>OZ024872.1:1210000-1810000 GCA_964017185.1 Rugalucina vietnamica
TTCCTTTTGGTCCTTTGGGATAAGCGAGGGTATTCTGAGAATTCAAAAAAATATCGGCTTATATTCATTTTCTAACCAACGTTTAATGTATTTGCCCCCTTCTTGATTATAATAATCTTTGTATCGACTATCCTGTTAAAAGTTGCAAAATTACAGTAATTTTCATTGGCTCCATGTTGCCAAGTCTTTAGGGTCACTGAAGAGGCTTAAGTAGCCGAAACCGCGGTATGGCCCATCCCCTTTCTCATAAATATGCTCACTGCTCTTAAAGGATGTCAGTTTGATTTTTATTTGCTATTATTTCAGCTAGTGTTGTGCCGTGTGGCGGCCCTAAAAAGTCTCCCCGAACATCATCCATAGTGCAGATTATACTTTCCTGTTGCTCCTTTGAGATCAGCGAGGATATTCTGAGAATTCAGAAAATTATTATCGGCTTAGATTCATTTTATATCCAAGTTTTATATATTTTGGCCCCTTTTTGATTATAATAGTCTTTGTATCGACTATTCTGTTGAAAGTTGCAAAATGACAGTAATTCTTATAAGCTCCATGTTGTCAAGTCTATAGGATCAATGAAGAGGCTTAAGTAGCCGAAACCGCGGTATGGCCCATCCCCTTTCTCATAAATATGCTCACTGCTCTTAAAGGATGTCAGTTTGATTTTTATTTGCTATTATTTCAGCTAGTGTTGTGCCGTGTGGCGGCCCTAAAAAGTCTCCCCGAACATCATCCATAGTGCAGATTATACTTTCCTGTTGCTCCTTTGAGATCAGCGAGGATATTCTGAGAATTCAGAAAATTATTATCGGCTTAGATTCATTTTATATCCAAGTTTTATATATTTTGGCCCCTTTTTGATTATAATAGTCTTTGTATCGACTATTCTGTTGAAAGTTGCAAAATGACAGTAATTCTTATAAGCTCCATGTTGTCAAGTCTATAGGATCAATGAAGAGGCTTAAGTAGCCGAAACCGCGGTATGGCCCATCCCCTTTCTCATAAATATGCTCACTGCTCTTAAAGGATGTCAGTTTGATTTTTATTTGCTATTATTTCAGCTAGTGTTGTGCCGTGTGGCGGCCCTAAAAAGTCTCCCCGAACATCATCCATAGTGCAGATTATACTTTCCTGTTGCTCCTTTGAGATCAGCGAGGATACTCTGAGAATTCAGAAAATTATTATCGGCTTAGATTCATTTTATATCCAAGTTTTATATATTTTGGCCCCTTTTTGATTATAATAGTCTTTGTATCGACTATTCTGTTGAAAGTTGCAAAATGACAGTAATTCTTATAAGCTCCATGTTGTCAAGTCTATAGGATCAATGAAGAGGCTTAAGTAGCCGAAACCGCGGTATGGCTCATCCCCTTTCTCATTAATATGCTCACTGCTCTTAAAGGATGTCAGTTTGATTTTTATTTGCTATTACTGCAGCTAGTGTTATGCCGTGTGGCGGCCATAAAAAGTCTCCCCGAACATCACCCATAGTGCAGATTATACTTTCCTGTTGGTTTTTTGAGATCAGCGAGGATATTCTGAGAATTCAGAAACTTTTTATCGGCTTAGATTCATTGTATATCCAAGTTTTATATATTTTGGCCCCTTTTTGATTATAATAGTCTTTGTATCGACTATTCTGTTGAAAGTTGCAAAATGACAGTAATTCTTATAAGCTCCATGTTGTCAAGTCTATAGGATCAATTAAGAGGCTTAAGTAGTCGAAACCGCGGTATGGCCCATCCTCTTTCTCATTAATATGCTCACTGCTCTTAAAGAATGTCAGATTTATTTTTATTTTATAAAGTTGTAAAAAATGAAAATTTACGGTATAATTTTTTATATATATATATATATTTTTCTTATTCTGACTTACGAAAAACATAGATTATGGGTACACGTAAGAACCGGCTCGGCAAGACGGTTCTAACAAGAACCAACAGACAATGGTTTAGAGCAAAAATGAAAAAAGAAAAAAAATAGGTATACCGCTACAAACTCCAGTTTGTTCGTTATATTAAAAGGTAAACGTAGGCAATGATCGCCAATTGGCACAATAAGAAAGAAATGCTCACACCGAAAATGGAAGTGGGATAAAGCTAAATTCACGATTAGGTACCCATACTACGAAAACATATCCTAAACCGAAAGAGCAGCTATTTCGTAATAGACGACCACTCAAGATGAACATTCAGGCGGTTCAACAGAATTTTTGCCAGTATCTTCCCAGCAATTCATAGGAGGGAGATGCCTCTGTGGTTGTCACAGACTTGTGGATATCCTTTCCGCTTGTATAGGTGGATTATGGATGCATCCGTAAATTCTTGTAGGTTAGCCTCCTTCCTCCAAATACAGTGAAAGAACTCTGTCAGTTTCTCTGCCATGGGTAGCCCCAGGCCTTATAATCCTCTGTAAAAATTGCATCTGCACCTGGAGCTTTGCCATATGACAATTGTTGAACTTCTTTTCTTGTTTCCATGACGGTTGGTGATTCATTTAACAGAACATTGCACCATATCTGTGGAAGTCTGTCGATTGCATCCTTATTGTTGCAGCACACTATTGAAATGTTCTGCCCACCTTTTCAAGACAGCCTCTTTATCTGTGCTTAGTCTGGACTGTCTTACAATGTGGTTGTAGGCTGCTTACTTGGAAAGTAAGCTAGTATCATATTGATGTGCCTTGTGCAATCGGTGTTTCTTCAAGAAGCCTTTGAATTTCGCCATCATTCTCACCAAACCAGTCTCGGTTTGTGGAGTGGAAATTTCTTTCTGATTGCGCCATATAGTGAACATTGGCTACTTTTACCTTTTGATGTTTGTGAGATGGGTGTCCTAAAGTACTAGCAGCTAAAGAATGAACTGTTTTATGGAAAACTGTCCAGTTTTTTCGGGGTTCTCTGAACTGAGATTGATTGCATCTAGTTGGTTGCAAATGTCCGTTAAGAAATCTTGCCTCATGCTGTCTTGATTCAGCTTTGAGGCATCCCGTCTTTTAGGAGCTTTCTTGCCTTGAGGTCGCCTCGCAGGCTGGATTCTTAGGTTGAGTTTGCTGACAAACAGTCTATGATGTGTCCAGCAGTCCGCACCACACATAGTCTTTGTAACTCTGACATCTTTCCTGTCTGTTCTCCGCACTATGACAAAGTCTATGAGATGCCAGTGTTTGGAACGGAGATGCAAGAGGCCATTGCTATTGCACTTTCGAACACCTTCTGGACATATAACTCCTTCCCAGGTCTGGTGGTCTGTACAAATTCGCCAAGTACGGGGTTTTGCAGAAATAACGCCGCCTAAGTCATTATAGAACTTGTCCTTAACCTCAGCTGAATTGGTCATGGTGGGGGCATAGACACTTACTATAGTTGTATGTTTATTGCCGGACAGAGGAAGTCTCAATGTCATTAGGCGGTCATTGATGCCTGTTGCCAATCCTGAAATCTTACCAACAAGTTATTTTTAATGGCAAAGTCAACTCCTGCTTCACGTCTCTCTTCACTTTTGTGTCCACTCCAGAAGAAGGTGTATCCAGAACCAACTTCTTTGATCTACCCAACATCTGCGAACCGAGTCTCACTCAGTGAAGCTATCTGAATTCCACACCTTCCAATTCTCAGCCCACAAGGGCCGTTCTACGCTGCGGTCTATCTGACTCAGCACTGTCCATCAATGTTCTCACATTCCATGTGCCAATCCGCACAGGGATTATCTTTGTTTACAATCTGATTCAACGGTACACTTGGAGTGTTTTGGATTCAGCCAAAACAGTATAATTTTGCATAGACACATTAACGTGCTGGTCATCTCGGGAGTTTTATTTCAACGTTTTACTTAACATGTGTCTGTCTTAACGTTTCAGTAATACACCGATATCAAACGAGCCAAGTCTTGAGAAAGCCGGATTTTTGCATATGCGAAAACAAAGGCACAGAACAGCTTCGCAGTAACTGCGAAGCTGATCTGCGCCTTTGTTTTTCGCTCCACGGATATTCTTAATCCCCTATTTATACACAAAATTTCAAAATTGTAGCTTTCTTCTATGAATGTATAGGCCGGTTTGTGTCAGACCTGGTCGGCAATCCAGAAGCCCGGTTTCCTCACTTCGCGGCTCATCTACTGATATCAAACCTCTAGACAAATGCTGCAATTTATCAAATAAAGACTTGATCTGCATCTATCTTTCCAGCTTTAAATTGATTTGCAGTTCCGAAAATATAATTTGCATTCGATATTTCCCGAGATGAGACTGTCGGCCTATGCTAAGATATTTAACTCGTTGCTTTATGGGAAGCTTTGAATGTTTTGTCGTCTGCTTTTTGACGTCTGCTGCTTTTTCAAAATTAACATAAAGTTTAAAAAAATCTCATCAGAGATCGGGGCAGATAAATGGCCTATGATAAAGCCCAGCAATCGTGGCACTTGGTTTAATAAGGGTTTAAATTATTTGCAATAGGCATTAGCAGACGAGCAGACTTTACTAGAAGTAAACAAGTAGCCAAAGGGCAAAGATCGCTCACCTGAGAGTCAAAACAAGCAGTTACAGAGAAGAAGATCTTTGAAAAGCGTGTATGGACGACAGATTGGCCAAGGCCAAGAGATGACCTTGATCTTAATTAATCACATACCTTCATTCACTCTTCATCTACCACTTTTCAGGTCTCAGGCTGCAACAGTTTTCTAAAAAAAAAAAAAAAAAAAAAAAAAAAAAAAAAAAATAAAATAAAAAAAAAATACATTGTTTTCACTTTTGTCCATGTAAAAGCATATATTTCCAAAAGTGACCTTGCTGTAAAATAAACCAAGGCCACTCAACACTCAAAGGTCATCATTTAATCAATCTTCAATGGGCTAGAGTCCTAAATGCTACATACCAAGTTTCGTGAAAATCGACTTGCGGGTTCTGGAGAAGAACATTTTTGAGTGGTCTTTATATGGGCGTGGTGGCCATCTTGATCATTTGACAAGGATTTCGCAATCACACTTTTGTTCCCACTACCCATGGAGGCCCCACATAAAATTTGGCTTTCATTGGCCAAACAGTTTCAGAGAAGAAGATCTTTGAAAAGTGTGTAAGAACAACAGACCGGCCAAGGTCAAGAGATGACCTTGACCTAAATTATTCAAACACCTTCATCTACTCTATTAGTTATTTGCATCTACCACTTTTCAGGTCTCAGGCTGCAATAGTTTTCAAAAAATACCATTGTTTTCACTTTTTTCCCCATGTAAAAGCCAATGTTTTCAAAATTGACCTTGCCGTAAAATAGGTAAAGGTTATCGCAGGGTCATGATTTATATACACATGGTAGTACTTGAGTCATACGAGTAGATACGCTACCATCTAAAGTGTACCCACAATCTATGTTTCGAGCAAAAATAAGAAAAAACTATCAAATATTTTCTGATGAATTTGCTGAAAAAAAAACCTCTATGTTGCATGGGCATTTTCTAACATTTTCTAAATTTTATCGTAGACATTATGAATTGATTTCCAAATTTAATGTTAGGTTAAATGTAAAAGTAGACAATGATCAGGAAATGGTGCAATAGGAAAAAAATCCACACTCTTTTTTGTTAAAAAATCAAAGATTTCTGAAATTTGTCTAAAGTCTGTTTTGGACATAAAAATATCGACATTTCCATTATCAAAACAGGTTGGCAGTTCAACGAACCAGTAAGAGGGGGTGAATGACAGGAGCCGCATCGTGAGAAAACCGGATTTTTGCGTATGCGAAAACAAAGGCGCAGATCAGCTTCGCGGTAACCGCGAAGCTGATCAGCGCCTTTGTTTTCGCTACACGGATAGTACATTTCCTCTTCTACTTATATCCGAAACTTCAAGCTTCTAGCTCTTTTCTGAGCTTGTACAGGCCGGTTTGTGTCGGACCTGGTCGGAAACCCCGAAGACCGGTTTTCTCGCGTCGCGGCTCACAGAGTGTAGGCAACAGTGACAACTTCGATTTCAGGGAGGTTAGTACATCGTTTCTGCAAGGCTGCGATAAGCGCTCCAGGCAACGCGAAAAAAGATGAAATGGTTTGCAAGGTGACGGTTCTGCTACATAGAGCAAAAGTTCAGGCGTTATATTACCAGTATGTCCTGTGAACAAAACTAAAGTTTTGATGCTTATAAATCGAACTTTGAGTTGTATAGTAAGGAGCTTGAAATTTCGGATATAGGAGAGGGATTGTACTATCCGGCGATAATAAATGTGCTGATCAGCTGTGCAGTTACTGCACAGATGATCTGCACCTTTTGTTTCGCAAAATCGGGGTGCACAGTAGTACATGCACTGTAACTGAGGCGATTCAAACGGGTTTCCACAAACTATTTTGAGCACACTGTAAGATAGATACCTTTTCCAACTGAAAAGTTATTATATCTTACATCAAAACTGTCCGTTTATTGCAACTGCGTGTTTTTGTAATAATATTTTGGGTAACAATGCCCAGTAGAACTTGCGACGCGCTGCTAAAGAATTAAGGTAGAAACGACAAAGACGCCTCTATAAAACATGATCCTCCGTGGAGGATTAAGCCGAGTTATTATCGAAATTCAGTCGCAGAAAATGCGTATCATGTCTGGATTCATTCATAAACTTTGATTACTAGTGTCATTGCCTTAATAAATGCTCTTATTATATTTTTGTCTGGTTATTTTCAATAACTAATGGATGGATCTCTAGTTTGAATTAAGGTTCCTCAGCACTTTTCGGCCTATTTTGACGTTTGTTTTACATCTAATGCCAAAGAAATCAGGAGACATTTTTACTGTACAACTTTTTACCCGCCTTAGCTATTTTTACTGTTGTACTATGAAGCATACAAACAAAGATAGGGTAGATAGATTGGGCCATGGCGTGATAAAACACTGGTGGCTGTGCTTAGCAATGACTTAATTTAGATCACCCAAATCAGCATCACTAGGATATTTTCTGATTGTTCAAAGAATACTCAGGCCAATAGTTTGGAAATTGAATGTATATTAAACTAAGACAATAGACACATGCTCAGCTGCTCAGCTAGGCTGGTCTAATCTCTTCTTTACTATGAGGCAAACTCTTGGTTTTGTCATGCAGTTTCCAATTGTAAACATGTTAAGGGATGTTAAAAATATACATTCAGAGATAGAAATTTGAATATTCTGAAAACGGTACTTCTGGAATTCATAAAATTATTTTATTGTTTCTATCAACATTTATTTTAATATTTTTGGCACTCAGGTATGTATATTGCTTGTATCTATCCACTCCTACCAAATAGGAATCGGAAATGACTATGTGTTTCTTCGAAATCAGATGTACATCAGGAAAACATGTCCGTGCAATCTATACCCCCTTAAACCCCACTTTTATATAGAAAAACTGGGGTATGCAGGGGTATACCTGTTTTTTCTTATTTTTGCTCCAAAACATAGATTGTGGGTACTCGTTAGAACCGCCTCGCTGTGGCGGTTCTAACGTGTACCCACAATCTATGTTTTGGAGCAAAAATAAGAAAAATAGGATATACCCCTGCAAACCCCAGTTTTTCTATATAAAAGTGGGGTATAATGGGTATTCATTGCACGTACATGTTTTCCTGATGAATTGAGGAACCTTAAAAACAAAGTTTTTTCTGATGAAATTTTCATTTTTTAAAGCTGAAAAAGATCTCTGTTGATCGCACGGGCAAGTTTTCTTAATGCAAAATTCCACCATAAATTGAAAAATTGACAGTCAGATACAGATACAAAGAGAACAAGTCGTTTGCCGAGTGAGCAAATACTATAATATACCTGGGTTTTTGGAGTGGGAATCTCTTTCTGATTGCGCCTTTTCCTGATCTTTGCCTACTTGTACCTTTTTTTCAAAAACCGAGTTGGGATAAAAACTAAATTAACAATCAGGCACTAATACTAAGAAAACATATCGCAAGCCGAGTGAGCAGCTATTTTCTCTATAGGTAGCCATTCACCAAACTTAACTAAAATATGAAAACATAGTACATAAGATTCTAAAAGCACAAAAAATAAATCACCAAGACATTAAACAATTAGAAACACCACAAAAGTATCGCCTTGGTACGATCAGTAAAATAAAATTACTGGTGGGCTAAAATCGACTTAAAGGGGTCCAAACTCACCCTCAGCTTCTGCAGGGGTTCACAACGTTTAGTTAGTTGTTAGGTCCTTGAGGTGAATCTCTAACTAGTCAATGAATCATCAAGGACAAACATTATGATAATCACCGATGATGAATCAAAAACGAGGGATTCACAGATTCGGTAGGCTGCCCGACGATGGAAATCCATGGGCGCCAAATAACCGATTATAAAACCGGATTAAGGTCCTCCAGTAATTTTATATAACTGATCGTTCCAAGGCGGTACTTTTGTTGTGGTTCGAATTTTTTTTTGTGTGTTTAGGAGTCGAATTTTGTGCTGTTAGATAATAAAAATAAAACTGAAATCCTTTTAGAACAGTGAGCATATTAATGAGAAAAGGGATGGGCCATACCGCGGTTTCGGCTTCTTAAGCCTCTTCAGTGACCCTTAAAATTGAGCCAAAGAGACAACTGTAATTTTGCGACTTTCAACAAGATAGTCGAGACAAAGACTAGTATTATCCAAACAGGCTTACTATATAAAACGTTGGTTAGAAAATGAATCTAAACCGATAATGTATTTCCGATTTCTCAGAATACCCTCGCTTATCTCAAAGGGTCAAAAGGAAAATAAAACTGCACTATGGATGATGTAGAGCCTTATGTACGTTTTCATATTTTTAGTAAGTTCGGGTAACTGAGTGGCCTCCTATTGGGGAATAGCTGCTCATTCGGCTTACGACATGCTTTCTTTGTAGAAGTACCTATGTGTCATTTAAGTTTTTTTCCCGCCCCTCGGTTTACGGAGTGGGAATTTCTTTCTGATTGCGCCATTTCCTGATCATTGCCTGCGTGTACCTTACTGAAATCAACACCAGTTGAACACCGATGGGCCCAGCAATTGACAAAAAGCTCCGGCCCCATCCAACCAAAATGAATAGCTTTAAGTCGGGGTCATCATATAGTCTGACGCCCGACGCACCCTTAGGCCTAGGTCACACTAGCACTTGCACACGCTGCGGATATTTGCCGATACTATACGTAGCAATCCGCCGAAATTAGTGGGCGGGGCTAACTATTCTTAATGAGTAAATACGAAAGCATACGGGATAGTTACGGATATATTCAGATGCCTACGGATAAGATACTCGTTTACTTACCTTTCGATACCATTTGTTACGTTTAGATACGGACACCTTCAGATACGCAATGTTACACTCTCATGCATATAAAACAGTGCAATATGATGTAAGCAACCGCTGTTAAACATTGTCAAAGTACAGTCACACTACCACATACGGATTCGACGGACGCTGCAGACAAGGCTTCCGTATCTATCCGTTATACCCGTAACAATTCGTATCTTATCCGTTTATAACCGTAGCTGTAGGTGTTGTACGCAGAGAGCCCCTAGAATCCGCGCACAAATTTTGAAGAAAAAAAAATCTACACAGACGAAACATAGCGGTTACCGAGAGACGGCTGCTCAATTGATCAGTTATTGCAAAAGAAATATGCTGACTTCTTCAACAAACTTTGTAAAGGTTATTTGTTAATGTCAGACTGTCTAACAAATGTGATGAAAACAATAGTTCTATTATTGGGATAGACAGGAAAACTTTGGGTCGAGTCATGGGAAAAGTGTTTACGAGGTTCGACACAAGTGCACTGTGCAATAAAAGGATGATTGGTAATCATCAGGAAAACATGTCCGTGAAATGTACACCCCTTTAAACCCCACTTTTATATAGAAAAACTGGGGTATGCAGAGGTATACCTATTTTTCTTATGTTTGCTCCAAAACATAGATTGTGGGTACTCGTTAGAACCGCCTCAGCGAGGCGGTTCTAACGTGTACCTACAATGAGCAAAAATAAGAAAAATGTAAAAAAAATTCAGCTGAAAATTTTCAATTTTTAAACCTAAAACAATTTCTGTTTATTGCATGGGCAAGTTTTCGTAATGATGTTATGGCATCGATATCGATGATGTTTATAAACTACGTATTTCGTTATAGAACGATCAAATTTGTAAATTCTTTCGAAAATAGTTTATTACTACAGTGTATTCTGACAAAATTTCAAGATGATTTGTTGATCAATAATTAATTTCTTAGCCTTTAAGTATAAGAACATCATGGGGAAAATAAATGGACTACCCCGGGTACCTGTTACAATTGTTAATTATGAAAGGTCACGTGCCTAAAGTATAAACATGATCCGGATATTGAAATCGCATCCATAATAGTGCATGAATTCCAAAACAAAATGATGTAGAAATTGTTAGCCTGTAATCACTTGTGGCATTTTCAAAGGGAAACGTGTACGGTTTCATGATCAAACCACGTATATATTTCGCGACATATATTTCATATTTTGTATAGTCTTAACAAGTCAATGCAAAATTATGCGAACTAAATTAATAATATTATATTGCTCGTAAATATTAGAATCAATTCTAGTCAAATAGTGTCCAACCTTTTTGTTCGCCTAGCAACGCAATCCGGGTGATTGAGCGATTGTGAAGCGACAGTCATGGTCTGTTTCTCGATTCGCAGTATATACGGCCAGAAAACTACCTATTGGAAAGAGGCCTACCAAGGTTGTTCCTGAAACACGCCAACTAATAGGACTTAGTTGGGTCCGACTGATGTTTTTTCTTTTGCTCCGGAGTTAGTAAGTTATTCGGCGCCCAGTGATCTCCATCGTCGGGCAGCTTACTGAATCTGTGAGTCCTGGTTTTTGATTAATCAGGATGTTTACCATGATTTATTCGTTTGTTCTTGATGATTCATTGACTAGTTAGAGATTCACAACGAGGACCGAAGAACTAACTAAATGTTATGAACCACTGCAGAAGCTGAGGGTGAGGTTATGGTCATGTAAAATCGATTTAAGCCCGCCAGTAACTTTGTGTTGCTGATCGTTCCAAGTCGATACTTCTGTGGTGGTTCTTTTTGTTTAATGTCTTGGTGTTTAAAATTTTTGTGCTGTTGGCGCCTTATGTATGTTTTGCTATCTTTAGTTAAGGTAACTGAGTGGCCACCTATTGGGAAAATAGCTGCTCATTAGGCTTACGAAATGTTTTCATGGTGAGGAAGCCTGATTGTTAGTTTGGTTTTTTCCCACCTGGGTTTTTGGGGTGGGAGTCTTTTTCTGATTGCGTCTTTTCCTGATCTTTGCCTACTTGTACCTTTTCATGGAAAATATATTTAGTTTGAGTCTCCAGGTCAGACTGTGTGTCATTTAATATAAATGTTAAGTGGTTGATCAGAAAATATTTGTTTGAGATAAACGAATTCCCCAGTGGCATGGGTCAGCAAACTGACTGATTTGGTGGTTTCCCTACCTAGGTCGCTGTTGCCGTAAGCAACGGTGCATTCCTGACCATTAAACTATTAGGCAGTCGGATAAGAGTTAGCAACCATCTTAATGAATAATCTGCAGTTATACGCTGTACATATATATAATGACTAGTAACACTTAAACTTTTCAGTTCAAGCCATGGTAACCAGGCCCAGTCAGGTTGAGTGAATAATCATTATTTGAGCCGCCTCGTGGGAAAACCAACAATCTGCATAGGCGAAAACAAAGACGCAGATCAGCTTCGCGGTAACCGCGAAGCTGATCAGCGCCTTTGTTATCGCTACTCGGATAGTACAATTCTTCTCCTACTTAAATCCGAAATTTCAAGCTTCTAGCCTGCTTCTTTAGCTTCTCCTACTTACTGCAGCTGATCTGCGCCTTTGTTTTCGCTTATGCACATTGTTGGTTTTCTCATGAGGTGGCTCATTTAGTCAAGTTATTGGGGGTGAGGTGTAGTTCACCTAATTAACTTTTGAGGGTTTCCGTATAATTGTTACAGAATTACGGTCTGCAAATACGCTCTGCAAAAAGCCTGCATTCTGTTGCATAAAACATATGCTATGCCAGGTTAGGGTTGGGGCATTATGTTTTACAAACACAGTTTCGTATAAAATGACGTGTTTTTTTCTATATTTGTTCAAAACATAGATTTTGAATACATGTACATGGAGGAATAAAATATAATGGTTAGCGTTTCACGGACATGGTATCCTGTTATAACAGTTTCGGTTATTAATTATCAATGACGTGTTGTTGAAATGAGTCTGCTATCTGAGACGTTAGAAAATAACACCGCATTGTATACGTATTTCATCATCCATGAATTCGGTAAGAAAAGTATATATTCAGTAGTTCATTTACAGACACGCCTTTGTAAATTTTGAATCAGCACGATTAACATCGTTTCAGTATTTAATAAGCAACTTTATTTGATAAAACTTTAATTGGACGCAATAAACATGAATCAACAAGTTCGCAGTTTTATCATTGCAATAGTGATAATATGGAATTTGGAAATTACAATGTCAGCTTCGCATGCCGTACCATCGGACGGGCAATCGTCAGCACTGAACCTTCTGTTGGAAATATTGGTCAAATCAAATCAAGACTTAGCAGAAAAGCTCTACAAACTTCAAGAAACTGTTACAACACATGCGTCTGCCATTGATGAAATTAAATTACAACTGAATACCATTCAAAACGTTAAAGAAAAAGAAGCTGGAAGCGACACGGATAAACATTGCGATGATCACATTTGCAAAGCAATTAAGAATCAAATTGAAAATGTAGTTGACAGAGTTTCAATCGTGGAGGAAAACCAGGCGGTGTGCGAAAGATATGAACAAAGTGCTCGAGAAGAGGTTGAGAAGAAATTATCTGCTATAGGCGAAGATATAACCACGTTTAAGTTAAAACAGCATGAAGATGAAACTCGTCTTTCAGATCGAATTGAAAGTCTTGAAAGTGAAATTTCTGAATTGCAACAAAACGATGCAGAAGTAATCTCTTCCCTCTCCGAAACGAAATATGATGTAGAGACAAAAGTGAAAAGAATTGAAAAGGAGGCATCAAACTTAGGAACAATTATAAATCAAACCGATGCCAGACACGGTGAGAATATTGCAAAACTAATCCGAGATCAAACAAAGTATAAGAACGAATTTGTTGACGTACAAGATGAGGTGGACAAAATCATAACGGACATGTCAGAGATAAAAGATCGAATATTAAACATAGAGGAACAATATGAAAAGATTAAAGACAATGTAAAGGCAGATATCAAAAGAGAAAATAGAAACGAAATGGTTGCGTTTTCGGCTCATGTATCCCCGTCGTATACGGACATTCAACCGGGAACAACAATAGTATTCTCACAAGCACACATCAACACTGGTCAGGGATATAATCCTAAATCTGGTGAATTCCGTGCGCCTATCGCGGGAGTGTATGTGTTTTACAGCAATATTCTCACCGGATTTAACAAATCAATTGAGACTAGGCTTGTTATAAATGGGGAAATTAAACTATGGTTATACTCCTCCGGGGGCCAGCACATGGGTCCTGGTAGCAATTTGCTTGTCACTCATTTAGAAAAGGACGACATCGTTAAAATGATGAAATATGGACCTTGGGGCGTACAGCCATTTTATATCCATCATGTCTGGAGCACATTTTCTGGATTTTTGCTGGTCCCAGACATATAGTACATGTAACAATGAAAACAATTGGATAATACAATTAATCTTAACATTCAAGCGACAACTAAACGTTAAAGCGGCAATTTTTGTAGGTCAAGCAGAAGCAAAAGAAAAACAAATCAGGTTTATCCTTTTAATTCTCGTAACAGACAGCCAGACAAAATTCAACGTTGTTCGATCACATGAAAATTATTGGTAAGCAGAAAATTTATTTAAAATGACTTCCATGTTAACATGGTTAAGGCGTTCCCCGGATAACCCTTCGTTATGGACTTCCTTTGTACAAAGTGTCATAGAAAAAGATATTTATTTGTCTTAAGCTTTGTCCTTACCAATTTTATCCGTAATGCATGGGTTATAAACATATAATGAATAGAATGTGAAATAATGATTATTATCAAAATGAAATGTTTTGTGGTTATTTTTTTTTTCACCTAGTGTCTATGCTTGGAGTTTAAATCTAATTGCATCAATTTCTGGTTCCTCTATTCTTACTTTATACGCACCTCCATTTTCTCAGCTTAGCTATGCAGAAAGCCCAGCGACAAAAGCGTTATAATCGTGGCTTGACCCACATAGCCCTGATAGTGCCCGAACAAATTGTTAACAGGGATTTTCATGCAACAGGGGTTTCCAAGCGATTTGTATGATTTGTATGAAAAGATACTCGTAGGCAGTGATCAGGAAACGCGCAATCCGAAAGAACCTTTCCACTTCCGTACGTATTAAATGGAGGTTTAAAATGATAAACTTGATTGAAATCGCGTAAGTATTTTTGGTTTTATTGACAAAGTCCACGACCGTTTTGATAACCCCAGGTACATGTACGTGTTGATATAAAAAGTCAACGCCATCAACGTAAAAATGTCATAATGCTCATGAGGTCAAATTACAATGCATCAACTTCACATATTCAACCGTTCATATTTTTGTTTTTCAAGAATATGGTGTCTGATGTTTAGGGTACACTCATATAAGTTTGATCTGCCACTTTTTATACGCATTTCTATTTTGGATTTCATTCGAGTAAATCTTTTATTTACAGCTGTTAATGAAATTATATACACTGTTACGTTTGTTCTTGATGATTCGTTGACTGGTTGGAGATTCACCACGGGGACCGAGGGGCTGACTGGGTGTTGTGAGCCACTGCAGAGGCTGAGGGTGAGGTTAGGTACCTGTAAAACCGGTTTGGGCCCGCCAGTAACTTTGTGTTGCTGATCGTTCCAAGTCGATACTTCTGTAGTGGTTCTTTTTGTTTTATGTCTTGGTGTTTGGAATATTTTTGTGCTGTTGGCGCCTTGTGTGTGTTTTCGTATTTTTAGTTAAGTTAAGGTAACTGAGTGGCCACCTGTTGGGGGGATGGCTGCTCATTCGGCTTGCGGTGTGTTTCGTGGTGTGGGTGCCTGATTGTTGGTTTGGTTTTTTTCCCGCCTCGGTTTTTGGGGTGGGGTTCTTTTTGTGATTGCGCCTTTTCCTGATCTTTGCCTACTTGTACCTTTTTATATCGAGTTAATGAATAGCAAGTAAATGACATAATATAGGGTCATTGCACTGATATCGGTAAATGGATATCGAAGGACGCAAGCTTCGATATCACAACTCGGGACAATATCCACCGATATCAGTGCAATTACCCTTTTATTAGATAGCTATAAATATATCTGCTTCTCGTATTTGATGTTTTGTTGAGCGTTAGTCTTATACAATTGAAATATCTACACGAAGGCCGCAATAATACCCATATTAAGTGATATAATTTTTGCACTGTTACTTTTCGGAAGCACATTTTGCACTTGAATCAATATTGCTGACATGGAGAAACGTGACTGCTGCCGGACAAAATACTGGCTCTTGAATAGGAGTATTTGACAATATCATTTGAACATGCACTATCCACAAACCCAAGGTGTCAGACCGGAAAAGATTCAGAATAATACAGCCTATCTTTATAGGCATTGAGCAGTGTTTTGATACATTTAAGGGCTGAGTGAAAGGATACACGTTTCGAAACACACACACAGTGCTTGCCTTGAAATCATGCGGCTAAGCACAGCCACTTGAGCCAGTTTTTACGTCTTTGGTACGACACGACCCGGGATCAAACCCAAGACCTGTCGTTCCTGAAACGGATAACCATTAAGCTAACGGCACAGGTAACAAAAGCAATAAGCAGACCTACCTGGCTACGTAGATTTCAACATACACGACCAATATTTAAGACAAAAATAGAGGGCTAAAATTGACTTTACGTGGCGAAAATCTTTACCCTTGCTATGCTGTGATTCAAGGCCCAGTCCCACTGCGCTTCAGTTAGCTTAAGATCGCTAAAAGATTAATATGAATTTGGGGGCCATTTCTTAATTTGACCCCGATATGCAGATTAAGAAACCAGAAACACATCAGTTTGGAAAACATTTTACAAATCCTGTATAAGTTTTAAATATCTTATCAATAAAATCGTATCTTTAACAACACGACACATAACGATAACATGCCTATACAATATATAGAGATTTTTTTCAGCTGTAAAAATTGAAAATTTCCATAGAAAAAAAAATGCCGAGACGTGTACCAACAATCTATATTTTGGAGCAAACAATTATAAATAAAAATCTACTGAAATTTTCTATTTTTACAACTGAAGAAAAATCTGTAATTTACATGGGCGTGTTTTCGTAATGATTATTGAAATACAAAGATACGTAGGTTGATAATGAATATTAATGTCAAAACACCAGAGCCGTTTAGTTCAAACATACAGTAGACACATTTCTACCATCACGAAATTCTTTTGAATTTGAGTTGTAATTTGAATTAACCCATATTTGACGAATGGATTTTCCTATTATTATCATTAGGGTGAGTCCACTTTCATTTTTAGGGGCGTCAGGAGTGATTTTTAAATTTTATTCAATTTTTCGATGAAAATTCTCTAAGCAAACAGAATAGCCCCAGATGGGACGCCGCGTTCTGCGGCGTCACATCTGGGGCTATTCTGTTTGCCTATGTCCCATAAAAGGGACGCCAGGCTTAAATGAGTTAAAGAATTTCAGGCGATAAAGCGATTATGTCAACAGTATAAAGCAAATTATAAATTTAATGCGTCTTTTAAAAAGCAATATCAAGTTGCATCCTGTTTATGTCAACTGTTGAAACCAAAATAATTTCATTTGGTCGATTGTGTGGTTAAATGTACATACTTTAACAAAAGAATTATCATAAAATGCGTGACGTATTTCATCTAGATCGTTTTTCGCTTTATTTCTTAACCAATAGAATTGCTGTCAGGGGCTTTCCCTATATCCCTATATACTTTTTAAAACAGAGGTTATATCAGTATAAGTTTTTCTTATTCCTTTTTGTAGATATTAACCCATATAAGCCTGGTGTCCTTTTTATGGGACATAGGCAAACAGCATAGCCCCAGATGTGACGCCGCAGAACGCGGCGTCCCATCTGGAGCTATTCTGTTTGCACAGAGAAATTTCATCGAAAAATCAGATAAACAATAAAAATCACTCCTAACACCCCTAAAAATGAAAGTGGACTCATTCAGTTGATAATGATGGTAATAATATAGAATTATGTACTACGAGGTGTACAGGGAGAACCTCTCTTTATATATGAGCCACCCCGTGGGAAAACCAACAATGTGGTTTCCGAACAGGTCCGACACAAACCGGGCTGTACAAGCACAGAAAAGAGCTAGTTGCTTGAAATTTCGGATTTAAGTAGAAGAGGAACTGTACTATCCGAGTAGCGAAAACAAAGGCGCTGATCAGCTTCGCGGTTACCGCGAAGCTGATCTGCGTCTTTGTTTTCGCCAGTGCAGATTGTTGGTTGTCCCATGAGGCGGCTCATATCATATTATAGTGACAGCAGGGAGAAGAATGCTCATTGACTCAGTTATTGCAAAACATGTTAACTTCTTCGACGAACATTACAACGGTTACTACAAAAACACGCCAATGCAATATACAGACATTTTTTCAACAGTAAAATTTAAAAATTTCATAAGAGAGATTTTGATAGTATGAATATATTTTCTCAAAACATTGCTTGTGTGTTCACGTTAGAGCCGCCTCGTCGAGGCGGTTCTAACGAGTACCCACAATCTATGTTTTGGATAAAAAATAAGAAAAATAAGTATATCCCTCCATACCCCAGTTTTACTATACAATTAGGGTTCAGGGGGTATACATTATATGGACATTTTTTCCTGATGCATTGAAAAAAGGTTATTTGTCAACGTCAGACTGTCTTCCAAATGAGCCTGTGCATGGGAAAACCAACAATTTGCATAAGCGAAAACAAAGCCGCAGATCAGCTTCGCGGTGACCGCGAAGCTGATCAGCGCCTTTGTTTTCGCTACACGGATAGTACAATCTCTCTTCTTCTTAAATCCGAAATTTCAAGCTTCTAGCCTGCTTCTGTGACTGTACAGCCTGGTTGGTGTCGGACCTGATCTGAAACCCAAATTGTTGGTTTTCTCATGCACAGGCTCAAATATGATGAAAAACAATAGTTCTATTATTGGGGTAAACAGGCAAGGCTTACTATGGGACGCATCATGCGAAACAAAATATTTCGGGTTTACAACCAGTTCCGGCATAACCGGACTTAAGACTGACAAAAATTACAGATGCATGAGAGTATGGATTTAAAGCCGCATTGGGGTTGTTCTATCATGGGAGCACAAGCACAGAAACTTGGCTTGCTGAGTGGATATTACGCAGCTTGCCTGAGGAAACCAGAGGCTTTCGTGAGACGGCTCCATTTAAAGTATGATGATCATATTAGACTTATGGTGGCGATAGTCAGACTTTGAATCATTTTGAAACGAGTATTTGCTATCAAAAAAGAACGACTAACAAGTCGAATTCTGTTTTCGTGTTTTAGATTATTTTGACCGTTTTTTACTCCTTTTAGGACACGGAAGTATGGTTGTCATTCGTCATCATTTATATGCTATGGGCATAGCATTTAAAATGATAAATGATGTTTATTTTATTTGTTGCTTGGAGTCCCAGCTATGGGCCATTGCCTCTAATATTGCTCTTCTTGTGTATTGTCGGAAAAAATGTTTCGTTGTATTTTTTCACCCTTGGTGTCTATGTTACGACTTTAAATTTAATTGCATCAATTCCTGGTCCCTCTATTCTTACTTTCTACTCAACACTGCATGTCATGACAAACTAAATGTGCTTGTTTTAATTAGCGATTATCCACTTTTGTGGTTAATTCACACTTATTGCAACACTTATCTGTAAGTAATGACGAATTCATGTGTCATGAGAAAAATCGATGACAAGATTTTTCATAAAATATTTTTGGCATTCAAAATAATGTCTGTTTTAAGACAGAATGTATTTTTTTTTTCAAATACAACAGTCCTACAATTGTAGTAATGCTGCTTTATGTGTTGTCAAAAGTAAATGGATATAACCTTAGAAGTTCTGGATAAGGCAGAGGCAGAGCCGCTACAGATTGTTATACTTGAGTTTTGACGCGAGAAATCGGCTTTCGGGATTTCCGACCAGGTCTGACACAAAACGGCCTATACACCCGAAGATGAAAGTAACAGTAGGCAACGATCAGGAAAGTGCGCAATCTGAAAGATATTCCAACTCCAAAAACCGAGGTGGGAAAAAACTAAATTAACAATGAGGTACTTATACTTAGAAAGCATATTGTATTCCCAATAGGTGGCCACTCAGCCATCCAAACTAAACTAAAATATGAAAACACACATAAGGTGGTAACTGCACAAAATATAACACCAAGACATAAAATAATAAGAACCACCACAGAAGTATTGCCTTGGAACGATCAGTAATATAAAATCACTGGCGGGCTTAAATCGATTTTACATGGCCATTACCCCACCCTCACCTTCTGCGCTGCAGTGGTTTACAACATTTAGTTAGTTCTTCGGTCCTCGTGGTGAATCTTTAATTAGACAATGAATCATCAAGGAAAAACAAATAAATCATGATAAACATCCTGATGAATAAACAACGAGGACTCAACAGATTCAGTAAGCTGCCCGACGATGGAGATCCCTGGGCGCCGAATAACTTACTGAAACCCGGGGCAAAAGATAAACACCAGTTGAACCCCGGTGGACCAAGCAACAGACAAGAAGCTCCGGCCCCAACCAACTAAAATGAATAGCTTTAAGTCGGGGCCATCATAGAGTCCGACGCCCGACCCACCGGCGTGGAATCTAGAAACTTGAAGCTAGAATCTTGAAACATATGGTATATGTAGAAGAGAAATTGTACTTGTCTATCCGTGTAGCGAAAACAAAGGCGCTGATCAGCTGTGCAGTTAGTGCACAGCTGATCTGCGTCTTTGTTTTCGCATAGGCAAAACTCCGGTTTTCTCACGATTCTTCTCATTTATTATAATCCTTGATTTCTGTAAACACTCATGTTTCTAAGTGCCTCTACGTACACAGGACTGCCTCCTTCAAAATATGAACGCGTAAAATAATATTGTTTGATTTCAATGTTAAAACATATAAAGTAACAAACATGCATCAACGGACTTACAACTGTATTATTACATTAGTTATTCTATGGAATTTGAAGAAAACTTTATCAGCTTCCGAAATTAAGCAATCAGATGGGCAGTCAAAGGCACTGAATCTTCTTTTGGAAATGCTAGTCAAATCAAATCAAGACTTAGAAGATAAATTTGAAAGACTACAGGAAACGGTAACGGCTCTCGCAACTGATATTGGTGAACTTAAGCTGCAGCGGAGCGCCAAACAAACGTGTACTGATGGAAAAGGATCTCCTGGAAGGAGAACTGAAAATAAATATTGCGATAACGATGTATGTGAAACACTAGCAGAGCAAACTGAAGAAATTAATCATAAGATTTCCATCCTAGAAGAATTCCAGTCTGCTTGCAGCGAAACAAATAAGGAAACACAGGAAACTGTAGACGAGGTACAGGAACGCATAGACATTTTAAGCAATGGCTTATCAAGCTTTAAAGTGAAACAGCTGTATGATGAAAAACTGTTCAATGTAAAGTTTGAAAGTATGGGAAACCAAATTTCTGGACTGCAAGAGAATCATGCTAAAGTAAAAGCTTTCATGCCCAAAGTAGCAGAAGATTTAAAGAGTATATTGGATCAGACCGAAAAGAGGTTGTCAGATTTTGAATCCGTGATAAGCGGAATGGACAACAGACACACAAAGGAGATCGCTAGTGTAAAACGAGTACAAACAGAGTATGTGGAACAATTTGTTGCTGTACAAGATAAGGCGGTCAAGAGCGTAACTGATATAACTGACTTGAAGAACAAAATAAAGAATGTAGAAGAAGGGTTTAGAGTGATAAAAGATGAGGTTATACAGGAGATCAAAAGAGACGAAAGGCACAATATGGTGGCGTTTTCGGCTCGCGTATCACCATCTTACAGTGACATTCAACCGGGAACAACGATTATATTTTCGAATGTGGAAATCAATCTCGGTCAGGGATATAATCCTAAAACTGGAGAATTCAGTGCGCCAGTCTCCGGTGTTTACGTGTTTTACAGTAATATTCTCACCGGAGGTAACAAATTTATTGAGACTAGGCTTGTTATAAATGGTAAAATAAAACTATGGTTATACTCCGCAGGGGGTCAACATATGGGACCTGGCAGCAATATGCTTGTCACTCATTTAGAAAAGGGCGACATTGTGAAAATGATGAAATATGGACCTTGGGGCACGAAGTCATTTTACATTCATCACTACTGGAGCACGTTCTCTGGATATTTGCTGGTTTCCGACATGTAAACTTTTCATTGAGCTAGGACCATATTTTTACCCTAGCATTTAAGGCTGTCCATACCGATATATCACACCGTATGAGCGGCAATTCGGAACGTGTAGTTTAAACACAATATTGCGTTCCCGACTACCAAAAAATGTGTTTTAGATTGCCAAAAAATCACGGGTTGGCAATCAGGAACGTTCAATTTACGTTCGACAATTATCATTTTGGCAATCTAAAACGCCTTTCTTTGACAATCGAGAACTATTTTTGTATATCAAATGGTTTGTTCGCGATAGCCGCAAATACGGTGTGTGGATTAAGGTTGCAAATGTTTTAGCCATTCCAAATACATTTGAAAATCTAAAATGTTAGAACAGGATGTACATTTTTAGCTCGACTGCACGAAGTGCATAGAGCTATTGCAGTCACCCCGGTCGTCCACGTTTCCGTTCTCAATTGGCATATTTTCATACTTCTTTCAGATTATGATTGAGTATGACCAGACCTTTGACCCCAATATACTTGTAGGTCACTGTGACCTTATTTCACGGTTCAGTGTATTTGCCTTATATCTGGGCACTCAATTGGTATATTTTCATACTTCTTTCAGATTATGAGTGAGTATGACAAGACCTTTGACCCCAATATACTTGTAGGTCACTATGACCTATTTTCACGGTTAAGTGATTTTGCCTTATATCTCGGCACTCAATTGGTATATTTTCATACTTCTTTCAGATTATGAGTGAGTATGACCAGACCTTTGACCCCATTATACTTATAGGTCACTGTGACCTTATTTCACGGTTAAGTGATTTTGCCTTATATCGCGGCACTCAATTGGTATATCTTCACACTTCTTTCAGATTATGAGTGAGTATGACCAGACCTTTGACACCAATATACTTATAGGTCACTGTGACCTAATTTTACGGTTCAGTGGTTTGCCTTATATCTCGGCTCTGAATTCGTATGTGAACATACTTCTTTCACAATATGAGTGAGAACTTTAAACCTTAGGTAGTTATAGTTAATGGTCATGGTTCAGTGATTTTGCCTTATAGAGTCAAAGCAAAAGGTATATGAGCATAGTGCTTTGGGTTACAGATGGACATTGGCCTTATGTTTGACAAAGGTCAGAAGCAGTCGAGCGCGCTGTCCGGCGACAGCTCTTATTATCAAACTAGTCTGTTCATGTTTTTGCCGTCACGCTTGCAGCAATTAGTGTTGGCCAAGTCTTAGCAGGCAACATTGACGCGCTATACGTATCATTAAATTAGATGCTATAATTATTATTATTATTATTATTATTATTATTATTATTATTATTATTATTATACAGTTCCGTTGTGTATGATGGTCAGACCAAGAGGAGTTCCCACGGAGTTCTTAAATTTTCCAGAGCGCCATGAAAAGGAAACAAATTTTTATTTGTAGAAAAAAAAACAACAACAAGTATGGCGCCCTCAACGCTACCAAGTTCACACTGCGTACTACCGCGATCCTAGGGAGTTCAAGGTGGCGATTCATCACGCTCTCACGACGTTTGCACTGTACTTGCGCGACGCACTTGGTGCATGCACTGCGTTTTCACAACGTTCGCACTGCGCTGACTGCGTGTAGGCAAAACGGAAAAGAGGTCTTGGTTATTTGTAGGTTTGCTCGGGCAATCTCCATATGCTCAAACCTTCTGGCTCGCGGCCTCCAACCATGGCCGGACTCAACGCGTTCTACATCTTTAGCCCCTCCTACGCCTTCGTCTTTGCCGAGTTATGCGAGCATTGTCACTAGCATTTTGGATGTTGTGGACCTGTGTATATTTAAGGATCTGATATGCCTGCATATTGTATCAAGTAGTAATCCGGCACGTTGGTTGGTATTCGATATGCATAGAAAATGAAATTTGATATTTGTATACGGCTGTAACGCGTCGATTTATTTTTTCATTTCAGTACAGGCTCCCTACATTTTTCAGGTGTTCTGCGATATCTACGATAATGAATCACTAGGCAATCGATATCGTCACGAAAACGAACAAAGATTGCGTCACTAAGAATTTGCCTGAGGTGATTTAGTGCATGTCTTTAGGTGCATCATCATCTGAAGTCTTTGAATTTATATTGAATTTGATGCGAAAACCTGATCGATCACATTTAAGACATTAAGTTATTTTAATCCTTGAGAAATTCCAAGGAAGAATCAATGTTTTTACGTAAAGATAGTACAAATAGAGCGGACTTGTGACGTCGCGCTTATGAAAGTTACAGTTGTAACTTTGTATACATCGTAACTCTAAAGCAATGACCAAGAAACGGGCAAATCATTACAATGCCTCGTACAAATACATGTTGTCATATTATCTTACTAAAAGGCAGTTAAAATATTACAATATTACCAGAGGTTTCCTGGTAAACAACATCCTTATAGAAAGTACCAGGACTTTAGAAACTGTATGTAATGAGTCTGTAATATAAATGCAATAGTTTGGTAAAGTAACATATCGTCGTTTTTAGAGATCTTCAACAAGGACATAATCAGTTTAGTAGCATATCACTTAATAGAAACGGTAGCCAATAAATCGGACAAGAAACATATTTTAACACACAAAATCTACATGATAAAACACCATCTTGGAACGGTCGATTTCCCATACTACACCAATCTGTGCTTTCTTGGCTGTTTTTGTGCTGATAAACATGAACACTTAGAGACCCGCATTTCCATCGAAGCTTCCCTACATCCCATTCTTACATTGTCATTGACTAAAATTTCCGTGTAATACAAACCCCCTTATACCCCACTTTTATTTAGCAAAACTGGGGTATGCATGGGTATACCTATTTTTCTTATTTTTGCTCCAAAACATAGATTGTGGGTACTCGTTAGAATCTATGTTTTGAACAAAAATAAGAAAAATATTTTTTATCTGAAAATTTTCGGTTTTTAAAACTTTAAAAATCTCTGTATATTGCATCGGCGTGTTTTCGTAATGGTGACGCAGCTCATAGACAATCACGTGATTTTCCCTGTACGTCGACGATTTTCATTAGGAAAATTTACCCATGCAATATACAGAATTTTTATTATGTAAAAAATCATGTGGAAAAAGTCTCCTCAGCGCGTCTTATCGTCTTAGCAGCTGAGGGGATTAGTGGCACAGGTAAATCATCTTCGGTTCTTTCCGCTGATTTCCGATTTACTTGGCGTCTCTGTCCGTAAAATTACCTGTGTAACTTTAGCCCTAGGGCAACCATAAAACTTGATCATAAATTGTCTGAAAAATGTATCATCTCAAAACTTCGACGATGAAATAATATGTAGTTAAATTATTCAAAATATAAGAAACGGTTAAAAAGACAAAATTTCGAATGAAAGAAAACTTGTGTTTTCCCATTCAATTGCACATTGTGGGTACCCGTGACAATCGCATCATCGCGGTTAAACTTATGGACCAGTTTGTGCTGTAAGCATTCAGTTGTATTATTCTTATTAATTTATTTATTCATTTATTTATTTATTTATTTATTTATTTATTTATTTATTTATTTATTTATTTATTGCTTCCTCAAAATAATGCTATAAGTATATGATATATGTCACAAATTAAATGTAAGCATTACGAAAATACGCCCATGCTCTATACAGATTTTTCCCAAATTGAAAAAAAAAAAAAAAATGAAAGTTTTCAGTAGAAATTATTCGAAATTTTTCTTATTATTGCTCAAACATGTATTGTGGGCATACATTAGAACCACATCGCAGCCTCATCACTAGCTTAATCTTTACTTCCAGTTTTCAAGTGTTTATATATGCGTAGAAACTTGCTTTTGAATCCGTCAAACCTCGCTTGGACAAGTTTTTCAAGTGCACGGCTGATCAACGCCATGCATTTTCGCAATATTTAGGGGGCACTACACGGTTTCCAATGGCCGGCCAAAGTTTTTACGACGGCTACTCAATAAATTACCCCTTGCAACAAGACAAAACATTAATAGCCCTTCATATATACTCACAGTCAATTACAAATGGACCAGCAATTAATCTTAAAGTAAAAGAAACAGTTTCTGCTTACTGGAACCATCTCTGTGCAAATGTAAACATTACCCCACCCCCCTTACTAAAAGGGCAATTTTTGCACCAAAAGACACATTTCCCTTGAAGTGTGACATGCCACTGGCACATGCAATGACCATAAACTGCATACCCATGTGTAGATACACCCTAATGCTTAATTTCTATGCACATTTGAATACCTGCCAGCCGTTGACTTATCATAGTAAATTCCACTTAAAAAAAGAGCCATTTTTGAACAGCTGATTTCCGGGGTCGAGGGTAAAATCCAGCAAGTTAGTTCTGCACTAATAAAAAAATACAGAAGGTCATGTGACCTGACAAAAATCAATTTAAATCATAAATAACAAATGCTTGAGTGAAATAAAAGTCAAATACTGCTTCAAAATATTTTTACACACATTTACAGACCAAAATGTAGCCATACCCCTCTATATTGACTTTTTTGCCCAGGACAAGTGGGTAAAAACCATTGGCTGCACCCTTTAAGGAAAAAGTCAACAATATCTGATATACCCAAATGCTATTTCTAGCACATAATTTATGTCATTTTATGGTTCTGTATGAATAAATATGACTTTATTGCAGAGAAAAAAAGAAATATGAGTGTAAAACTGATACAAAACAGTCAATGTCAAAAGGTGCCGAGCGACGCGATTTATAGGTGCAGTTCAAGAAGGTGATCGCTTCTTCATGCGACACAATTGTATCTACTCCATATGTAATAAATCAAGAATTTACACAGTCTTGAATCCTTGGACAGTTTTTCTGAGCACTTCAAGCTTCTGTTCTGCAGTCTCTCTTGTAGAAAAATGGGGGGAGGGAGTCGGTCGGCAAACTGTTTCTCTCAACAGCTTTTCTGAAGACGTCGACTGTTATGACCTGAAAGAAATGCAATGTGAAGTGCAAATGTTTCATGTTGTTATGCAGTGATATAACTTTCATACAATATATATAGAGTAACTGTTGATGCTAGTTGATTAAGGATAATTTGATGGAGGGGGGGGGTCATAAAATTGGTGCATATACTGCGTTTGTATGTGTTTGTTAAAGAGATAATTCAAATTAAAGTACTACAGACAATATAATTGCCTGTAAGAAACCATGCTGCAGCTGAACTTTGTAGGGGCATTCACACAGGAAGGCTTTATCTGTTACTGAGTCTGTATCCACAGGGTATCAAAACAACTGTTGACTCTTTCTGTGACACACAAGAAAGTGCATTTTATCATAAAATGTCTGTCGACCACAATGCATCCGCTTCTGCAGTCTCCGCGCAGAACTTTGCTTATCAGTCATACGACTGCGATAAAGAATAATATACTTGAAGACGAAAGGTACACGGTTAAAAATGTCAGCATATGTGTAATGTATACTTACAAGATTAACAACTTTCCTGCGGATCACACCGGTTACAGCGAAAGCAGTGAATACCCTGGAAAGAATAATAAGGCCACCTTCCTCTGAATTTTAAGTGTCTAGTTCTCAGGGTAATACAAACAGTCTGGAACTGCCAAGTAAAGCCTGCAAAAGGAAAAGGGTTGTGAATAATGTGTGATGCTAGTATGTCAGCTTAATGATGTATATACAGATGAACATCTGCCAAAATCCTAACTATTCACATGTACATGCATATGGCATTAAACATCTGACAGTAAATATGACTTCTTTTTATCTTTTGTAACCATAATGCCATGTACATTCCCCATTACTCATACATATCATTTTATGTAAAAATGAATGATTTCAATAAACAAATATTGCAAATGAAAACCTGTTTAAGTATGACAAAGATATGTTGCATGCTTGCAATTCATAAGCAGGAATCTGTTTTCCAAATAACGGTCAAGTTTGTGTATATGAACTTTCAGGCGTTATCCCGAGAACTGAAATTGGACGACACCATTTCATCGTTGTCTTTCTTACCCGGCCATAAACGATAAGTATTTTCTTTAAATGAATGCCGGTTTAACAAATACTTGTGACCGCACTCTTCGGTATCAGTTAAAATTTTACAAAACATTTATTCGACACAGTATTTGGGGTATGTACAGGAATTACAGTAGGTCTGTCTAAAAAAACTGCATATTTAGCATGAATTGCAGGTAAAACTGCTTAAAAGTAGCTAAAAATTATGAAAAGCACCATTAAACCACTTTGAACAAGCTGTTTTGATCAGTTTTGATCATTTTTAATCAGTCAGACCAGTGCAAACAGTCTACAAGCTGAACAACAAATTTTAAGAATTTGAGTTACCTCCCTTGTGTGACAAACATGACAATTTTCAATCACCGAAAACTTGAAAAAAAAAGTAGTTTCATTGTGTTTATGTGTCAAATTTTGTGTCAATAATGGATTAACTTGAAATCTGAATGATATTACAAATGAATGAACAAAGTTTGGAATGGCTTCATGTTGTTAATGGGGGCACTACACGGTTTCCAATGGCCGGCCAAAGTTTTTACGACGGCTACTCAATAAATTACCCCTTGCAACAAGACAAAACATTAATAGCCCTTCATATATACTCACAGTCAATTACAAATGGACCAGCAATTAATCTTAAAGTAAAAGAAACAGTTTCTGCTTACTGGAACCATCTCTGTGCAAATGTAAACATTACCCCACCCCCCTTACTAAAAGGGCAATTTTTGCACCAAAAGACACATTTCCCTTGAAGTGTGACATGCCACTGGCACATGCAATGACCATAAACTGCATACCCATGTGTAGATACACCCTAATGCTTAATTTCTATGCACATTTGAATACCTGCCAGCCGTTGACTTATCATAGTAAATTCCACTTAAAAAAAAGAGCCATTTTTGAACAGCTGATTTCCGGGGTCGAGGGTAAAATCCAGCAAGTTAGTTCTGCACTAATAAAAAAATACAGAAGGTCATGTGACCTGACAAAAATCAATTTAAATCATAAATAACAAATGCTTGAGTGAAATAAAAGTCAAATACTGCTTCAAAATATTTTTACACACATTTACAGACCAAAATGTAGCCATACCCCTCTATATTGACTTTTTTGCCCAGGACAAGTGGGTAAAAACCATTGGCTGCACCCTTATGTTACAGGTACATCTTCCATTAAAATGAGCCAAGTCATGCGAAAATAGGAATTTTATCCATGCAAAAACAAAGGCTCAGATCAGCTGTGTAGCAGTTGCCTAGCTGATCAGCGCCATTGTTTTCGCGTCACGGATAGTACATTTCCTTATCTTCCTAAATCCGAAATTTCAAGCTTCTAGCCAAATGTTGTAGTACAGAAGCCGGTTTGTGTCAGACCTGGTCGGAAACCCCTAATACCGGTTTTCTCACGCCGCGGCTCAAATGTGAAATGGTATAGTTAACAAATCCGAGACTGCAGGTCATAAAATCAGCCACGCTTTACATCATACCCTTAGGTCATAGATTAACTAAAACAACATTGATGCGCAACTGAACTATTCAAAATCGTGTCGTCAATATCTGCATTTTTGTGTAATATTAATCATAGTACTTATCTTTTGTTGTTGTTTTTTTGTTGTTGTTTACAAAAAAAAAAAAAAAAAAAAAAAAAAAAAAAGTCAGTCGTCAATATCTGCATTTTTGTGTTATATTCATTATAGTACTTATCTTTTTTTTTTTTTTTTTTTTTTTTTGTTGTTGTTTACAAAAAATCAGCCACGCTTTAAATCATACCCTTAGGTCATAGATTAACTAAAACAAAACTGATGCGCCACTGAACTGTTCAAAATCGTATTGTCAATAGCTGCATTTTTGGTTAATATTAATTATAGTACTAATCTTTTGATAAAAAAAACAAACAAACAAAAAACAAACAAACAAAAAATAAATAAATAAAAATAAAAACAACAACAAAAAACAACAACATTTAATGACTTTTTAAAAAGTAAAATACAAAATAATGAATTGATGTATCTTGTGACTTGTGACTGAGAATGAATGAATGAATGAATACGCGATGACAGAAAACTGAGAGGAGAAATAAAATCAGAACGAATCAGCGTAAAAAAGTAGCAGCACAGTAAAAACAAATCTTAATTTCATTGAAAACAGTGTACAGTTTCAGAGTTATTCTGCAGCTTTAACGAGAGAGAGAGAGAGAGAGAGAGAGAGATTTGATTGAAGATAATTAAGAATGCTCATGTCGGTTTTTGCTTTCTTCAAACTGGGGCACGGAGACGCTATTGTTTGGTCATCGGATTGAGTAAAAAGTGTTACCTAGGTGTGAAATGCAAACTTTAATTGGACTAATTGCGAGTAGGACAATAATGTTGATGTGCATTCCTACGACGCGTTTGTTGTTCAGAGATGTCACATTCTGTGAGGATATGTAATGTTTATTAAATTATACTCAAAAGATAATCTCGATCATTGTGTAGCATCTTTCAAAAATCTTAAAGCGATTATCATTCGAGGTGAGAAAAGAGAATTTTCTTTATTTTTCTTTTGTGTGAACTGAGATAAAGATATTTTATCTCAGGTGTGAATAAGTAATCACCATAATGTAGAAAATAAATAAATAAATAAATAAATAAATAAATTAACAAGGAAAAGAAGAATTACACCTTTACAATAACTAGCAGCCGCTAATACACAGGTATTCGTAATTCTCCGCCCGGTTTACGGGATTTGCCGATAAGACTAGTGATTTACGGAAATTAGAAAAAATCTCAAAATAGCTAGAAAACACACGCAATTTGTCCACGCCAAATGTCGCTTGATTTTGAAGTTAAGCATGCCGTTAGAATGATCATTTTCTTCTGATAAATAATCCGAAAGAACAAATTTAGAAAAGTGTTTTGGATACGATATATTTGGTATTTAACCAAAGCACCTTTGGTAGATTTTACGCTTTTTGTATATCAGATATAGGAAATGATGCGACCAAATAGGACCTTTTTAAATTTTGATTTTGTCCATTCAAAAAATCAAGATATTTTAACGAAACAATATCCATTAAATCAGGAATACATTAAATTACAATATTCCGAAAGAACAAATTTGATATCTGCCGTAATTAAGTTTTAATCAAAGATTGAAAGTCAATGTCCTATTCATTTATGTACATTTTTTATCGGCAATAAACTGAATTACAGGTAAGGTATCGGCTCAATATTTTTCCGTATGGAAAATTTTTGTTAGAAAATTTTTGAATTTTTTCTTATTTTTGCTCAAAACATAGATTGTGGGTACACGTTAGAACCGCCTCGGCGAGGCAGTTCTAACGGCGAGGCTGTTCTAACGTTCAATTTTTTTAAACTTTAAAAATCTCTGTATATTGCATCGGCGTGTTTTCGTAATGGTGACACAGCTCATAGACAACCACGTGATTTTCCCTGTACGTCGACGATTTTCATTAGGAAAATTTACCCATGCAATATACAGAATTTTTCTTATTATGTAAAAAAAAATGAAAATTTTCAGTAGAAAACTTTTGATTTTTTTTTCTTATTTTTGCTCAAAAAATAGATGGGTACACGATAGAACCGACTCGGCGAGGCGATTCTAACGAGTACCAACAATCTATGTCTTGGAGCAAAAGTTGGAAAATAGGTATACCCCTGCAAACTCTAGTTTTTTTTTTCTATATAAAAGTAGGTTTCAAGGGGTATATTTTTCATGGACATATTTTCCTGATGGATGTCTCTTCCTTGATATAAACACTCGTTCGGCGGCGTCTGTTCACTTAGTGAATAAGTATTTCAGGTCTAAATATTTCCGATGATTGCAGACATAACAAGAATCAACATTAAGCAAGGATTTGTAGTCAAATGCTTTTGAAACAACTGTTCACCAGAATCTAGGTGGAAGCACGTCATTACAAAATTTCGGCATGAAGATAATAACACTGTCAGACTTAATGTACATGAATATACAATCCGATTTGCCCATCAGCAGTTCAGAAATGATATGAACAAATATTTTCTTTTGTAGTGGCTTAAAATGACGTTGAAGAGAATCCTATTTTCGTCATGCGTTTGCGCTAAAATGAAAATAAAAGTCAGCTAGGGCGTCGAGGTTTTTATAAGCATCTTTCGTACCAAGATATTAAATTAAATCCGTTAAGATTCATTTATGCAGCAGTTCAATTTAAAACAAAGGAGCTTACACGTGTAAATGCTTAAACCAAATGTTGTTTTCTCTGGATAAGCCCCCAAATTACATTTGCGGTGATTTGCAATATAATGGCACTTGAAGAGATAGTTACTTGTTCATTATAGGGCAACACTCTAAAGCTGGAATTTATTGGGTCTAAACATGAAAATAGCATACCATGGTCATCGTGTACAACACCTCACTCTCTAATTTACATCATACAGACACACAAGCCTGACGTCATTTTTATTGGGTCAGAGGCAATCAGTATAGTCACAGATGTAGCGCCGCACAATGCGACGTCCCATCTGAGACTATTCTTTTTGTCTGAGAAAACGAATGTAAAATACTAAATTGGAACTTTAAAATCAACTCTGGTCCCCCAAAACGTGGAAATATACTTTTTATAATGATAGCGATGGGCCAATCAATTCGTTGTAAATATGTAAATGCACAATCACGAAATTATAAATAAAACATTTTTTCTTCTTTTCTCCAAACCTCCAGTGAGGATTGCTTTAGAGAGAGAGAGAGAGAGAGAGAGAGAGAGAGAGAGAGAGTTTTATAGAAAGGTGACGCACAGAAAACACAGAAAAAAGAAAAAAATACACATGGAGATTTTTTGGCCTCATTTATTTGGAAAAGAGAACTAAGGATGTAGCATAACAAAGTAATCAGCAGATCGTAAAGACCATTTGTAATAATTTATATCTTGCTCTAAATATATAGCATGAAACAATATTAAGCACAAAGGTTATCCTTTACATGAACAGATATTAATTATAATATGTGTATCTTACATCCTGTGTCGTGCTCGTGAAGAAGGATGCCGGAATTTAAAATCCTAACCCAGAACTCTGGTCAGAAAGAGAGGACAGCATCAAATAACACATAAAACCTTTACAACAGGAATGAAAAGCAAGATAACTATTAGACAGTAGACGTCTGACTAGCATCATCCCAACTCATTACGAAAACTTGCCCATGCAATAAACAGAGATTTTTAAAGTTGTAAAAAAAAAATGAAAAATTTCAGTAGAAAATTTTTTATATTTTTCTTATGTTTGCTCAAAACATAGATTGTGGGTACACGTTAGAACCGCCTCGGCGAGGCGGTTCTAACGAGTACCCACAATATATGTTTTGGAGCAAAAATAAGAAAAAAGGTATACATGTACCCCTGCAAACCCCAGTTTTACTATATCATCGAAAAGTGGGGTTTAAGGGGGTATTCATTGCACGGACATGTTTTCCTGCTGTATACTGGTGACAATTACAACACAAAGGAAAACAGAATAATTCGAAAAACACGAGGGTAACGTCTTGGAATAAACAGAGGGCTCAAATCGATCCAAGGAGTCCTGTCTTGAGTGAATTAACGACAAAAATGTGGTGGCGGTTAAAAGAAAAAAGGTACAAGTAGGCAAAGATCAGGAAAAGGCGCAATCAGAAAAAAATTCCCATTCCAAAAGCCGAGGTGGGAAAAAACCAAACTTACAATCAGATACTTATACCATGAAAACATTTCGTAAGCCGAATGAGCAGCTATTTTCCCAATAGGTGGCCACTCAGTTACCTTAACTTAACTAAAAATATGAAAACATACATAAGGCGCCAACAGCACAAAAATATTTTAAACACCAACACATAAAACAAAAAGAACCACCACAGAAGTATCGACTTGGAACGATCAGTAACACAAAACCTGACTGCCTTGTAATTTTAGGCACCAGCAGCAAATCATGCTTAGTTTTTTACCGCTTGTATATATCGTGACTTGCCTGTTTTGTGTTTTGCTTTTTGTTCAGTTCAGTTGGTCCTTTGGGTTAAAAGAGCGTTGTTTTCTACGTTTTGTTAATTAAATCTGACAATGTAACTTTTTTGTAAGTGATTCATCTTCCATCTCATGAATAGTTGCCCAACTGAGTCACCGTGCTACCACCGTATTACTAAAAAATGCCCCTGCAATATACAGAATTTTCGTAAGCTATTCAAATTGACATAATCATTTATATTTTTTGCATGGTTATTTCAGCTGTTTATGTGTTATTTTCGTTCTAGTCTGCGCTTATTAGAACTATATTTTGTTACCATAACTTAAAAAGGGTAAAAATAAGCAATGCTCAGGACTTGAAATCGCGCAGTCAGAAAGAAATTTCCACCCTAAAAACCGAGGTAGGAAAACTAAATTGACGATCATGTACACGAAGAAAATATATTATAAGCCGAGTGAGCGATTCATCATGAAAACGTGTCCGTGTAATGAATACCCCCTTATACCCCACTTTTATATAGCAAAACTGGGGTATGCTGGGGTATACCTATTTTTCTTATGTTTTGAGTAAAAATAAGAAAATTATCAAAAAATTTCTACTGAAAATTTTCATTTTTTACAACTTTAAAAATCTCTGTATATTGCATGGACTTATTTTCGTAATGTATTTTGATAAGTTCAGCGCACTGTGCTCTAATTAGAACAAATACGGAACATGTCATTACGAAAACTTTACCATGCAAAATAAAAGTAATTTTTCAGCTGTAAAAATTAAAAATTTCATCAGAAAAGTTTTGATATTTTGATATATTTGCTCAAAACATTGATTGCGGGTACACGTTAGAACCACCTTGTAGAGACGGTTCTAACGAGTACCCACAATCTATGTTTTGGATCAAAAATAAGAAAAGTAGGTTTACCCCTGTAAACTTCAGTTTTACTATATAAAAGTGGGGTATAAGGGGGTAAGCATTTCATGGACATGATTATATGATGTGATTATATGCACCCAGAATGCTCTGGACTTCAAAAGAGAGTTCTATCACAAAATGTTAATGTTAATACAGAGAATGCTATAGAAACCCCAATAACAAACAACAGAAACAGTGACAATGGACAGAATCGACGAGTCTGTCATCATTAAATACTAATGATTGGACAAATGTTTTTCTTAACAATACAAAGCCAGAGTATGGTTTGAATTAAGGATTGAAATTCAGATCTTTAAATTTTACTGGATGATGAAAAAACATTAAGCTGTATATAATGTCTGTGAAGCCCAAAGGTTTCTCGGAGATACTAAAACTATTTTATCATCGTCCAGTGAAAAGGTACATGTAGGCAACGATCAGAAAAAGGCGCAGTCAGAAAAAAGATTCCAACTCCAAAAACCGAGATGGGAAATAAAACTAAATTTAACAATCAGGTACTTATACCATGAAAACATATCGTAAGCCGAATGAGCAGTTTCCCAATAGGTGGCCACTCAGTTACCAAAACTTAACTAAAAACATGAAAACATACATTTGGCGCCAACAGCACAAAAAACACCAATATATAAACAATAACAACCACCATCAGTGTCGGGAAACAAAGTCCGTGTTTGCTATCATGTGTGTATACGTCATATGATAGACTACGCGTTCGTACTGCGCATAATTTCGGAAATCACGCACGCACAGCTATTTCTATATTAAAGAAGAGTGTTTTACATATACCCTATCATATGCGGCATCGTATGGTCACCATTTAGCAATATTTTCTTTCTTTGAAACATTTCTTAACATTTAGAACACTTCGGAACTTTACTCGTAAAGTTTCCGAAGTGTTTTCAGCGACCAGATATAGACATGTGAAAGTTTTTACAGTAACTGTTATACAATCAGTAATATGTGCTGTATATGATAGACAAGGTAAAATATTCCATAAATACCTTACGCAAACGGCATCTCAATTTTTCCGGACTTAGGTTTAGTCCAAATTGTTAAACTTGCCTGTGACGTCACCGTTTTGTGCGCAAATGATAGCTTGCACGCAGTTTGTTTCCCGAAAGTGCACCATAAAAGCTACAAATCTGAAATTCAATTCTTATAGTTACGTCCGTACAACAAATCATGTATCCGTTTTTATGTCCACATAAAACGCTAATTTCGCTGATATTTGGCATTAAACCCGACTTCACGGAGTTTTGGAACAGCCAAATTATCCAATTTTCGCGTTGTACGTACATCACGCCAATACAAGTTAACAACGACGTTACTAATTGAGCCACTGCATAAGAAAACAAACAAAATGTTTGGACGAAAACAAAGGCAACCGCGAAACTGATCAGCGCCTTTGTTTTCTTTACACGGATAGTACAATCCATCTTCTTCTTAAATCCGACAATTCTGGCTTCTAGCCTGCTTCTGTGACTGTACAGGCTGGTTTGTGTCGGACCTTGTCGGAACACAAATTGTTGGTTTTCTTATGCACAGGCTCAATTATTGGTAGTGTCGTCGCTCTGCCAATAGTCGTAGCATTATCACTTGACTTCCTTTGGAAACTGAAGAATATAAAGAATGACACTTTCTTCTGACGCGATTGCAATAGAAACGTAAATCTTTGATCGCGAAGATACAGTCAGTTTCCGTTATAAACAAATAATATCGACTCACCCGCGTTTTAGGGGTTACAGGTATGGCGTATTTACTGAAAACTTTGAGATAGTATTGCTTATTTAAATAAGCAACGCTATCCAAAGTTTTAGAATTTGCATCTACTGATTGCATTTATTAGCTCACCTGAGTCGAAGGCTCATAAGGTGAGCATATAGTACAGTAGTCGAGCCGGCGTCCGTCCGTCCGTCCGTGCGTCCACATTTTCAAACTCAAATATCTCTAAGACAACAAGGCCAATCGTGATCAAATTTTATCTAAAGCATCATTGAGGAGGGGAAAAGGCTGCATTAGGTTTGGGCCAGGTCGGATCAGAACTCTGGTTTCCATGGCAACGGATAGCTCCCATAGACTTACAATGGGAAAAACATAAAAAAATCTTCTTCTCCGAAACCACAAGACCCAGAGCTTTCATATTTTGTGTGTATCAATGTATAATGGTCCTCTTTATAAATCCTGCCAACCGTGCCCCTGGGATCCATACGGGCCCCGCCCCGGGGGTGTCATGGGAAAAACATAAAAAAATTTCTCCAAAACCACAAGGCCCAAAGCTTTCATATTTTGTATGTAGCAATGTTTAGTGGTCCTCTATATAAATCCTGCCAATCATGCCCCTGGGGTCAAAAATGGCCCCGCCCCGGGGGTCATTAGCTCCCATAGACTAACAATGGGAAAAACATAAAAAAATCTTCTTCTTCAAAACCACAACGCCCAGAGTTTTCATATTTTGTATGTAGCAATGTATAGTGGCCCTCTTTATAAATCCTGCCAACCGTGCCCCTGGGGTCCATACGGGCCCCGCCCCAGGGGGGGGGGTCATGGTTAAAACATAAAAAAATCTTCTTCTCCGAAACCACAAGGCCCAGAGCTTTCATATTTTGTTTGTAGCAATATATAGTGTTCCTCTTTATAAATCCTGCCAACCGTGCCCCTGGGGTCCATACGGGCCCCGCCCCGGGGGCGTCATGGGAAAAACTTTAAAAAATCTTCTTCTCCGAAACCACAAGGCCCAGAGCTTTCATATTTTGTGTGTAGCAATGTATAATGGTCCTCTTTATAAATCATGCCTACCGTGCCCCTGGGGTCCATACAGGCCCCGCCCCGGGGGGGGGGGGGGGTCATGGGTAAAACATAAAAAAAAATCTTCTTCGAAACCAAAAGGCCCAGAGCTTTCATATTTTGTATGTAGCAATATATAGTGTTCCTCTATATAAATCCTGCCAATCGTGCCCCTGGGGTCCATACGGGCCCCGCCCCGGGGGCGTCATTGGAAAAACTTAAAAAAAATCTTCTTCTCCGAAACCACAATGCCCAGAGCTTTCATATTTTGTGTGTAGCAATGTATAATGGTCCTCTTTATAAATCCTGCCTACCGTGCCCCTGGGGTCCATACGGGCCCCGCCCCGGGGGTGTCATGGGAAAAACATAAAGATATTCTTCTCCGAAACCACAAGGCCCAAAGCTTTCATATTTTTGTATGTAGCAATGTGTCCTCTATATAAATCCTGCCGATCATGCCCCTGGGGTCAAAAATGGCCCCATCCCGGGTGTCATTAGCCCCCATAGACTTACAATGGGAAAAACATAAAAAAAATCTTCTTCTCCGAAACCACAAGGCCCAGAGCTTTCATATTTTGTCAGTAGCAATGTATAGTGGTCCTCTTTATAAATCCTGCCAACCGTGCCCCTGGGGTCCATACGGGCCCCGCCCCGGGGGCGTCATGGGAAAAACATAAAAAAAATCTTCTTCTCCGAAACCACAAGGCCCAGAGCTTTCATTTTTTTTTTTTTTTTTTTTTTTTTTTTTTTTTTTTTTTGCAATGTATAGAGGTCCTCTTTCTAAATCCTGCCAACTGTGCTTCTGGGGTCCATACGGGCCCCGCCCCGGGGGCGTCAGGGGAAAAACATAAAAAACCTTCTTCTCCGAAACCATATGGCCCAGAGCTTTCATATGTTGTTAGGACCAATGTATAATCGTCTCCTTTATAAATGCTGCCAACAGTGCCCCTGGGGTCCATACCGGCCACGCCCCAGGCATGTCATTATCTACCATAGACTCATAATGGAAATGTATGAGAAAATTTTCTCTGCAACAGCATGACACAAAGCTTGTATATTTAATATACAACATTGTCATGTGGAGATCTACATAAATCCTGCCAATCTTGCCCCTGGGGTCAAATTTGGCCCCACCCACCCCGAGGGTCATTATAGGACCCTGACCTTGTTAGATGATTTTTCACGTGAACCAAAATTTCAGAAAAGAGGATACACAATCCAGACAAGAGCTCTTCTGCTGATGTAAGTAGGGTTTCAAGGTCACATGACCAAGATGGCCATACCCATATATGGTAAAAATCTCAATTACTTTGTCCATTGACTGTACTTGTTGACTCTCAGGTGAGCGATCGTTGCTACTTGTTTACTGTTATTTACCTGTTCGTGCGAAAAATGGTATAGCCTTATAACATCTATTTGCTCTATCGTATTTAACGTCTCATTGTTTATGTTAAAATGGAGGAACGGATTTATTTCCGCTAAGGGAATGAGGGAGTACAGTAAATGTCACAATGTTGAATGCAACCGTTGCTTAATCTGTTAAATGCGCTTTCTGAACCCCTAAAGACTCATTCAGAAAACGTGCTATGCTTTCATGAGTGTGAATTGTTGCTGAGATAATATATGGTAATACATCAGGATTAATTGCACTTTCATTCGAAAGCACGCTTGTGCAATCTATTTCGATTTTGAAGCTGATGATAGTTGTTTGCTATTTTTTGTTGCTGTTGATTTTTTTATATTTTGTATTTTCTCGCATGTCATATGACTTCGAGCGAATAAAGATATATTGACTTGACTTGAAGCTGTAAAAATGATAATACAAAAACACACCAATGCAACATACAGAAATATTTTACAATTCAAAATGAAAACTCCTGTTGAATGATTATATGTTTCCTTATTTTTTCCAAACACAGTGGTCGTTGTTGTCAAAAATTTATGTTTTAGGGAAAATAAACCAGGTATTTCCATGCACTCCAAAGTTTTATTGTGGGATGTGTGTATCAAAGTATTATCTTTGCGTGATGGTATATATGCAAATAAATTGTTAAACACTATGAGGTGGTTGCTCTAATCGAGGCGTTTCTACCAACATGGAGGAAACCGGAGAGCCCGGGGAAAACCACCCACCATGCATGGGCGATCACTACCCTGCCACATGCCTTGACCCGGATTTGAACCCGGACCATACAGATGACAAGCAAGTGTCACTATGCTACCCAGGACCCTTATGTGGCAAATGTTGCTTATTTTATTGAGGCACTCCTTGAAACTTGATTTAATATATTTTAACATACCATACACAATTAATTTAGCAATTTCCTTAATATCAGTCGGTCTATGTACACAGTGCATAGAATAAGTGACGCCCTTTCAAGAAGGATTTGCACGTGAATAAGATGCGAAACAAATATTTGTTGAAATAACATGTTCTGAAATGGCTTGATGAAAATAATAATTTTCATCCATATGCTACTGACTGACGGGAAATATCATTCGACATTAAATGTCTCGATTTTTTCAAGTAAGAAAAGTGTCCAGTAGGCTAACGGCGTAAAAACTTCAAAATACCCAAGTCTTATGCATTCATTCATTGTAGACATAAGGCCAAAAAAAAAAAAGGAATGTTTCCGGTAACCTGACCGACCCTGTCAAAAACTCCCCGACTCTAATATTTTTTTCCTGTTTTCTGAAAATAAAAACTCGAAAATCGAAAAAAGATCGTGTTTTTCAAGTACCGGACCGGCAAAAGAATAAAAGATGTTGAATTGAAGTTTTAACTAAGAAGCTGTGCATGTGCACTGGAGGGGAAAACGGTTTACACCAAAAGAAGACAAATTATGGCCAAAGTAACTGAATGGTTCTTTTATTACTTCTTAATCTTTAAATTGGTTAGGGTGGCCAAACTTAATTTTCCTACTTTTCCACAATCCAAATCAATTGCAAATTGCTCTGGTCAACCCTGAAGAGAACCAACAAAAGGTGGCCAAATCTGCTGATTTCAATTGTGGACCAATCTAACTTGCTTTATAAATCAGAAACAGAAACAGAAACACATTTTATTCAGCAAATAAAGCAATATACATTGCTCCTAGCCTACAATCAATTTAAGCAATGTACAATACATGTATGAAATACAGAACTTGAAAAGAATAGACAAATATGATATAAACAGAGAAGCTTAATTGCATCAAATGTTGGGTAAACATATACAATAATATCAGTATCTAATTGTATTAATTTCTAAATTGCAGCATTCATAATTAGTTTTCTAGATTTGATCTAAGTTTTGTTGCAAAGTAAACATATTTCGCAAGATTAAGAATTTCTTTTTTATTTTCGGTTGACATGATTCTATCAAATTTATTCAAAGTTGGCCAACTACAAAAATATGGTTTCAAATATTGACGTCTGAGTTCTTGATACAAAGGACATACTAACATAAAATGATATTCATTTTCTATGCACTTTGATGGACAAAATTTACATAACCTTTCGTCTCTAGCAATATCATGATAACGGCCTCTTTCTATTTCAAGCTGATGTGAAGACAATCTGAAACGGCTTAAGGCGAGTTTGAATTTTTTTTCATGAATGATATCTAAATAAATTTCACATCTAAATTCATGTTTATATCGGCAATAGGATGATAGTCTGTTCGAATTATTTATATTACTATACCATGACTGTTTATATTGATCAAAGAGTCGTTGTTTAATTATATTTATGTCAGAAATATTTTGTGTACCAGTCCATAGATAATTCAGTCCTAAGGCTTCAAGAGTCAATTTTATTTGATATGCCCAGTTTTGATTATTATAATTTATTCCATTGTTTGCATCGCTTTCTAACATTGCATAAATATGTCTGATTAATGTATTATCATTTGTTTGCTGTATTTTATACCAATAACGGAATATATGTAGTTTTCTCATTATGTTTAACGGAAACCTGCCTAATTCACCGTACAATCCTGTCAAATTTGTTGATTTATTAACACAAAGTATTTTTCGCAAACATTTTGTATGAAGCATTTCTATGTCTTTCCCGTCGTGAAATCCCCATGCTTCGCATGCATAATTTAATATAGAGGAAACTAAGGTGTCAAATAATTTTAATTTTTCTAATGTTTTAAATTCGTATTGATTATATATTGTAAAGAGTCTGTACATTGCCTTTGATGCATGTTCTGCTATGCTTTTCTGAGTGCGATTCCAGTTTCCATTTTTAAAGAAAAACACACCAAGATACTTAAATGAACGTACTATTTCTAGCTTTTCATTATAAAGAAAGAAATCATAGATTGTTTCCTCTCCATTTTCAAATATTAGCACTTTTGTTTTATTGACATTAACTTTTAGGCCCCATTCTTTGCAATAATTTTCTAGGTCGGTTAACATTGATTGAAGCGATTTTGGAGATGTTGCAAAAAGAACTTGGTCATCTGCATATGATAAAAGAAATATTTTTATTTCATTTATTGTAAAAATGCCTTCTAGATTTGAATTTATATTTGACATTATATCGTTGACAAACATCATGAATAAAAGTGATGAACTTGGGTCACCTTGTTTTACACCTTGTTTTGAGTTGATAGTGGCCGATATTTTACCATTGTGTTTTATTGCCGACTTCACAGTAGAATACATAGCCTTGATTGCTTTAGTCATCTTTGAACTAACATTTTGTGTCAATAGTTTTTGCCATAGAAAGGAACGATTTATTTTATCATAGCACTTTTCATAATCAACAAATACCGAGTACAATTTTTGGCCGGAATGAAGAACTTTTGAGATGATCGAGTGCAAAAGAAATATACAGTCAACAGTACTTTTCCCTTTTTGATATCCAAATTGACAGTTAATTATTTTTTCGTGCTTTTCGGTCCACTTTGTCAATCTATTCAATAAGATTTGAGAATATATTTTAGCTAAAATGTTATTTAAAGTGATCCCACGGTAATTGTTTGCAGCTTTTGAATCACCGCCCTTGAAGATAGGTACAATGTACCCTAACCCCCAGTTTTCAGGATATTCTGCATTTTCGAACAATTTATTGTATATACAAACTAAATGTGGTGAAATATAATCATACGACACTTTTATTACTTCAGCTGGCAATTCATCAGGCCCTGATGCTTTATTACTTTTTTGACTAAAAACTGCAGATCTAACTTCTTGTTCCGTTATTTCGCCGTCTAACTCGTTATCTTGTATATCAAAGAATTCCATGTCATTTTCAATATAATTGTTATCATTGTTTTCATTTTGACCTAGTAAATCATTAAAATGGTTATATAGATCATCTGTGCTGATTTCATTCTTAACAGCCACCGGTTTTTTTTGCCACACCGGTTTTTGGCAAACTCAACATGCCTTTAAATTGATCCAAACTTCTCAAAACCACTTTTAAACATAACAATGGAACATACTGACTAATTTCTATATGTTTTCATGATAAAAAGTTTTACAGTTTGTGAGAAATTTACCGTCAAAGTTGAAATTCCCGCGGGATTTTTGAAAAATCCCGCGGGAAAAAAAAATCCCGCGGGATTTTTGGAAAATCCCATGGGAATAATTTCCCTTAATACATAATGGAAAAAAATACCATGGGAAAATTGAAGGAAAATGAAACACTTCAATAAACATTCTATAACCTAATAAAATACTTATCAATACATCAAAGCGATATAGGAGGTGTTATTTCAAGTTCTTAATTTTTCCCGCGGGAATTTTTTACCTTGGTTCTACATTGGAAAAAAATCCCATGGGATTTTTTTGAAGTTGTAAAATTCTATTAAGCCAGTGATTGACCTATTCTATCTACAATGAGCAATATCATCAATCATTAGGAACAAGATCAAGACTCTATCATAACTTTTGATTTTTCCCGCAGAAAAAAAATCCCGCGGGAATATAATACCATGTTAATAAAATGGAAAAAAAATCCACGGGATTTTTTCCACAGAAATTTATTCCTGCGGGATTTTTTCAACATGTCCATTCAAAACACCAGTTTGGAGGCTGTAACTCAGAAACCAAAGTCGCAGACATTTCACACCATTCTGAGTAATATAAGAGTAAATTGATGAACACATATATTCTAGTCAGGTATTTCTTGACGAAATAAATCTGGTATTCGTGGCAGGCTGTTGTTCTTGGGGGTTTTACAAATATACGAGTCCTGCTCTGGGTCCATCTGTTTTATTCCTTCACACTGGTTTTCAAATAGAGTATGCATGAATAATCAATGTATCGTCTATTATGTAAATCACTTCACAGGACCTGAAACGACAATGAAACATTGTTCAAATCTCATGTTGCATAATTAATGGTCTACCACAGTATCTCAATTGTGTACAATAAAATATAGCACATAAATAAGACAGTGTGCTCAAACCTCAATTTTGTGTGTTTTACTATGGCATGAACCCCTTTGGTGTTCTTTAACTTTACATCCGACCCACTGCAGCTCATCTATAGCTCCATTAACACCCAGAAAAAATGAATTTTGTTTCTTAAATGAAACACAGTTTTACTTTACATACAAAAATTACTGTTAAAACTGTGTTACACAGACTGGTGCACAGTTTAGTGATTATCTTACTTTATACTCAATGACAAAAATACAATATGGGTCTTACCAGATATTATGGGATCTAAAGGCCCTACAATCACCACCAAAAAGGCATCTCTCTCACTGTCACATGTGAACTGTGGAAATAAGAACATAGTTAAGTATCATGCAGGCATAAATCATTCTGGGCCCTAGATTTAATAGTGAGGCATGCAGAAGGAGAATTACAAGATTGTCATCTTTACATATGGACTTTTAGTAAAAATATTGAACTTTTAAACATTGAATTGCTTGTTTTTGTGAATTAAATGCCCAATTCAAACTTAAATAAAAGGATTCTAAGAAACAATTTCAACAGTTCCAACTTCCTGAACGTCTGAAACTAGATATAATTTTAACGCCTTACACCACTGGACATTTCGAAGCAAATGACGCTTTAATATTAAACAAGAAAAGATATGACACAAAGTGTCATATCAATTGACTCAATTATGAAAATATGCTGCATTTACTTTTCTATACGGCTGAAAATAATTAGTCAGGTATCTCCCTTATCTGTTTTATTTGCCACGCATCCGACTTTCATTCTGGATCAAAAATAAAAAAGTGGCATCATTTGTTGTTCTGAAATTTAAATGTTATTTCATCACCTTGTCGTAAAGTAGGACATGGTCATTACAGGGTTTCGATTTATATACATAATATTGTAGTATCGAGTCATTATTGCTTAAGGCCAAGTTTTTTTTTTTGAAATCAGTCTACTGGTTTCAGAGTTTTTTTGAAGGGTTTTTATCATTTATGGACATGGTGGCTATATGTTCATATGATCTGTATTTTTATATACACATTGCTCCCCCCTTCTTAGAGATATGGCTTTACAAGCAGTTTCAGAGATCTTTGTAAGTGTTAACGTAGGATGCATACCGGTTCGAGTACCATGCTATAAGCTAACCACGAGCCTTCGGCTCAGGTAAGCTAACAAGTAAAGCTTATACGCATGTATGGGTGGTTGAAGAAAATCATCTTGATATGTTAGCGTTTAATCAGTTTTGTCATTTATTGAGTCATAAAGATGTAGGAAATGATGATTCTCTTTAATACAGCCAATGTTTACATTAGGTGGGAAAGACGATGTATGTAGCCAGTTTGTTGGCATACTAAATTTTCACCATGTCAGCTGGTGACTTAGTTGAACAAAGAATCGGATAGTTGGTATAAAAACATAACAGAAGACAATGCTTATTGAATAATTTACTGTCTGTTTTTTAGTCATGAAATGCTAGTCATGGACTTTACAGCTGATGTTGATTCTATTGGGTGCCATGTAGAATATGGGTTGTTTTGAATATAAAAATGGTTCAAGGTAGTAATGTTACATTTTTTTCCAAAATTTTCATTAGGTTTGAAATGGAATTAAAATATGAATACTGGCAGTGAACAGGAATTTTTTATTTTAGGTCTAAATGAGTGTGGAGATTAAATCATCAGCTGTAATGTGACTATGCAGTGGTTACATGAACTGTTTCCAGATTATGTATGACATGGAAATTATATAGGAAGTAATGATTAAATTGAAACTGTGACATGGCATAACTACCGAGATAACAAGATGTAGAACACAGGATATAAATGCCCATGACTAACTCAGCTAATTTTGAAGTACATGTAACAATAGACAAAGTAAATATGGAATATGTAAAAAAAGCTGGACATACAAACGTTACATATTATGCATAATGACTTTGGCTATGATATACATACTACATTGCTCTAAATCAGACATATGTATATAAATGCAAACCAGAAGACTTATGGTTATGTAAACGCTCACCTGAGACCGGAGATATATATTAATAAACTAATTTGACTAGAATGGGAATATACATGTATATAAAACTAGGGCAGAGGCAGACAGCCGTCTGGGCCGAAATATTTTCATAATAAACCTTTTGTTCATTTGCTCATTTGCTTTATAGTAAGTTTTTTGCTATTAATTGACATTACCTATTTTTTTTCATTCAAATGCATGGGTGATCTAAGTTGACTTTGCCTTTAAATAGGTCAAGGTCATCCCAGGGTCATGATTTATACAAACTTTGTAGAGCTCCATTGTTTGATGCTTCATGCCAAGTTTCAAAATCATATGCTTTCTGGTTCTGAAGAAGAAGATTTTTAAAGGATTTTTGCTATTTATAGCCATGGCGTTGATCTTGGTAATGTGACTTGGACTATTATACAATATTTTGTACCATATTCCTAAGGATGTTCCACATGAAGTTTGGTTTTGATTGGCCAAGCGGTTTCAGATGAGAAAATCTTTGAAATTGTGGACGGACGGACGCCGGAGCATGGTTATCCTATAAGTTCACCTTGTGAGCCTTGGGTTCAGGTGAGCTAAAAAGTGTGTATGGGTGGCAGTTAATGAAATCTTTACTTAACTTTTTTTTAGAGGTAAAAATTCCAAAGATAGTCTGTAAAAGACCCATTTCAAGAATTAAATTTCTAATGGTTAGCATTATGTATATGTGTACTGAATATGATTTTGTGTACATATTTTTGACATGGTGTATGTTGCAATGACTTTGAACACAAGAAAACAACAAACAAGCAACCCGTCATAACAGAACTTACACGTTTTGACTGGCTAGATTTCGACTTCTTTTGACTCTGGAAAAATAAATGCGGATACATCGCTCCTTTTAAATTGTTTGTGCTGAGTATCAAACATATACCAACTTTAAGTTGAGCATCAGGTTGATTTTTAGTATGAATTTTAGTAGAACAACGTTATTCATAATGTCAAAAGACATAAAAAATAATTTCTCTTGCATGCTTCTTTGACTGTACAGGCTGGTGTGTGTCGGACCTGGTTGGAAACCTGAAGTGTTGGTTTTCTCACGTGAAGGCTCAATTCATACTCAAACAACGAAGATACTAATGCTTTTGTTGGGATGGTGACGTCGATGCTGGCTAAACCGCAAAGTCAAAAGATCCCTGGAATCGGTGCTAGATGCTATCTTGCAGGATTCAATGTCTTTGACGAAAAGACACCTTAGAGCACAAAATGTGCACAGCGCATGCAGCTAACTTTACGACAGAAAAGAATAGAATACAATACAATGGGGCAGAACAGGGTAGATGAGAATTAGAATAGAATAGAATAGAGTAATTTCAATATCACTAGCTGATCCGACATACAAGTCTGACACAAATGTTATTGGTCCATGTGGAGCAATGGCAACCAAGCCCTTGGCTGTATGATGGTTCTTATATGAGCTGAAAAGCACAGATTGTAGCACTAGATTGGATGATGGCTGTTGGAGGAATACCTCAGTACAGTCCACAATGCACCGCGTCTGGTCAAACCCTAGGTCCTTGAATGACTGTGGCATCCTTGATTGAATAAGTGACTTAGGTGGCCACAAGGGTAACTGAGAAAGTACATGTTCCATATGTTTAATCCACTTGCAGAAGATGTCACTCACTGTTGATTGGGAAACACCAAAGCGATGCGCAAGGTCTAGTTCTCTGTAACCCTGTCTTAACCTACACAGCACAAGGAATACTTGATTTTGAACACTCAACACTGGTTCTCTACCTCTCATTGTGGTGTATGAATCATGGATAGGTCTAGTCTGGTAATATATTGAAGAAACACGGTGTCGTTCTGGTTGGAGGAAATCACAAAATGCCAAGAATGTCATATAATCTGGCAGGCCCGTATAAAAACAGAAGTCGATTGGATTTCCTTTGAATCGATCAATTCCAAACAGTTGTTGCTTGCGACTTTCTTCCAATTCTAACTCGAGCTGTCTACTTTTGGCACGCTCTTCATCTAACAGCCTTTTCAACTCTTTGATGGTTTCATCCTTTATCACGGGTGTCTTGGTGGTGGTCACTTCAGAAACCTGAAAAATATTTTACATACACATCAGGAGAAAAATTTATACTGTCCTTGCAAAATCATTAGGAAGCAACCTGTTTTGCATTCTGTCTTTTTCAAAAACATAAAAATTAGTAATCCTTTATATAAATTGATTTTATGTAGTTTTAAAAGGATTTTATATATGCAAATCGATCAAAAGGTAATTTTGTTCTGCATTGTGAACAGACAATGTTGAAATGCTAAAAAAAGGTTTCCAAAGGATCGTGTAAGGAGAGTAGTTATAAGATTTTGTTCATTAGGCCAAAAAAAAAAAAAAAATAAGAATGTTTCCGGTAACATGCCAGAAAAAAAATGGGTCGATAGGTCGGGATTTTTTTTTTTTTTTTTTTAGGGAAGCCTTATCATGTAAAGTACCTGAACATAGATATACAGTTTAATCAGAATTAAACTGTTTTCTCGTCCAGTGCACATGCACAGCTTCTAAGTTAAAACTTCAATTCAACATTTGTTATTCTTTTGCCGGTCCGATACTTGAAAAACATGATCTTTTTCTATTTTCGAGTTTTTATTTTCGGAAAACAGGAAAAAAATATTAGAGTCGGGGAGTTTTTGACAGGGTCGGTCGGGTTACCGGAAACATTCCTTTTTTTTTTGGCCTTACATGACAGTTTGTGTTTTATATTTACACTGGCCTACATGTATATAAAGCTCATTATTTTATCCATCTTTGTCTAGCATCAGATTCACAAAAAACATTTCCCATAGGATTTCTGATCAGGTCCCACACAAACCATGTACAGCTAATGATTTTTTTGGGATTATAAGGTAGATGCTCAACTGCAAGAAGCAATTTTGATGAACATCACATGTTATACAATTCACTTAGACTATAATTTCAACATTGTTATATCACTCAAAATGTCGCAAAGCTTTGAACATGTTGAAGATGGAACAATATGTATTAAAATACATAATTTTATGCATTGTATGTACATGTAGATATTGTATAAATGTATCCTTGTAACATGTACCCCATGGCATTGTATTTATTTACCAAAACCTACCGATTGATTTGTCTCTGAGAGTGAAATAATCTTGAAAATGATGTAAAACTGAATTTAATATAGAGTATAGCCACTGAAAACCAAATAAAGATCATGGTGAGACACAAAACTTACTGACCCATATTGGGTATGAAAGGAGCAAACTTACTCCGTTGGGCTCTTTTCCTATCTTGTCTTTCATTAAAGATAGCTTCTTGGACAAGGGCGGTGATTTCACTGCAGATTGGACTGTCATGGTTGTAACGATACTCCGCACAGTCGGTGACATAGCTTCAAGCTCACTGTGTTTACGCTTCACTGCCTCTCGAACCTAGAATATATGATTATGAATACATTTCATTTTCAGAAAACCAACAATTTGGGTTCCAACCAGGTCCAACACAAACATGGGCTGTACAGTCACAGAAGATGGTTAGAGGCTGGAAATTTTGAATTTCAGGAAGTAGAGGAATTGTACTATCCTGTAGTGAATACAAAGGCTCTGATCAGAATTGCAGTTACTGTGAAGCTGATCTGGGACTTTGTTTTTGCCTATGCAGATTGTTGATTTTCCCTTGCAGTAGCTCAAATTACTTATCAGTCATGTATGAAAATGATTAGTATGAAATTTATTTATCTTTTTTTTTTTTAAATTATTTTCCCAGTAAACAATTTTCAGTTATGATGAGACAGCAAATTTAAGCTTTTCTGCATACATGGTATATTAACCAGAAATTACATGTATGCGAATTCAATGCAATTTGCTAAAACACAACCCAGAGCTCCTATGTGATTCTCTAGGCCACTGCACTCTTATATACTGTTTAACTACATACATGTATATGCACTGTATGACATATTGGATGTTACCATCATGTACTGCTGAAATGATATTTTATTTTAGAAAAAAATATAAATTTGAAATTTTTGTTCTACATTTCATTAATCCTTCTAAAAAACCAAAGCTGGTATGCTTTATAACAAACAAGAAATGTGTTGATGGGCTGTAAACGCCACAATCAAATGACATTTTATGCTGCGGAGTGCTGCCTAGAATGAACTTGCAACAAAAGCACCTTTATCATTTACCAGAACTAAATGCACATTGTACCAGTCCATTTGCTGATGATTTATACCTGCAGAGTGAATAGCTAGCTGCACAAATATTCCACGATAAAACACCATTGACATTTATTTAAACAGCTAAATGGCCATTTGAGTGCCACAAATAAAATAGTAAAATACCATAGCCTATCCAAAGCTCCTTGAAGAAGAGGAACAGTCAAAACTTGGGCTTTCATTTACATGTTCTTCGTAGGTTTTGTGGTTAAACGTCCAAGTCAACTATTTTTCAGTCATGTTGGCAGTTTAAAATTTTTATATGAAAGTAAATGTATAAAAATAAGCAATGATCAGGAACTGTCGCAATCATTAATTAGGTGTCCTCGATGACCAATATACATGTACTATTGTGCACCAGTCATTTGTATCCCCGGCCCCCTAGGGCCAGAGATAGCGGGGACTCAGCGGGGCTGAAGTGCCAGGTTTTAACATCTGATGAGTCCCATGGATGTGCCGGGGACAACTCGCAGCTGTTGTTCCACATTATGTCGGCCTCAGGGGAGCCGGGGCTTTAAGCAGGGATTTTACCACAAATCTGGCCCCGCAGTGCTGGGCTTTTAACAGCGCTTTAAAGATTGAAAAGTTAAAAGCCCCGCTAATCCCCGGCCCTATGGGGAGCCGGAGATACAAATGACTGGTGCATTATGTTCAACAAATGGGCAAAGATACAAACACATTTAAACTCTTGACGAAACCGCTGTTGTGTAGTGGTTAAGACACTGGCCTGACTAAGCAGGGGTCATGGGTTCGATCCCACCCCGGCTTCACTTTTTTCGGCTGGGACTTTAAACAGAAGCCCCTTCTCCGAATGACCTTAAGCTGCTGGTGTGTCGTTAAACCCCAACAAAAACGGAACCTTTTGATCATAAGCAGAACATAGCCATGTCTGTGAAATCTTGACTAGCCCGGTTATGAGGCATGTGTTGATTCTTACTGTAACATCCCGGTCAACAATTTTAGTCATGTCGGGACATCCAAGGAGTCCTTAACTTTAGTATGTAGCTATGTCAGCCATCATGGAGTGTATTGCCCAGACTCAACACAGTGGTGTTGGTTAAAAACTATTTATTTTACACGAAATTCAGACATTAACAGATTTAGGGTAGTTCTTACAGAATACAATGAATTAAATACATGTATATACCTCTTTTGGTGGTGTTGCATTCAATGCTGACTGGATTTTCAGCAACTTGTCTTTCAAAGGAAGTGGTGTGTGTGGCTGGGAATTAGTGGGTGGGGATTCTTTTGGCTGCTTGGTCGTTGAAACTGGCGAGGTGAATGGGAGCTTTCTTATGATTGTCCGTCTCGTCTTCTGTTCAGGCCAAATCACTTCTTTCTTACTGTTCACTTTAGGAATAATAGTTGGCAAATTTCGTTTGTCCCCGTCCACGAAATGTCTGCTGCAAATTGCTACATCGTTTATTTGATTTCGGTTGGAAATGTCCGCTCGAGTGCTGAGAATTTTATCCTTCCAGGCATTCTTCACATTTTCGTCCGTCAATGTCGCTAAATAGAAAAACTTCACGCCGGGAGATTTAGCGTAGCTTTTCTCTGGGCATCCGCCGATAGCACAGGAATATTTTCCCATCTTTATTGGTAGAATTTCACGGATAATCCATTATCTTAATTACATTAGGCTTCGATTCACTTGATTAGTCCGCCATCTTGTGTAAAGTTGTACCCGTGAACGAGACCCGGATGTAAGCTTGATGACGTCATCGCCATCTTTTCCGATAAGCGGAATTGACTAATCCGCCAATTAGTCTGCTACTCACGCTTTCAAATCCGACACGTGCGCAGTGGAGCAGTCTACAATCTGTACCTTAACAGAACATCGAGTCTTTTCGACCCAATATAATATAAACATTATCACAAAAGGACAAATAATAGAGCCAACAGTACATCACGAAAAACAAACCATATTAAATAATTATTCTCACGAATAGACAGTCAATTAAAGCATTATAATAAATTGCTGAAACATGAAGTTTGAACATTCTGTAATTATACTTTAGAAAGCAAAACAACAATATGTATCGAAATAAATGGGGGCGAAAAATATACGTCTCCCACAGACCATGAACTGAAATGGCTGGACAATTTACGCATTATGGCCAATAATCTCACTTTTCAATTCAAAACTTTAATACCATTCTAATTGTTAAGTAGCACAATTGACCAAACAATTGATTTTCATTAATAGAATATAATATAATTTCAAAAAAAAAATAATTTGGACAAATAAACAGTCTTTCAAAAACGGACTATTTTGTCCCTCGGACGAATATCTATAGTAAGTTTTGCAAAACATATATGACATCTATAATTATTTAGGGAGTGAAGAGCTTTGAGTCATAAAAACAAAATTTCTGAGTCGCAGCACTCACTTCATATTTCAACAACTAACATCAGCTCTGTAGAGCTTTTATTGCGACTATTTTAAGAATATCTGTAAATTATTTACACTGAGTTGTGGAAATGTGACTTGCTCAAGGCCACAACAGATGACGCCCCGGATGGGGATCGAACAAGGGAACCCTCGACCCAAAGTCTGATGCGCTACCGACTGCGCCAGTCCGCTCCGACCTATAATTGTAAATTATAGGTCGCCAGTCCGCTCCGACCTATAATTATGAATTTTACCATCATTATATACTCATTATCTGAGATATTGTGAAATGAAAGTTTTCTAAACATTTAAACAAACTGGTCTCAAAGCCAAGGCTTACTTTCTCACTTTTTCATCATTTCCGAAGTGAGTGCAAGATCAGAGCAAAATACATGGTTTGCATCCAAACCATGTAAATTGTTTATTTAAAAGAGATTAAAGAAAAATCGTTCAATATTACAATAATGACCAGATGACTGTGCAAGGCAAAGTGAAATAACATGTACAACTCTTGGTAAATTTAGCGCTAAATCTACAGAGACAACTGCAGTGAATTTACTCACTACAGCAACAACTGCAGTGAATTTTCCGAGACATCTCGGTCAAAATAAAACGTGAGAGAGTTGTCTTTACTTCTAAATGTAAGTGCTTTCTCGGGAACAGGCAGTCTCGTCATTGTTGCTTTTGGGAAGGTGATTTATTCCTCTTCTTCCCATATAGTTCTTCCCTCGGATAATCGGGTATTATCGAACTGTGTGCATATGTACACGTGTCGTCCGAGACTGATTGAGAGTGCAGTTGTTGTTGTTAGTAGATCCCTCCTCTTCCAGGAGAACCACGTTGATACGTGTGAATTTCTCAGATTTAATACGTTGAGGCTTAATTAATACTTGCACCCCACCGATTTCAAGCTCTTATATTGTTCTTGCTATCAAGTGTTTTCCCATACACCACGATAAACATGCAACTAACTTCAACTTATGTACACTTGTATATACAAGTTCGTAACAATTCAGTTTGACTGGCTGAGTAAGGAAGTGCGTTTCATATGAAGAGCATAGCAGAGTCCTCTGGAGAATGTCTCCATCTCATGCAGGAATGCTTCCAGGAGTAGCACACTATTAGGATCAATCAGCACTGTACAGTCCAGGAGAATAGCAGTGAACTCTGTATCATTAATTTTAAAGTCATTCAGCTTTGCCACACCCAATGAATTCTGAATTAACTTATAGATCTTATCCAGAAATGGTTGTCTTATTTTGTTTAGTGACTCACATCTAAGCAAGAAATGCTCAATATTTTCTGGTTCTTTGAAACATAACAAGCACGTTGGATCCACCTCAAACTGATTAAACCTCGCACGTGTGGCCTGTAGCATATAAGTACCAGACATTAACCTGGCCTTCCAACCAGCCCTCTGGACCGACATGATATCATAACCAGCATCACGCCAGACCAGATGAGCCAATCCGATGGGATAATTCTGAACATTCATAAATCTCATGGAAGTTTTTCCCATAGCCTCTTCCAAAATTTTGTCTGACCAATACTCATTAACAGCCTGCTCATAAAGACTTTTCCACTGTGCTTTGGCATAACCAGCATCAAGCAGATCCAGCGTGCTTGGAAGCCCATACTGCTCCAAAACCTTGTTTACATAAACAAACCAACTTTTCGACTTTCCATCCTTGACATGTATTTGTCTTTCGGCCAAGCGCCTTTCAACGGAATCACTCCTTAAAATCCCCCCCAAAGCTCCTTAGGTACGTTTATGAATTTCCCCCTCAACTGGAATTTGACCCGACAACATATAGACCGCTGCGTCTGCAGTTCTATCCGGAAGGTGCATTATCTGTTTAAGAAACTTTTTATGAAACTGAGTAATCTTTGCGATATCAGACTTAACCAGAGTTAACACGTCCAGACCATACAGCAAACAAGGCAATATAAATACATTCCACATTGTGAAAGAAACCAAAGGATTAACCCCATTTTGCCCATGAAGACCCGCACCCATGAGAGAGTAGGCACACCTCCGGGCAGACTGAATGCGTTCGTCTATTGTTTTAGCATGTCCAGACCTAGATTTTGAGTCTCTTGTTATACCTAGATGTACACACTCTTCCACTACTTCCACTTTTCGTCCATTCAAGACAAATGTACTGTTCTCATTCCAAGTCTCATTTGAAACAACACTATTTGCTATAAACACTTTTGTCTTTGTATCACTAACATCGTAACGCTCAGCATTAGCATAGAACTCTTGAACGAAAATCATTTCCTGTAACTCAGTTGCTGTTTTGGCCAAAAATAGAAGATCATCAGCACAGGCAGGCGATCCTAAGTACACATTCCCAATCTGCAGTCCAAGACTGTTAGAAGAGTAGAGATCCAACAGCGGGTTCAAGAACATCTTGTAAGCTGAGGGTGAGATGATACCACCTTGGCGGACACCTTGCTGCTCAACAAATGGTTTCGACAGCTCACCTCCCCAGTTCACCACTGAAGACATCCCTGCATAACTATCCTTCAAGATGTTCCAACTGGCAGGTGTAAGGCCCATACTGAAAAGTTTGCGCAGTATTGAGTGATGCCAGACAACATCAAAGGCCTTTGATGCATCTATACAGGCAGCATACAAGGTGGTCTTAGTATCCTTGGCTTCCGCTAGTGCTTCTGTGAACATTAGAGCAGCCGTTGTGGCAGATGTTCCCTTTGTAAATCCCTTCTGAAGTGGATTCTGTTTTCTCTCTATTTCGGCAAATGCAGTCTGCAGAATATACTTTTCCAGAACTTTTCCAATCAAGCTGGTGATGGTTATTCTCCTGTATGAATTGGGATCATGAATAGGTTTGCCATGTTTCTTGTAAATCGGAGTTATAAAACCAAGCTTAAACATTTCCGGTACCCTTCCCAGTCTGAATATCTCATTCAAGACACATGTAACAAACTCCACAACTGTAGAACCTCCATACTTTAAATGTTCGGCTGACACACCACACCCATCCATAGCTTTGTTGTTCTTCAATGACTTTATAATCTGCTCAACCTCTGTTTGAGACACCAGTGGGGTACAGCTCTGTAGTTTGGAACATATATCACAAATCAGCTCAAAGTCCAGATCCACTTGTTGTTTATATTCTATATTGTAGTTGTCTTTTTCTTTGGGAGTAGCCAGATTCTGGAAATATGTTGCCCATCCCTGTCTGATGGCCTCACTAGTAGTTAGGTGCACATCATCAACAACCAGTCTTCCAAGTGACGTACTTCCTTCCTTCCTCTGTCTGTTCACCAGAGAGTAAAAAAGTTTCCTGTCTGAAGTATGAGCCTCCATAATATTATTGTATATCGACGACCTATACTCAGATTGTTGCTGTCGCTGTAGAGTGCGTAGTTGTTTCTTTGTTACTCTCTTCTGCACAGACAGTGGGTGCTCTGGTCCAGGTTTTCCTGCTTGCTTCCATTGGAAATGGGCCTTCTTCCCATCAGAGGCAGCCTTCTGTAGTTCCAAGGTCCATAATCTCTTCTTCTTGCCAGGTTTAACTCTTGGAGCACTATCCAATGCAGCATCAACCATAGTTGAACAGAATTCCTGTAAATAAAACTCTAACTCACCAAGTGACAACTCAGCAACACAGCTGGGATCCAACTTCGAGGCGAGAATACTTTGGTATTTTGATTTATCCAACTTTGTCCATAGTACCTTCTTGTTAACAACTCGTACTGGTGGGCCCTCAGAAATCCTGCTGGTAACTGGTGGCATCAGGCACCTCACTGGTAAGTGGGTTGATGTATTAAGCGGATCTTGATACACTTGTACATTGTTAACCAGGGAATCACCGGGGTCACCCATACACAGTATGTAGTCTATCTGAGACTTTGACTTTCCATTAGGATGGATAAATGTATTCACACTGGGATAGTTATCACACAAAGACAAACACTGGGATTCACAGAATTTTCGTAACACTTTGTCTCTCGACGACGGATCTTCTCTCGTCAAAGAAGCATTTAAGTCTCCCATCAGCACTATTCTATATGCATGACAGTATTTATTAATCACTTCCTGAATCTGATCAAGGGTGTCTCTGAAGTCACTCTCAGAATTATTAAGCCCTCTACATGGCATATAAACATTAATCATGCACACAGGACAGTCCTGAACATGCAACAAGAGCACAATCATCCTGGAATCACCATCATGTACAACCTCAATCACAGAATCTAAGTCCTTTGTCCACAGAAAGCCCACCCCCCCTTTACCCCTCGGGCGACATGTCGGCAGCAAAGGATCGTCATCATCAACTGATTTCAAAAATGTACTAAAACCGTTTTCACCGCAAAAATCACTCAAATTTTTCTTTTCATAAAAAAAAACAGTTTAAAAACAGTTTTTGTACAGATTAAAATTTTGATGCTGGTCTACATGTACATGGAGCTGAATGGAAGCTGGTCCCTGAAGGCCTCCAAGCTTGGTGCTGAGACTGCTGACTGAGGGAGCTGGTTCCAGAGACGTATGACACAAGTTTGGGATTGATGATTGTGGAATGGCAAATTTCATGTTGTGGCCTTTAGAAACTCGAGCTGGTATCAGGAATGGTGTGTCGGGGATGGAAACCAGTTGGTGTACTACTCTGTATCTCTGCATCCTCCTTTGCTGAAGAGTACTCCACTGGAGATCTGCTAGTATGGCTGTAGCACTGCTGGTTGTGCTGTAGTCGACCTTCACAAACCGTGCAGCTCTTCTCTGAACCATCTCTAGTTTATGGTGTACTGGAAGGGTCAAAATGACCGTATTATTAGAGGTGCACCCGTAAAGTAGAGGTTAACCCCTAAAATAGGCATGCACCCCTAGAATAGGCATGTACCTGCATTTTAGGGGTTAACCGATCGGTCTATGCCTATTTTGAAATAGGCATGCATCCGCAAATATAGGGGTGCACCCGCATATTTAGAGGTTCACCCCTATTTTCAGATACGGGTTAACCTGCATTTTAGGGGTTAACCCGCCATTTAGCGGTGCATGCCTATTTAAGAGGTGCATGCGTATTTTAGAGGTTAACCTCTAAAAATGCAGGTGCACCCCTATTTTAGGGGTACATGCCTATTTTAGCGGTTCACCTCCATTTTAGAGGTTAACCCCTAAAAACACGGGTGCAAGCCTAAAATAGGCATGCACCGCTATTTAGGGGTTAACCTCCATTTTACGGGTGCACCCGCATATTTGCAGGTGCATGTCTAAATATAGGGGTTAATCCGTTAATCCCTATTTTTAGGGGTTCATGCCTAAATAGAAGTGAACCCCTAAATAGGGGTGAACCTGCAAAAATAGAGGTTAACCCCTATTTTAAAATTGCGGGTGAACCCCTATATTTAGGCTTTAACCTGCAAATATGCGGGTGCACCCCTAAATAGAGGTTAACCCCTAAATAGTGGTGCATGCCTATTTTAGGTGTGCACCCGTACTTTTAGAGGTGCACCCGTAAAGTAGAGGTTAACCCCTAAAATAGGCATGCACCTCTATAATAGGCATGTACCTGCATTTTAGGGGTTAACCTCTATCTTAAAATAGGGTGAACCTCTAAATATGCGGGTGCACCCCTATATTTGCGGGTGCATGTCTATTTTGAAATAGGCATGGACCGATCGGTTAACCACTTCGGTCATTTTGACCCTTCCAGTACACCATACTAGTTTCTAGATGTTTCGCTTGGTATGTGGGTCCCAAACACACCAGGTGTATTCCATGATCGGCCGGACCAGTGACTTATAACATCTTTCCTTCACTGTTGATGGGCAGCTGCTAATGTTCCGCTTTAGGAAGTTGAGGCTTGTGGTTGCAATCTTAGCTGTAATGTCCACATGTGCGTTCCATGACAGGTCTGAGCCGATGGTCAGCCCAAGGTGTTTTGCAATTTTGACTGTCTGAAGCTTTGTTCCCTGGATGTGATAGTCATGGGTGAGAAGATTCCTATTGTTGGTAATCCTTATGACATCACACTTGTCTGCGTTGAACTGCATTGATCAGCCAGTCTCATTTCCAATCTTGTAACTTGTCCAGGTCTTGTTGTAGGAAAATTTGGTCTTCCTTTGACTTGATTACCCTGTAGACAAGTGAGTCATCTGCAAACAGTCTCTTAGTCGATGTAATATTACCCGATATGACATTGATGTAAACCAAGAACAGCAAGGGTCCGAGGACAATTCCTTGTGGGACGCCTGGTGTGACGTTTGTTGCACTTAAGTGGGTACCTTCAAGGACAACCTATTGTTGCCTGTCAGCCAGAAAATCTATGACAGAAATATCAACGTAAATATTGTTTTGTTTGTTTTGTTTTCTTGTTACTCCCATCAATCAATTTCTGATTATTCTTGGGAGGTGTACATTGTACACACCGGTGTGTTTGCAGGATGAGCCTACATGCATGAGCATAGAACCTGTGTAGGGATCTTTAACCTGCACAGGGGATGACTGTCCCTGGACAGGGGGCCTGCAGTTAACGTCCCGATCCGAAGGACGGCGCACTTTGTCATGTCATTCCTGCAAATGACACGAAGGGAAACAAGTTCGGACCAACAAATTTTCCTCGCCACCGGCGGGGATCGAACCCGGGACCTCTAGCACAAGAAGCCAGTGCGCTAACCACTCGGCTACCTCGCTTCATTGATTTCACACACTTCAAGAAAGATTGTATTGTTAAATTGACATATCACCCGGTAGGCTACACCTAACATACTATTTGGTCTACCGTGTGTATATTCAAGGTGTCATTACGCTTTGTACTAAACTTCTGAAACGAACATGTAGACAAAGCCAGTTAATGCAAGTTCAGCGTTTTGCCCAGAACTGTGGTACATGTACTTTGGAATGCTCTCCTCGTCTGCATTGTAATTCGATAGCGTTATTTATATTAGAGTGTCCGTTTCGGGAGCGGGTGGTGGTTGTTCGATCCCGGTTCATACCAAAGACGTTCAAAATGGAAACAGTGGCTACTACCATCTGAATGGTTTGAATCTGAATGGTTTACTGGCGATACGCCAAATTGACAATACTTCAACAGCTTGGCGCTAAGCATTCCAAGCACTGGTTTGATTTTAAAAGACATGTCACAGAAAAGTAAAGCATGCTACTTTTTTTTAGATATACCCCCATTCAGCCAATTTGAAAGAGAAATAAACACAAAACAAAATTGTTGTTAAAACTCATGAAAAGTCCTTAGTTTACCTGTTGAATGTTGATACATCAAAGCATGTCAATTTCACACAGCCCATGTTAATTTCATGCTGATACTATTTTTGGGTACTCAGGAGGGGACTATAGGTTTTGGAAGTTAGTATAGAAAATCTGTCAAAATAATTAACCTCCAGGAGCTGGTTTGATCTGGTTTTCATCAGTTTGGTCTAGTTTCAGAAAAATATAAGGATTTATTAATACTGAATGAGCCAATCCGGAGACAGGATTTTCTTCAGTCATATAACAAACATGTATACATATTGCCCTGGGGTGGGGGCATATGAGCCCCTGGGGTGCAAATTTTTTTCAGAATCGTTAATATTCAGTCCTACTGCCCTTTTCCTGCAAATCTTTCACTTAAAATAACATTTTAAAAGTTTTCCCCATTCAAATGCATTGGCGACCTATGTTGACCTTGCCGTAAAATAGGTCAAGGTCATCACAGGGCCATGATTTATATATACATTAAAGTGCTTGAGTCATCCATGCTTCATGCCAAGTTTTGTTGAAATCGGTCCATTGGTTCTGGAGAAGAAGATTTTGAAGGGTTTTTACCATATATGGGCATGGCGGCCATCTTGGTCATGTGACCTAAATTTCTTATTTACACATTGGTTCTTCCTTCCTATAGATGCTTCATATAAAATTTGGCTTTGATTGGCCAAGCAGTTTCAGAGACGAAGATCTTTGAAAATGGTGGACGACGGATGACGACGGACGGACGCCGGGTGCCTACCTATCCTATAAGCTCACCTGTGAGCCTTCGGCTCAGGTGAGCTAAAAAGATAACTTCAGTGACGACAATACAGTAAATATGTTAAGGTGTTGATTGATAGCGGGAAGTACAGTTCTATCATTGGAGTCTGGTGATGGTAATACCTGGGGTTACAACGAGGTGCGCCGTTAAGTCAACGGCGGAACACTACAAACATAATATATAATACAGTTGCACAGTTCAGTTATGCTGATAGCCAGATGATGCACATATCCCATTTATCACAGGACTCTTTTTAACAATTATCTTTCTCTGTGCAGTCATCCCACCTTCTATCTTGTACCATCTTTTACTTCAAGATGTTTTGGACCGAGATGACTCCAAACAAATAGAGTAGGCGAGTAAGAACGGCTTAAACTGCTTTGATTAAACAAAGTCTTTTTGATATATTGCTCTCGAAGTCTCAGAATAATATAAAGATTTAGTTTAAAACGTTTATTGGTGTAAAAATATGAAATATGATGGATTTTAATCTCACAAGGTAAATTTTTAATCTTTTATGGCTGGCCTAATTTTATGATAACGCTATCATTAATTGATCGCCACAATGCCATAGGTTTTCGCTCTGAATAGTTTACTGGTGACACGCCAAATGACATTATTTCACCAGCTACCAACAGGTAGTAGAAAGATATTGATTTATAGAGTATCTTTAATTTTTTAGAGTTTCTATTAATTTATAGTACAAATGTATCTATATAGATCAAACATGTAATGGGGTGATCGTGTGGCTCGGTAGCTCAGTCAGTGGTAGAGTGCTCCCACGCTAAGCGAGAGACCCTGGATTCGAGTCCCAGTCAGGCCACATTCTTTTTCCGCCCCTTTGACATTTGGTGGCTCAGTGTGGGTCTGTGCTCGGGCTGCGAGCAGCAAAAAAAGGGACTGTCTCTTTGGTTCCGAGCAGATTCTGGGATGAATCTAATTAAGTAGGGGGAAATTGTAATGGGTCGATCGTGTGGCTCGGTAGCTCGATGGTAGAGTGCTTGCATGGTAAGTTAGAGTCCTGGTCAGGCCACATTCTTTTTCCACCCCTGTGACATACGCTTTAAACCGAAAACTGTTTGCTTACCACTGATTTTTACTGCGTACATGGTATGCACAGGTGTGAATTTTTTATGCGTACAGGGCGAAAAATCATGCGTACATACGCAGTACGCATTGTTATCTACTTCGCTGCAACAGTATAAAATTTAGCTTCAACTACAAAGAATCAGAGGGATAACATAAAAATTACAATTTTGAATTTTTGACAGTGTTTTAGATAATCATTGATGAATTTTGTAGTGCAAAAAAAGCCAATGTCATGGGAACATACGGAGCAGTGTGCGGTAATCAAGTATGTTGAAAGAGCGGGCAAGACCTTACAAACACTTCGTAATTCATGAAACCCAAGGAAAGTGCATAGAAAATGGTGAGGAGTCGTGTGTTCCTCTGGTATACGCTATTTTTAAGAATCGAAAAAGTGGGAGGCGTAGGGAAGAACTGGTTGGGCTTCGACTTAGAAAATCAGATTTTTCACCAAGACAACACCACAGTGCTACAGATAAGCAGTATATCTGGGTATTTACCCAATTAAAATGTCTTAAAACCCAATTAAGATTTTCAGCTCTGCGTACAGAAAAGCAAAAGAAATCTTCGATCCGCAAATCAGATTATTTTCTTTGCTTACAGTCCTATAATTTGTCAAAATCTTGTTTACCCAACTGTGCCTGCACATGCGAATAATAATAATCGAGCACATGGGTCTATTTTTGGAACTTGGTCCCCGTTTCGCCATTCATATAGTACAGAGCGTCTTGATGATCTAGACTATGAGCCAAGAATTTCAGCCAATCGATTTTCGTCGCCAGGTTGCATGTAAGAATAGAAATTGTACTTTCAGTTTGGAAGCCCAATATTCTTTAGCCTATTTCTTTCAATAATGACCCATCAAACTTGTTTTATTGAATGTAAAGTTAAGAACACTTGCTGAAATTTTATTTTTCATTATTTCCAAGCAAACAATTTATTGATTCTGCAATTAACAGCTTAAGGGCATCCTAAAATCTTACGCACTTGAACTTACGATCTGTTAACCGTACCCCATCCACTATGTCTGTATTATAGAGCTTGATGGCTCTGAGCCTCTGACTATAGTTGACTTGTACTATTTGATACGAGAGACTACGGAATTAGCCATATAGCCCCGCTTTAGCCCCGGTGGCTCTTAGTGATTTTTCCTCCTCTGAATTCTGAGTTTGATGACATGCTCAGTTATGAACGTTGTTCATGTCAAAGACAAAGGGCTCCATACTTTGTTAGTGGACACACTTTGAGACTAAATTTTTAGCAGTTTCATTAAAATGACCCTAAATGTAAATATTGTTGTGTAGAAAAATGTTTTTCCCATTAGCATGATTAGTGTGCAAAGTTTGGACTTTCATCTTTGAAAACAAATAACACACCAAGAACAGTTCATGAACTTTCCGACTGTGCCTCGTATTTGATGCATTTGTCCAACAAGTTAAATTACTGTAGACATATGAGAACAATTTGTTATTGGAAGAATGAAAAGACCAGGAATTGCTATTTACAAGTAAATTTAAAGCTGATTTTAATTATGTCAAAGCTGTGGAAGGCATATAAGCAGTGAATATGCTGCAGCACTTTCTGAAACCATTGACTGTATAAGGCCAGTTATCTTGTTCGCATTTACATTTTTGAGTCAGAGTATATGTAGAGATCTGAGGCAGCTTATGCTACATTGATATTGTACGCATTACCTTCTAAAATTCTTGATGTTGAACCACACTGGTCAATCTATACGTTGCATTGCCGGGGTCTAAGCGGACTTGTCGGGGATTGATACGCTGATTTGTGGAATAAAATGGCGGCCAACAATAAACAAACTGCGGAAGTGGTACGGATTATCCTGCTTTTCTTCAGTTACAGTTTATTCCAAAACATCTCGCATGCCAAAGGGACTATAGAATTGTATCGGAAAGACGTGCGTGGCATGCACTTGGTGATTTATCTAAACATTTAGGAATACATTCGAGTACCGATACGGTGGGTAGGACGATTTTGAAGATTTCTTGTAAATTCACGACTTTCAAATGATGTAGTTTTCACCTGTTCTATTTTTCTTTCAGTTTATCTATGCACGAGTCATCATTTGGCCCCATAGCATCGGAAACTAGCAACAGTTGGGAAGAGATGTTTGTTTTCTGAGAAATATCTCGAAAAATATCGTTGTACGCCGGAGCAGGCGGAACCATGTGCTACGCGGTTGAATGTCTGATGACTGTGTGTTCAAGTTTGCATCTCTTGTGAGAGCCAGGGACTGATTTCCCTCCTGGCACACACCCCTGGTGAAGTATTGCCAGTTTGGCGTGTCACCAGTAAACCATTCAGATATGCACATTATCCCTCGTTTGAGTTGGAGATTTCAAAATAAACATGGGTAAATGCCAAAGCCATGTTAGAACAATCAATTATCCTGGCAAAAGCCATCCAGAGGCAGGCTACTTAGTGCACATTTCTTTCAACTGCCAAATGTTCAGATTCTAGATCAACAACTAAAGGCCGAACTTACTCATGGCCGAAATGGCTCGTTACTGATCGTCGGGTATAGCTATTTAGAAATGCCATCATTTGTGTCAATTTGGCACTTAATTTTAGCATCCGAGTGCTCTTTCTGAACCACTGTATTGCCTAATTCATATTTCTCTAACTTGGCATGCCCACAGTGGTGTTTTAGGCAGATTTTTTAGATATTAATTGCTGTAATGTGACTTTATCGGTTATAGAATGAAACCGAAAGTAGAAAACTGACCCAACGTCCGGAAGCTATTCTTACCAGATTTTTGATTGGCTGATGGTGTGCATTGAATTAGGAATATTCCTAAATGAGCCATGTCATGACAAAACTATCAATGTGGTTTTATGAACAGGTCTGACACAAGCCGAGCTGTACAAGTACCGAAGATGGCTATAGGCTATATATATCACGAGGGGTGATCGGAAAGTACGTATAAAAATGTTCTCATTTCTTTAGTTTTTATTATTTCGAGATAAAATTTCATCACAGTATGCAGCAATATATATGCAGTTATTCCATTGTAACAATGCATGCATAATACGCACATGTGCGTTGCAGCTGTTGCTATGGAAACACCGCCTAACGTTATGCAGCGCAGCGTAACGTCGAAGCTTTAATCTTTCAAAATACGTCTTAGTTCAAAGTATTGTAACACCCGTTTTGATTGCGTATGCCCAGATTTTATTTAATACTTATAAACTACAATGTGCACGGCTTATGTTTGTAAAGTTACGAGGATTTTTTATCGAATGGATTTGTCTCTAGAGTCTTGCAAATACCGACTCTGTCAAATAGACAAATTAAACTGTTAAGATTTTCGACAATGTTGCATTTTCGTGAAGTCATTTTTTAAAAGTATATAGAGATTTACTGCAATGTCGAAACATTTTTATTCTTGACATGGTCTCTACTAGTTATAGTTTATGCCAGCCTTTTTATCATTTCGTTAAACTTTGGCCAGAAAACAAGGTATTGAATTTAACTTTACAAAATGAAATGGAAGTTCTAGCATATTTTACGCTAACCTGTTGAATTCAATTTCACCTTATTAGTAGATAAAGCATCAGAATGCCGTATGTTTTCGATAAATGGTCAACCAATTGTAGCAAAGTGATCTTTCGGGAACGAAATGTCCTGGATATAATCCCGTGTTTTAGCATTTAGGTTTACCGGAAGTTTGGCAGACGCCAAAATAAACAAATTGAAATCATCAAAAACAAGGTTTTAACCCGGTAGGTTAGCGATTTTTTACTTTTGATGCAAAGTTCTATGTTTAATAATGACGATTGATTGTTTTATCAAGCCCAAGCGAGGTTATTAAAAGAATTTTTTTAAAATACGAAAACAGAGTCAGTAGACGCTTATTTAAAATGCATTGAGAGGCAGTGGATGTTTCTTCCCAGCCTGAAATAGACTCGTCCAAACTAAATGGACTGATCCGAATTCGCTGGTATAAAAGGAGCAGCGATAACGTATGAGACACACTTGTTGCCAATCGGTTGAAGTGGTCACATCGAAAATAATAATAACGGTTACTAAAATAAGTTTGCAGTTTTCTAGGCACATAGAAGGCTAATTGTTTGGCTTCCGTGTTGTCTATAGACGAAATACGTCATAGACAGGTTTGCTAACATACAGCCATTGCTGCCATTGAATATTGGAACTGTTTTAGGAGTTATTGGAATTAGGGGACAAAGGCACATCCCCTGGAAGTGACATTGTCAGGCTGGTGATTAAGTCTCTGGGTTAAATTGAGACTTTGGTTTAAAGGCTTGTGGCTCAGCTACCGAGTTGTCTTTGATAAGTATCATAGACAGGTACCTAGGTCACAAGACTTTGTCTGCCTGTGAATTGATTAATTGTTGTTTAAATGTGGTGATTTTAAGTTGATTACTTTCCCTTTTAATCATTGTAACAATCATTGGTATCTAATCATATGGCAAAGCAGCCAAGAGCAAAATTGATATATTATATTTTGTGACTCAATGAATTCATATTTGACAAATTGAATTGTACGCTCGGCTTAAAACGTTACATAATTTGGTGGCATCTACGGTGGGATATTGGTAGTCCTGTTCTACCACGAACATTGTCTCAGTGTATAAAAATCCTAATAACAATGGAAGGAGAAGATTCAAAATTTAGTGTTTCCATGAGTATTCTTGGAAAAAGGCTAGAAGTTATGCGAAGAAAGAATGAAATGAGCTTGATGCAAAACGAGATATTGTCACTTGAAAGTGAGCTACGCCAGTTAGAGATGCAATCTGAGCAACTTCATGACGAAGAAAGAACAAAGGAGACTGATAGGCAAAGGAGAGTTCTTCCAGATATACCACCTGGCAGAAGGGAACATGTCACAATACGTGAGCCTCCGGAATTGCATTTGTATGATGACAGCAGTATCAGTGGGACAGACGTCGGACGAAGTTCTGGAATAATGCAAGGTGGTTCCTTAGACTTCAATCCAGGGCCTATTACATCGACGCCCAGTGCTCCGGTGACAAAGTCATCTGAACCACTGTTTGTCCCGACTCCAAAGTCGCATGATAAGAGTGGCGTGAAGATCAAACCTGCCACGTATGACGGAACTGTAAATTGGACGGACTTTAAGGCACATTTCGATGCATGTGCGGAAATAAATGGATGGACTGATAAAGAGAAAGGCCTCTATCTAGCAGTATCTTTGAGAGGACAGGCTCAAGGGGTCTTTGGTAATTTGTCATCCAAGTCCAATGATTACAAGGAATTGTCAAATGCACTGCAGGAACGATTTGCACCACCTAATCAAACTGAGCTATATAGGGTCCAGCTCAAGGAAAGAAAACAAAAAGCGACAGAGTCACTGAGTGAACTTGGTCAAGACGTTTGGCGCCTCACTAATTTAGCCTATCCAACTGCACCAGCAGATCTACGAAAGACATTGGCAAAAGAACAGTTTATAGATGCCCTCGTCAATTCTGACATGAGGCTACGGATCAAGCAAGCTAGGCCAACCAGTCTGAACATGGCTGTCCGCCATGCCGTTGAGCTCGAAGCATTTAATAAGGCAGAAAGGAAACATTTGGAAGGCCAAGGTTTTATGCGGTCAACCAATCAGCAAGAACAAAAAGATCCAGATAGACAGGATGAACTTAAACTGTTGAAAAATAACATGTTCAAAATACAAAAGACTTTGGAAAGCTTGACAGGTCGCAGAAATACGTATGATAGAAGTCAGTCACCTCAAGCTTTTAAACAACCTAATAAGCAAAATGATTCATCAAATGATCAACAGAGGACACGGTATAAACGAAAGTGCTGGACATGTGGTTCTGAAGAGCATTTTCGGCGTGAATGTCCACAGACAGAAAAGAAGGATTCATCAGTAAAAAACGATCATCAGACAAAGCAAGTCGCTAGCTTTGGATCAGGTCTCTTTTTAAACTGCAAAGTTAATGGCATCCCTGTAGAAAGTTTAATCGACACGGGAGCGACCTTGACAATTATTTCAATGTGCCTTTGGGACACAATAAAGCAATGTAGTTCACCACGTTTGGAACCATTCAACTCTCAGGTGACCACAGCTTCAGGTGAATCGGTAGAGATAAAAGGCAAAACGTCAGTGTTCATCGACATAGGTGGTATGCAATATACATGTCAAGTTGTTGTGGCAGACATTGACCTTGAACTGATAATGGGCTTAGACTTTCTAAAGACAAATGAATGTCAGATAGATGTAGTGCACAATATTTTATCAATTCATGGAAAGTCTTTTGATCTGTTGTGTAATGGTAAACTTGGATGTTATCGCATATCAGTTTCCGAGAAAGTGAATGTTCCAGCCATGAGTGAAATGATCATTCAGGGTAAAGTGGAAGATGGACAAAGGTTGAAAAATGAGTTGTGTATAATAGAACCAAAGAATCAGCCTTTTGGAAACAATGAGATGCTAGTGGCAAGAGGACTAGTATATTCTGGCACAAAAACACCAGTCCGTGTTATGAATATTACAGATGATGACAAGATACTATATCCTGGCACTAATATCGCGACAATTAGTCCTGTGACGTCCGTTGAAGCTACAAAGCAGACTCAAAGGCCAAATAATGAGCAAGTACCAGAGCACTTAAGGGAATTATTTGACAAAACTGTGAGTGGTATGGAAAGTAAACAGAAAAAGGAAGTTGCCCGTTTACTGACAAAATACTCAGACATATTTTCAAAATCCGACAGTGACATTGGCAGGTCAGGAATAATCAAACACCGGATTCCAACTGGAAATGCTCAGCCAATAAGAGAACGACCAAGAAGAGTACCCGTTTACTTGAATGAGGAAGTAGACAAACAGATTGACAACATGCTAAATGAAAATGTAATTAAGCCTTCAAAAAGCCCTTGGTCAAGCAGCATTGTTATGGTGAAGAAAAAGGATGGGTCCAGCAGATTTTGTGTGGATTACCGAAAACTAAACGACATAACAATCAAAGATGCATACCCACTTCCTCGTGTGGATGAATCTCTTGACCAGTTATCAGGCTCGAAATGGTTTTCCTGTCTTGACTTAAATTCAGGATATTGGCAGGTGGAAATGGATCCCCAAGATGCCGAAAAGACAGCCTTCACGAGTAGAAGGGGACTGTTTGAGTTTACGGTCATGCCTTTTGGCCTCTGTAACGCCCCTGCGACGTTCGAGAGAATAATGGAGACTGTGTTGGCTGGTCTACATTGGCAAATTTGTTTGATTTACCTAGACGATATCATAGTGGTTGGTAAAGATTTTGAAGATATGATCAAGAACTTGGGTCTCGTTTTTGATAGACTACAAGAGGCATCTCTGAAATTGAAACCCAGAAAATGTAAACTCTTCGCTACAGAAGTGGAGTTCCTTGGACACATCATATCGGATGCAGGAGTCAGCACAGATCCGAACAAAACCAAGTGTATTGAAATGTGGCCAACACCTAAGAATGTGAGAGATGTACGGGCCTTCTTGGGACTTTGTGGATACTACAGACGATTCGTGTATAAGTTCTCCGAGATAGCCAAGCCGCTACACAAACTGACTGAAAAGAATTGTCCTTTTGTCTGGACGGAAGAGTGCTCAGTAGCATTTGAAGAATTGAAAAGAAAATTGGTAGAGTCACCGGTTTTAATACATCCTGACTTTACGAAAGGATTCATACTTGACGTGGACGCAAGTGACCTAAGTATTGGAGCGGTTCTCTCTCAAATCACCGAGGATGGTGAGTGTGTTGTAGCATATGCTAGTCGTACCCTCAGCAAATCAGAACGAAGATACTGTGTTACTAGAAAGGAGATGCTAGCACTTGTGTATTTTGTCAAATACTTTAGGCATTATCTCTATGGGAAACAATTCACTGTCAGAACAGATCATGGGTCTTTGCGCTGGTTAATGAAGTTCAAAAACCCGGAAGGTCAGGTTGCTAGATGGCTAGAGTTTCTAAGCTCGTTTGATGTGAAGATAGAGCACAGACCTGGAAGAAGTCACAAGAACGCCGACGGTGTTAGTCGCATTCCCTGTCGCCAATGTGGAAACAATGATATTGACCAGGACGACGAGAAAGAGGGTCATTTATTTGTAAATCAGATAGGCCCTGAAACAGGAGAAAATGCTAATCTGAATCTTAAAGATGCCCAGAGTGAAAACAGAGACATTCGTTTGATTAAGGAATGGGTTGCGAAAGGAGAAAGGCCCAATTCTGAAACGGTAGCTAAGGAGAGCTGGTTCGTGAAAAGCATGTTGAATCAGTGGCAGTTACTTAAGATACATGATGGACTACTGGTTCGATGCTGGAAAATACTGGGCACAGACAATGTTGTCTGGCAAGCTGTTGTACCTTTGTGTCTACGAAGGAAGGTCTTGAAATACTCTCATGACATTAAGGCATCTGGACACCTGGGAATAAAGAAAACAGTAAGTAAGATCAGACAAGCTTATTATTGGCCAGGGCTTCAGAATGATGTTCGATCTTACATAGGGGGCTGTGAAAAGTGCGCAAAAAGGAAAAATCCGATTCCGACTAGAGTAGCGCCGATGCAAGTCGTAAGAAGTGGATACCCGATGGAAAGAATTGCTATGGATATACTTGGGGAATTGCCAGTGACCGAAAATGGCAATAAGTATATATTAGTGATATCGGACTACTTCACGAAGTGGACTGAAAGCTTCGCTATGCCTAACATGGGAGCCAGGACATGCGCTAAAATTCTAGTACAGGAAGTTGTTTCACGGTTCGGTGTCCCTACTAAGATCCATTCCGATCAAGGAAGACAGTTTGAGAGCAACTTGTTCGCTGAAATGTGCGACTTATTGCAAATAGAAAAGACCCGAACGACAGCCTATCACCCACAGTCGGATGGCATGGTAGAAAGATTCAACAGGACATTGTGTGCGATGCTTAGCGCTTTTGTGGAGGACAATCACCGGAATTGGGATACATTGTTGCCGTACGTTATGATGGCATATAGGTGTACTGAACATGAGACAACTGGCATGACACCTAATATGCTTATGCTAGGCCGAGAAACAAGTACCCCACTCGACATTTGTTTTGAAATGCCACCCGCGATCAAAAGTGAACACACAAACGAATGGGTTTGGGAATTAAGGGAAAATCTAGAAATGGCTCATACGTTTGTCAGACAAAATACTGGTGTTTCAATACAAAGACAAAAGCGGTATTACGATCGAAAGACAAGATTAGAAAATTTTGAAGTAAACGACAGTGTCTATGTCTTGTTTCCTGTAAAACAGGTCGGTCTCACTGCGAAGTTCTGTTCCTTTTGGCGAGGTCCGTTTCAAATCAAAGAAAGACTTTGTGATGTTCTATTTGTGGTTAATTGCGGAAGAAATGGAACATACCAAGTCATACATATAGATAGAATTAAACGGGCTCAATTACAAACATTGCATGGTGAAGCAGATGAGAGCCTCTCTCATGAAACTGATCAGACTAATGAGGCAGATCTGCAGACTGAATCTTTGGATATAACTGAAGAAGAGGAAGAAGATAATGTAGAGCCAGAAACTTATAGTAGATATGGGAGGCAGAGACGAAAACCAGTCTGGACTAAAGATTATGTGTTTTCTATTTTCAGGTCAACCATGGCTAATGAAAAGAAAACAACGAGAAAACACCAGTGGTGTAACAACTGCCGCAAGATGATCCTGAGTGAGCTCTTCACTTCACACCAACTCCTATGTGCTAGGAACAGAAAGGCATGCAACGAATGTGGGGCTACATTCAGTAAAATGTGCTACCTCATAAGGCATAGGAAGAACTTCCATGCCTACCAGCAAGAGTTCATCAAACCATCAAAGGAGGATAAATCTGTAAAGAGGGACAAAGCTGTAAAGTCTATCGCACCAACCAAGACAGTCGCACTGCCCAGTGATAAGGCTATGAAGGAAACATGGGACAAGGACCCGGAAATAGAGTTAGGGGAGACACATGAGAATGAACTCTTGAAAGGTCGTGTGTTCCGGAAGAATGTTTGCCCAAATCCAGTATTTGCGCCTAAGAAGCGGAAGGTGGAGACAGTGTCTAGAGCTCCAGATACGTCAGATTCTGAGAATGAAAGTGCTGAAAGCTCTGTGGGAGTAGACGTAGACGATAGTACTATACTGAAAGATAAAGAGGCTAATTTGGTTATGGATATCGGCCAGAAAGAGTCGGCTAAAGAAAAGACTGATATGATCACGGGTCAAAAACTTAAAACTAATGACAAAGAGTTGGATATTGACTTAACAAGTGAGCAGCAGGATAATCAGTTTCTGGGACAAGAAGTACCAGTTCTTCAGGAGATCAGACAGAAAGAAACAGGGCGTCAGGAAATTATGGACACTCATGATAATTTTGAACAGAAGAATAAGCTGCTAGTGGAGGTAGAAGTCAAAAAGGAGAAACATGTGTCACAGAATATTATCCTGACAGACAATGGAGAGACATTGTTCTCAAACTACTATATGAACAGATCTGGGGAACCAAAGTCAGAGCCCCCAATGAATCTAGGAGACTATCTTCCACGAGGAATTTTGCTGAGGCCTAGTGATATCAACATCAGAAGGGATTTCACTGCTAATGGAGCCATAATCAGTATGGATATTGACTATAGGCAATAGTCAGAACTGTGAAATAGATCATCTATTTAAACATGGAAAGTTTGAAAATACTGACTGACAGAGTTGGATCTTGATACTTAAATTAGACACTAAGCAAGTGTTTCAAGCTTGGATCCATGAAAAACACTTATGTTTTTTTTATGAACCAAAGGTATTGGAAAAATGATAAATAAAAAGATAGTAATTATGGTAAAATATCAATGAAGCTGAAAGTAGGTGAAATACCAATAAAGATATTTATGTTTGATTTACTTACTTCTTTTGTTCATGCGGGACGCATAAACCTGGAGGCGTGGGTAATGTAGCAAAGTGATCTTTCGGGAACGAAATGTCCTGGATATAATCCCGTGTTTTAGCATTTAGGTTTACCGGAAGTTTGGCAGACGCCAAAATAAACAAATTGAAATCATCAAAAACAAGGTTTTAACCCGGTAGGTTAGCGATTTTTTACTTTTGATGCAAAGTTCTATGTTTAATAATGACGATTGATTGTTTTATCAAGCCCAAGCGAGGTTATTAAAAGAATTTTTTTAAAATACGAAAACAGAGTCAGTAGACGCTTATTTAAAATGCATTGAGAGGCAGTGGATGTTTCTTCCCAGCCTGAAATAGACTCGTCCAAACTAAATGGACTGATCCGAATTCGCTGGTATAAAAGGAGCAGCGATAACGTATGAGACACACTTGTTGCCAATCGGTTGAAGTGGTCACATCGAAAATAATAATAACGGTTACTAAAATAAGTTTGCAGTTTTCTAGGCACATAGAAGGCTAATTGCTTGGCTTCCGTGTTGTCTATAGACGAAATACGTCATAGACAGGTTTGCTAACATACAGCCATTGCTGCCATTGAATATTGGAACTGTTTTAGGAGTTATTGGAATTAGGGGACAAAGGCACATCCCCTGGAAGTGACATTGTCAGGCTGGTGATTAAGTCTCTGGGTTAAATTGAGACTTTGGTTTAAAGGCTTGTGGCTCAGCTACCGAGTTGTCTTTGATAAGTATCATAGACAGGTACCTAGGTCACAAGACTTTGTCTGCCTGTGAATTGATTAATTGTTGTTTAAATGTGGTGATTTTAAGTTGATTACTTTCCCTTTTAATCATTGTAACAATCATTGGTATCTAATCATATGGCAAAGCAGCCAAGAGCAAAATTGATATATTATATTTTGTGACTCAATGAATTCATATTTGACAAATTGAATTGTACGCTCGGCTTAAAACGTTACACAATGTTAGAAAATTATTTTTCATGAAAAACATGTCAACCAACTTTCCCAAACCCCAAAATACACTGACAAAGTCAACCCAGGGGTACAGGTGCGCCGGGTCACGTGAAGTGACGTCATTACGCTGTCTCGTGCATGAACGTCTGACGTCATTGTTTTAAAATAACAGTGACATTCAATTACAAAAGGATTAATGGTTTATTCGTACTAAATTACATAACAATCGGTTGACGCAAACTTATTTTACAGCATTTTTATACGTACTTTCCGATCACCCCTCGTACATAGATGTTGGATTGGAAAGTAGAGAAATTGTAGTGTCCAAAAACAAAGGTGCTGATCATCTTCACAGTTATTGGGAAGCTGATCTGCATCTTTGCTTTCACATATGCAAAATGTTTGTTTTCTCATGGAGTGGCTCATACATTCTGTGTAGTTTTCCAAATCTCCCTGAAATGAAAGCAAAATCTCTGAGCATGCCAAATTTTTAATTAAACTTCACTTGATACTAAATTCTTTATTATTTTTTTCTTCTTATTCTTCAGTTGTGTGTGTGTGTGTGTGTGTGTGTGTGTGTGTGTGTGTGTGTTTTCATCCCAAAGCATTTTTTCTTCTTTGTAGGAAATAAGGAAATAATGTTCTGTGCTCACATTTTGTAGCACAAGGTCAAATTCATAATTTAAAAATAAAATGATTGAAAAGTAAAAAAAAAATAATAAAAAAATAAATAACTGCCTCTGTGGCTATTATTTGTAATATAAATGCATTTTTCTTTCTCCCTCTTAAAAAGATTAATAAAACATATTTTTCTAGTGAACAATATGCCAATCTTCTAATAGACACTAGAATTGGTAAGTCACACAGGTAGGCTATGTTCAATAGACAGTCACAGGTCATAAATCACCATTCAGTGTCTGGGGTCAAAAAATGGTCGTGTCATAAAAAAACATGCTCAAGCATTTATGCAAACAGTATTATAGGTTATGATCAGCCTGTACATTTTAAGTGATGGATCAGCACATCATTTTTTGCTGTTGATTGCAATTGTTTTATATCAAACACACATTTAATAGAAACTAGACACTGTGGCTCAACAGATGTACTTTTTTTTTGGAAATAATGAAGGTAGACTTTCTCTTGATGGTACTCAAAAAGACAAAAGGATAGAAATTCATTTTAGTCAATGCATCAGGTGATGCCTCACCTTTATATGGATATGATTGTTTGTTTTTATTCTTTAAACATGTTACAAATAAATAGTCTGGAATATTATTACCAGAAACTTTTTCTTGTAAGTATAATATTTATAGAAATTTTTAGTTTTTCATTACTATTAATTATGAAATACATGTATGTCAAAACCTGACTTTGAAAAAATACATCATTATGCAACTGTGTGTGTGTGTGGGGGGGGGGGGGGAGCAGGGTGGTATGAACAGTATTTCTTGCACACCTGACGAGAAAATGGTACATTTACTTGGGTTGTTTTTCATGGATCATTTGAACTTTGTGTTTTTTTATTGGTCGGCAAGCTAACTCTTTTGTGAGGAAAAATCAGTATTGGTTACCGGAACTGCACCTTTCCCGCCTCTTCGCTCATTCGGTTGAGGGTATAACTCGGTCAATATCTCTGTGATTTAATCATTTTTAGACGCTTATAAAATCATAATTTGCCAGAAACATAACGGGGTTCATACCTTGAGTTGTAGTAATTGTGAAGATCGAAAAATACATGTAAAGCTTTTATTAATATTTTTGTTTTGTTTTCATATTTTCTGCTTTTAATTCGGTAAGGTTACAGCGATAAACACCGTGGAATTCACCTCGTACGAATGACTTATGACGTCACGCCGACCCGATCAATATAGAGAATATACATATATGTATAGAGAGACCTTGATTATATTAACATGAAGATTTTTAGTATAAACATTGGGTTTTAATTTCAATGTGTGGAAAGACCACACACTGACAAATATGGGAACCTTTGAACAAGCTATCATTTACTGACTTTTTATACCCCCGGCATTTATGCCGACGGGTATATAGCTTTCGCTTTTCCGTTCGTCCGTTCGTATGTTAGTTAGTTAGTTAGTTCGTTTCTTCATTCGTAATTCCGGAACGTTCATGGAATTTACGTCAAAGTTTTGGTTAAAGTTTCTCTAGAGGTGTATATCTCATGAACCAATGGTCAGAAACCATTCATATTTGGACCATAGGTACCCTATAGGGTTTGCTTTGTTTCCATGAGTTCGGACCCCAGGGCCCATGCCCGGGGGTAGGGCTGGAGGTCAAAATCTAGGTCACCTTTAAAATAAACTATTTACAATTTTAATGTTTCTTCTCTAAGTCCATATCTTAACAAACAATCATAGGGATGTATTCTTATTTAGTTCCTAGATACCCTATAGGGTTTGCTTTCATATTTCATGCCCGGTACCATCTGATTCTCCAGGGGTGGGGCTAGAGGTCAAAATCTAGGACTTATTTATAATATGATAAATACCAGGATAAATTTTCTATAAGTCTATTTTCTTGACATCCACAAAGTCTTGTCAGAAAGTATTCATACTTAGACCATAGGTACCATGTAAGGTTCAGACACTAGGGTCCATGTTCGGGGGGTGGGGCTAGAGGTCAAAATCTAGAACTTCTTTAAAAATTATATTTTCTGTACTTTTCTCTACCACTATGTTTAATAAGAGCTGTCGCAGGACAGCGTAGCTCGCCTGCCTTGTGCTTTGCCACTAAATCTATTAAATCTATGACCAAAGACATTGACCTCAATGTCACTCAGGTGGGTCGTGATACTTCAGACCAATATCTACCAACATGCTAAGTTCAACTTGATCCATCTACATATTTGATATAGACTTATAACATAAAATCTAAGTCTGTGACCTTGACCACAGGTGAGTCAAGATGCTACAGCATAATAAAAGAATAATATCTAACAGCAAAGTATCGACTAGATCCATCCATCTGCTCCAGCAATATACAGTTCAAAACACTTTAAGCAAAAGCTTTAACATAAAATTTCAAAGTCTGTGACCTTGAACTCAAGGTCACCCAGATGGGTCATGATGGTATAGCATAAAACTTCAGACCAATATCTACCAACATGCAAAGCATCAACTTGATCCATCTACATATCCAAGAGATACAGACTTATAAAAACTTTAACCAAAAACTCTAACACAAAATTTCTAAGACCGTAACCTTGACCTCAAGGTCACCCAGGTGGGTCATGATGGTACAGCATAAAACTTTAGACCAATATCTACCAAGATGCCAAGTATCAACTTGATCCATCAACAACTTCAAGAGATATAGACTTATAAAAACCTTAACCAAAAAACTTTAACACAAAATTTTCTAAGTCCGTGACCTTGACCTCAGGGTCACCCAGGTGGGTCATGATGGTACAGCATAAAACTTCAGACCAATATCTACCAACATACAAAGTATCAACTTGATCCATCAACAACTTCAAGAGATATAAACTTATAAAAACTTTAACCAAAAACTTTAACACAAAATTTCTAAGTCCGTGACCTTGACCTCAAGGTCACCCAGGTGGGTCATGATGGTACAGCATAAAACTTCAGACCAATATCTACCAGCATGCAAAGTATCAACTTGATCCATCCACAACTTCAAGAGATATAGACTCATAAAAACTTTAACCAAAAACTTTAACATTTTGAGCAACGCCGACGCCGACGCTAACGCCGACGCTAACGCCGACGCCGACGCTGGGGTGACTGCAATAGCTCTTCCTGTACTTTCGTACAGGCGAGCTAAAAATGATTTGTACATGCACCAAAGGGACTCTATAAGGTTTGCCTTGTTCCTAATGACATTAGACTCTAGGGTCCGTGCCCAGGGTGGGGCTAGAGGTCAAGATCTAGGACATCTTATTATTATTTTTTTTTTTTAATATTATGGAAGAATGACATTCTACTTTACATCTAGGACCGAGAACCTGACCCTCAATGTCCGCGATCAAGTCCTAGATTGAGTATACTCTGCTCTGTATAGTCAGCTCTGTATACTGTTCTAAAATAGATCGTCATTCTACTACATTTCCCACCCCCACCCCCCCTTCCCATGGTTTTAGACAGTGCTTTTTGCAAATACAAATTTATAAGTAATACTTGTTGAGGTTGCTCTCTTTTATATGGGAATGCAGGTTCATTGTATCAGTGTCAGTGAGCATGTCTGGGTGGTGGGCCGGGAGGGGGGGGGGCTAGGGGAGGGGGGGTTGGAGGGTGCTACCAGCCGGGGGTATACGTGCCTCTCAAGGCACTTTTTCTAGTTTTTTTTATTCCAAAGAACCGTGGGTCAGACAGTTGGATTAAAAAAAAAATCAGTATAATAACGAAAACATGCCTGTACACTTTGGTTTTTATTCCTACTAATTTGTAAAAACTGAAAAGTTTTAGTAGAAAAAGAAAAGAAAAAGTTTCAATTCTTATTTTTACTCCAAACATAGATTGCGAGACGCTTCTAACATGTACCCACAATCTATGTTTTGGAATAAAAACAAGAAAAACAGGAGTTATTTGCCCCATGAATTTTGTGCAGTTGAAAATTAATCCCCAATGTAGTATATTCTGTAAATCCGGACATTTTTGTGTGACTTTTATTTTGTGAGTTTTCTATTTCCGAATTATTAGCAAGCATGTATACAGAGTTGTAAATCTTAATTGGGCTTTAGGGCTTTAGGACATTTCCATTTGGGTAAATACACAGATCATAAGCTGCTTAATTGTAGCACTTCTTGAGTGGTTATTATACCCCCGGTGCCGACGGGTATATAGTTTTCGCTTTTCCGTTCGTCCGTTCGTCCGTTCGTATGTTCGTTCGTTCGTTCGTTCGTTAGTTCGTTTCTTCGTTCGTAATTCCGGAACGTTCGTAGAATTTATGTCAAAGTTTTGGTTAAAGTTTCTCTAGAGGTGTATATCTCATGAACCAATGGTCAGAAAGTATTCATATTTGGACCATAGGTACCCTATAGGGTTTGCTTTGTTTCCATGAGTTCGGACCCCAGGGTCCATGCCCGGGGGTGGGGCTGGAGGTCAAAATCTAGGTCACCTTTAAAATGTGCTGTTTACAATGTAAATGTTTCTTCTCTTAAGTTCATATCTTAACAAACAATCATAGGAATGTATTCTTATATAGTTCATAGATACCCTTAAGGGTTTGCTTTCGTATTCAATGTCACCAAATCCTGGTTACCGTCCCCATGGGTGGGGCTAGAGGTCAAAATCTAGGACACATTTTTATATGATATATACCATGATAAACTTTCTGTAAGTCTGTTTTCTTGACATCCACTAAGTCTTGCCAGAACGCATTCATACTTAGACCATAGGTACCATGTAAGATTCAGACTCTAGGGTCTATGTGCGGGGGGGGGGGCTAGAGGTCAAAATCTAGAACTTCTTTAATAATTGTATTTTCTGTACTTTTTTTTACTATCATGTTAAGAAATCATTCATACTTGCCCCATAGGTACTCTATAAGGTTTGCCTTGTTTCTAATGACATAAGACACTAGGGTACATGCTGGGGGTGGGGCTAGAGGTCAAAATCTAGGACATCTAATTTTTTTTTTTTTTTTTTTTTTTTTTTTTGAAGAATTTCATTTCAATCTAGGACTGAGGACCTGACCCACAATGTCCGCGCTTATGTCCTAGATTGGGTATACACGTCAGCTCTGTATACCGCTCTAAAATAGATATGTCATTCTAAAACTACACTTCCCCATGTTCGTATGTAAAGTACTTTACACTGCTTATTTCTAAAATGTACTTGATGAGGGTGCTGTCTTTCGTTGGTGATCTGAGGTTCAATGTCAGGGATGAGCATGTGCCGGGTTGTTTAAGTAGGGGGTAGGGAAGGGGGCTTGGTGGTTTCTAAAATGTACTTGATAAGGGTACTGTTTTTCGTTGGTGATGTGAGGTTAAATGTCAGGGGTGAGCATGTGCCGGGTTGCTTAGGTAGGGGGTAGGGAAGGGGGCTTGGTGGCTATCAGCCGGGGGTATACGTGCCTCTCAAGGCACTTTTTCTAGTATTTTAAAGCAAGCGGCCCCCAGTGGCCAAGCGGTTAAGAGCGCTGTTTCTTAATCACTCGATCATCTCACCGCTGTGTTTGTTGTGGGTTCGAGCCCCAAACTGGCCACATGTGAGACAAGCCAAGTTCTGCTTGCGGGTTTGCCAGATGGTTTTTCTTGGGGTTCTCCCTTTTTCGCCCACAGTCACCTACTGATTGGCTCGTCTCACATAAGCTGAAATATGGTTGAAAGTGGCATAAAACTGAATTTTAAAAAATATATATTTATACACAATAACAAGTTGATAAATTTAGACATAGTTTATTCATATAATTAACATAATGTACTAACCATAATTTCTAATGCTTAAAACTTAACACATGAAACACAATCTAAATAATTTTCTACAATTTACATAAAATTAAAAACTAACAACTTTGGCTCTTTCTTGGGGGCAGCTCACTTCCACTATCTTGAGTTGCTTTGGCTAACCTGGGGATCAACCCTATATAGTCGGACAACTAAAACTGTGTATGCAGGTCAGAATCAGTGTCGATTCCACCTTAAGGCTGTAGCAAGCATGGAAATGGTGTATGAAGAGTGGTCTTTCCCAGCATAAGAATTATGCCCATCATGGTGTTGTCTGAAGTATGAACAAGAGTGAATAGGTCACGTTGACTTGGATTGTAATGCTTGCTTGCCTTTTGAATAAAAGCTTGACTCTGAATTGCAGTCTCAGACATGGTACTGAATTGTTGAACAGAAAGAATAAACGTGATATGAACATTGTTAATGCTATAATTTATTAGTTAGGTAGATCCCATACTCAGGTTAGCCTGACTTTTGCCTACTTGCTTGATAAAGCATGATATTTTGGGGGTAAAGAAGGCCAGTGTATATATAGTTTAAAGCACATTTTGGGTGTCATGACATCCTAATGTTGTGTAGTAGTCCCATTAAGGATGTTCGCTGCTAACATTTGACATTTCGGAACTTCCGGTTTTTCTTTTGTTGAATATCTCGTAAACGGTTGCAGATATTTTCCTAATATTTTATATTTGGATACATATTGATGATATGCATTGAATGAGCCATGAAAATTGTTAATCTATAGAGGATATTCAAGTTTTTGGAGTGAATATGAGTTTTATTTCATTGAGTGAAGTGAAAAATTTTTTATATTTCATGAGTGCCGAAGGCACGAATGAAATATATAATTTTTCACTTCACGAGATGAAATAAAAGTCATATCCACGACAAAAACTTGAATTTTCTTTTTATTATATTGCATGTAGTCATTGTAACGTTGCGCGCTAAAGCATATGACGTCAAAATCTTAAATGACGTCATTACATCACGTCATAACGTCGCTGTTGTGTGTGAACGTTCATTGCGTCAACAATAGCATAGATTATGAAATTTAGTTATGTATAAATTAGAAATGAAACGGTGGAATCGTAATTTGCGTATTCCCAAATCTTATATTTTCACATTATATTTTCACATGTGAAAATATAACTTTTTTATATTTTCACATGTGAAAATATAACTTTTTCAAATATTGGTTATATTTAATACATATTTCTCTATATTTCATCACTTGCCATATAATAAAAGAAACTTCATTTTTTCACACCATTTTCTGCAACTTTTCAGAAAATTTTAGTTGTCAGTAAAATTTAGGGGGTAGGTTAGATTAAACTTGAATATTTCACATCTTCAAATTAAGTGCACTAGTTCGATGTTTATTTAAGCAGCAGTATGTGTGTATATGGTCTCCTAAGTCAGTCTTTGTGTCTTTGGTGTGCTAGTTTTAAAATTTTAGGTGGTTTTATGAAATGGGCTTTAAGAAACAAAACAGCTGAAAAAAGGCTGAATATGGCAATTTTCAAGTTGTTGGTTCTCTCTTTAGTCTCTTATATGCACACTACCCTATATATTTCTTTCTTTTATTCGAACAGTATTACCAAATTCTATGTTGTGTGAAAATACAAGAAAAAGTTTGAATCAACAAATATGGGTTTGGCACATTTCAAAATATTGATTTTTTCCGACTTTTCAGAGTATGGTGGTAGGGTTGGAAAAGGAATCGTAAAATTTTGTTATCCACTTCAAATTACAATTTTTTCTATGATTTTGGTCCAAAGTAGTCTGCGTAACGTAAATATTATGACTTTTGAAAGCAGTCTAGGTGTATTTTTGTTCAAAACAGGTATGATTCAAAGAATTAAAAATTAAGTTAATTTTACTAATTTTAAAACATGGTGCTCAGAGCTCTCATTCAGAGGCCTGTAGCTTGGAAAAATGCACACTACCCTATATTTATTTTGTTTTCAAATGTCTTGTGTTGTATTTTGGAATCAAAAAAGAGCGGTTACAAAAAAAGTTTGAATACTTTTTCATTGGCAGCGAACATCCTTAAATGGAGGTTAAACCTTCGGACATAACCATAGCTGTTGACTGGGACTTAAAATATCTATTCAAACAAAGTTATTTTAAGGGTAGTCTGACTAATATTTTAATAGTAGTCTGGTCTTGTTGAAGGCAAGGTTTAGTCTTCAAGCATGTAAAACTTACAAAATGAAGTACCTTGATGGCAGAAATGTTTGCTTATACCAACAGTATGAAATGTTCCAGACTTCGCAGAATAAAGTTTTGTGCCCTAACTTACATTGTTCACTATATAATATTATGTCTTGCCAAAAGTTAAGCATAATGCAAAAAGAAATAAAAGAAACTACATGTACCAATTTTATTTAGTTGAGCCCATTGTATGCAACTTTCTATTGAAAATTGCATTATGTTCTGAAGGGTACTGTGTATTTAATTTATGGATTGGAGTCATGGATTGGAGCCATGGATTGCAGTACTGTATTGGAGTAAAATGTTGGAGAGAAAGAGAAACAGTTATTCTGGTGGTGAAATTGGTCTTGTTTGAATGCACTCCATAGCGCAGCATGTAACAAATATGCATTACCCATATACATGTAAATCATGGAAAATTTATGGTTAATTTATGTTACACATCCGTTACTCATTCAGTTTATGCATTCATTACACATTTTGTGTTATGTTCACCCAAGGCGAACTGTGTACCACCAGAAATGAGTTTTTCTGTTCCTGGACTCAAAATTTAACTCCAATATCCACTCCAATACTGCATCCCATGACTCCAAACCAAGACTCCAATCCATGACTCCAGTCCATAAAATACACAGTGCCGTTCTGAAACCACACGTTCTGGCAGTTTCATAAGAAAGCTGATTTTTAAATAAAAGTTTCCTTTTAAAAGGAATGTTTGCACAGAAAAAGAAAAATAGAATATTTTACTACTGTCCATACACATTCTTCAAGAAATTGCATTTTTGCAAAACCTTATTTTTCTGAAACACCTCAAGAAAATTATGACAATTTATCTCTATTTTGCATTCCAAAAGTCTAAAAAGGTGTAGCAAAAATTATGAAAATAGGTAGTGGTAGGACGGTTAATCGAGTTCATCGAGCATTACTCACTTTCGGGATCCTGATTTGATGATCAGTACTTTTTCCTGTAGTTGATTAATCGGTTCCAAAATTTGAATGTTGCAGTTAGTTTTGATCAATTCATTTTTACTGGCAAAGCACTTCCAAAAGTCTAAAAAGAGCAAGTTTTTCCATATTCCAGACAGAAAAAACACTCTGTCATGTGGGCATACTTTGGTTCTATTAAAAATGTGGTGGTATGGCAGCTACTCTGGACATGGGAAGGGTTGTTTGCCACCACTGCTTAAAGTTGTATGTTTTTCATGAATAAAAAATGGTACCTGAAAATCATGGCCATTGAATATAAAATACTCTGTTTCTGCTTGAAATAATAGTACTGAGAATTTTTTAATAAAAATCTGAGAAAATAAGCTTCATCAAGCAAGGCGCATTACAACACATGTACACCCAAAACTACAATTTTAATTCAGAGGATTAGCTAAACATGTACGTCCTCATCTTACAGGTAGCAACCGAGGCATACAGTCCAAACAGTGTGTTTGACTTACAAATGAGCGGATGTACTGATATCCTACTTGCGATGTTTCAAACCTGGTCCTATACAAACCAGCTTAAACAGTCACAGGGGCAAGTTTTGGAGTTTCCTGTCCGTGAAGCATAATTTAGATGTGTTGTTATAGTAACTGCACAGTCTTAGAATTTCACAAAGGGTTTCTCACGATGCGGCCCATATACAAGGCTGTTGTCTTGTAATTTATTTTAAAATCATTTAGTGATTGTATCTGATTTACTTATGTTCTTCTTGGTTGTTGCATTGCACAGCAATAAATGGCATTTATATGTTTATGTTGGTGCACTGTTACGAGACACAAAAAGAAAATAAGAAAGCAAATCTGTGTGGCGAAAACTATATGACTCAAACACGAACCTACATAAAGCTACCGCTGTAAACTTATCAAAGACCCAGAACAGCCAAACACGATTATACGCTCTCATCGTAGCCAACCCTGACTCATATATTTTTGTGAACTATGACACACTCTACGCACACAGATACTCCTTTACATTGATACATGTATTCATTTCCCGAACTCTTTATGGCGCTAGCTCCTTAGTACTTCTCTTTGCTAAAACGTTTCTTGAGTTATAACCGAAAACATGCTTTTTATACACAAAAAACAGAGACGCAGATCAGCTGTGCAATACTTTCTTAAATCCGAAATTTCTTGTTTCTAGCCTTCTGTGGCCGTACAGGCTGCTTTGAGTCGAAACTGTTTCAATGTTTTAGAAAATTGTTGTCATTACAATTACAGGTATTCGCAAATTGGGCTATAAAGTATCTGTGACATGGAATGTTGATCAAACATTTAATGCACATTATGTTTTTCAAAAATCTTGCTCTTCTTAGTAATTTTTTCAATGTATCATCTTGGATTAATATTTTTCGACACATGCAATTATTTGTGGTGATGTTCCGCCAAAAAAAAGAGATTTTACTAAAGATGGGTGTAATTCCTGATCTCATTTTCAATATGAATATGCTCACAATGCTAAAATACAATACTCCAAATGGAATTATAGGGCCAATGAAAGTCGGGCCTTTGGAGTATGGTACAGGTGATTTTGTGCACCCACTCATGCCAAAACAGCTTAAGTGATTGAAATTACCTCATGGTATTTATAGGTAAAGTCAGATTTAAGAACTTGCTTGCTAGTCAGTTTCCAAGGACGATTAAACTAAAGTTCTATCTCAAATGGCTTATGACCGAAATGGCTTGGTTACTAATGATAAATACAATAAATGGTGTTTAGTATGAGCAGAATCTGGATTTTAGAATTTGCTTTGAATCAACAGTCTTTCTGGTTATATGACTGGCTGGTTTATGATCAAGATACATGTAACTATATGGCTTGCTTTTTTCGTCACAGCGATGTAAGATACCAAGGTGTCAAGACATGACCCTTATCATGACACATTTATACCAGCAGTCAGTGGTGCCAACCATGACTTAAAGACCCGCTATAACATTTCAATTCATATGATTTTACCTTGACATGTGATTTTCGTTTTTGACCCCCATGTCATTTTTGACAAGCTATTTCTCAAAGATGGAACAATCATGCAGCATCTTTGTTTTGTTTAAATAAGTCAATCGACAATTGAATTCTGATTAAAAGGATATATTGACTCAAAGATAATTTCTTTAGCTTTATTCTTGCAGGAGATTTGACTGAAATAAAAATGTGTAACTTTCAGAATACATGTAGAATTCAAACTCACCATATCAGTCCTATGGAAAACAAGTATATTGCATATTGAGCGATAATTCACTTGGTGGTGTAATCATAGCATGATGTTACATCATGTGTACTTTGGATTGTTGGTTGGTTGTTTGATTGGGGTTTAACGTCCTACCAACAGCTAAGCTCATATGGAGACGGGTTTATAGTCCCATCCAACAGACTGGAGAAGCCCGGGATCGAACCTGGTTTACAAGGCGAGTGACATAACCACTGCACCACGGAGGCTTCTACTTTGGATTGTGATTGAGTAATGATGTCAGCCTGATCATCTACCAAAATAAAAACTTCAAAATAGATGGCATAACACATGACAACTTAATTACGGGTGTATTCTTAGCATACACTCAGGGCACTCTCCACTCAAACTCATCCAGTCACTCGTGTGAGCGCATGACTGCTTGATTGGAATATGCACATGCCCCACTCGTACGCGAACGCAACTAGAATTTCGAGCAAACATTGTGTAAAGGCAACAACTCACTGAAGTGCTACCCGAAAAATTTTGGACCATTAGGCCATTCCAATTTATTTCTAAGTTTAGCATCCATGGGTGGGTTGGATTGAGGCTTAAATTTAGAAGAAATAAAAAACACAAATACATATGCTTGCAGATTGTGAAAATTGTATTGTACTTCCTGATTTTCAATGTATTTAAGTTCTGGATAAGTCTGATTTAATTTTGTCTAGTCTGAGGACATTATAATCCAAAGTTTGTTCAATTAAATATCTTTATATTGTTTACCCAGTTATTTATGTTTTTTTTGTATGTTATTCCTGCTTTGTTAGTAAAACAGGAAATGCTATGTTGTTTTTTCCCAGCTTTTTGTTTAATTTTTTCTGGATAGGTAGGAAGGTTTTGCTGACTAGGGTGGATGCTAAACATAGAAAAAAATTGGAATGGTTCTAATTTGTACCCACAATCTGTGTTCTGAGCAAAATTAAGAAAAGATCAAAAATTTTCTGCTGAACAATGCTGAAAATTTTCATTTTTTACAACTTTAAAAATCACTGTATATTACATGGGCATGTTATCATAATGTGCAAAAAAAAAAAAAAAAAAAAAAAAAAAAAAAAAGCCTCTAAGAAGGTTTAGTACTCATGTACTCAGGAAGCATTAACTCCATCCCGACATTACTGAAAATTGATAGTCAGGACGTAAAACATCAACCCATTTCCAACATCTAAAAGTAGAAAAAAAGATAATTTTTATTGATTTTTTGCTGCACCTTTTTTCCTACCCAAAACTAAGACTTTTTTCCCCTGATTTTTATTTTCTTTTCTCACCTTTTTTATTACATATGACTTTTTTTTTTGTTAATTTCTGAGTTATACATGTAGTTTTGATAAAAATCTTGGTCTTGATTTTTTTGTGTGTTTATATGAGCTATGTCGCAAGAGACCTTTTTACAGTCCTGAATAAAAACCAGTAAGACAAAAATCTGATTATAGTTTTGGAATATGGTAAAAAGCTTTAAAAGGTTTAAAAAAGAATATGCAGTGAAAACAAAGGCATAGATCAGCAGTGTTCTAACTCCATAGCCGCAGATATGGTTTTAAAAGGCAGGTTTTCTCATTATTCAACTTGTTTCAAACATGTTGTACCATAAACTCATAAAATTCTTAACTTAAAAAAAAAAACTGAAATAGAACTTTGAAAGCCATTGCTTTAAGATCTTTATAGGCATTGATTGTCAGCTTATATTATCAATAATATATTAATAATACAGTGATTTTATATGGGTAAGTAGAAACTATATGGCAGTTAATGTGACGGACAAATATCACTCACACCTATTCAGTCCTAAATTTTAGAACTATTATGGTAGTCATAAGCAGCCAAGGTATAGCTTATCTCTTGTTATGACCAGCCCTCAGGGTATATTTTGTGTGTCTGGTTTTATTAATGTACAATATTTCACCTGTGGGGCTACATATGGGAAATGAAAAAAAATATCATGTTAAAGTGAATGAATTATTTTATATAAAAGGATGGAATATTCATATATATAGGAATTGCTAGAATTTTGGGTAACTAATTATGATGGCATTAAGAACAGAATATAGTACCCAGTTATACAACAAAAGCTTAGCAGGAACCTTTCTTTCTTTCTGTTTCTTTATTAATATCATACATGTGATACATCTGAGAAGCCATATAGGGAGATTTACTTTTCGAAATAGGAAGAATGATTAAACAAAGAAGGAAATTGTTGATTTCAAATAGGGAGATGTATACGTTATATATATAGGGAAATTTTGAAATTCGAAATAAGGAGATTTGCTGAAAAATAGGGAGATCCCTCCGAAATAGGGAGATATCACATACATATGTTAATATAGGTAACCAACCTAAGGTTGGAAAATTTGGTTGAATTTGCAGTAGATTTCTTACTAGCTCACCTGAGCCGTGAGGCTGACAAGGTGAGCTTATATAGGATGACCATGATCCGTCGTCCGTCCGTTCGTTGTCCACACTTTTCAAAAGATCTTTTTCTCTGAACCCACTTGGCCAATCAAAGCCAAATTTTATATGAAGCATCTATGGGAAGGGGGAAACCAGTGTGTATATAAATAACCCAGGTCACATGACCAAGAGGCCTCCATGCCCATATATGGTAAAAACCCTTTAAAATTCTTCTTCTCTGGAACCACTGGATACAGAGTGTTGATTTCCACATGTAGTGGTTATTTTTTGGGTTAAGGTCAATTGTGTGTTTTCTGAATTTACCCTCCAGACCTTTGTATAACAACATTTCTCCCTTTCTTATTATAGGGATTCCCTTTAAATTTGTCCAAGAATGCCAGTCATACCCCCAGGTGTATCTGAATAAAGACTTTTATCAACCTACACTCCCGGTAAAAAAATAACAACATATTTCGCGTTTCTCCGCAACCATGGCAAACGCGAAATTTTTATTTCTCGGAGAAACACCGCGAAATAAGCCAGGTAGACGAAATCGTCAGCGCGAAATTTCGCGGTGTTTCTCGGTGAAATTTCTCGGTGTTTCTCCGAGAAAGGTAATTACCTGGATTTATCGATAAAACTCTTTTTCTCGGAGTTTCTCGGAGGAATTTAAAAGACAAATGCATGTTTATAATTTTTGAATAAATATAAAACAATAAATTAAAAAATGATAAGTATTTGCAAGTATGAAACTTGCAGATGTTACGTATTTGTTTAGATGGCTTATAATCTGCATAAATATATTCTTAATTACATTAAAATTTATGATGACCTTTGTCACTTGTGTTGCTTTTCACATCATCCATGATTATTCGATCTTTGAACAGAAGAATGGAAGCGAAAAAATCATTTAAAAATCAAGGGCGTCATTAAAAATTCGCGCCTTGAGCATTGTCCTTTCCGACAAAGAATAAAATAACCACACTTCCAGTGACTATGTGGATAATCAGAATCATTTTCATTGAATGAATAAATTAAGTTTTATGACATTTGATCAAAGGTATTTAATTATGTACAATAGCAATCATTTAACAGGCGGTTTACTTTAATTATGTCAGGATAAACGCAAGTCATCAAAATAACATGAATATACCGGCCGGAGATCGAAATCGCAACTTTTTTTTCGAAGCGAACGCACTATCTATACATGTAAAACCATCGCGGCCTGTCTTATTAAATGTTCCGACCTTTCTTGTCCGCCAGCGTTTCTTGGTAAGCTGTTAACGTAACCGTTATCAAATATTCAGATTATGGTTCCATATAAATCGCAAATAATTTGAGCATTCGTACATGTACATGTACATGTATATATACATGTATGTTTTAGATCGAGACTACATGTAGTAGCCTACTAGTAGGAAAGAATTTGCATCAAAAGTTATTCTCCATGAACAACCACAAAGCCGTTTAAATCATGAACTTATGGGATCGCCTAAATTGATGCCCTTTCAGGTTACGGGACGTTTCGCGCAAAAACCAGTTCCTCCCTGGGACGATTCGACCGGGACGATTCGCGCAAAAAAATCGAACGGGACGGTTCGCGCAAAAAAACTGGGACGATTCGCTCAAAATCAAATTTAGGGTTCGGTTCACCCATTTTTGTAATATATATATAATAAGTGTTTTGCTTTGCAAATGAGCATGATTTCAATCTCTCTCTACGCTTGTGAATGTGGGAAGCGATTCAACACTGTGCCACATATTTGTTGATTATTATATAAATTTGTTATGAAAGGTCATTGTTTTCGATGCGTGAGCAAAAATCATGCATACACACGGGTGTGAATTCGTCTTCTTTTTCTTTTCTTTTCTTTTTTTTTTTTTTTTTTTTTTTTAAGAAAAAAAAATACATGTGTTGTGTGTTCAAAAAGATGCAAAAGACCACAGCAGGTCCTGAGTTGGGATTGAGGTGGGGGATGGCAACACCATGGATGCGGGTATGTTCAGTTTTAATTTTCGTGTTGAAATAGTGATTGGGATGTTACTCAAACAAACAAATTAGTCGACGTTTGTAGTGATTGTTTTGATTTGAATGTGAGCTTTAACGTATGTAATTAAATTATTGGCATCTCTTTGTTAAATTAAATTGTTTTGCTCACAATGGTGATATTCGTTAACATCTTATTTTGTTTACTCGTTTGATCACAAAACAACTAGTGGCCAATTCAAAATTAACGACATAATAATTTATGCAACTATCGTCATTACACCCATTTTAATAAATATTATATATATTTATATTTTCTTTCTTTCTTTCTTTCACCAGGAATCACAAACCACATGTATAAAAAAAAAAAAGAAATGAAAAAAAAAAAGCATTTGTGATTTATGCAATACGGAGGCCGAGAATGAAACAGAGATTAGCGCCCCCCCCCCCCCCCCACGAACGTGCATGCATGTTCCATTTTTATTTCTAATTATAAATTTCGTATTTATTACCAATCTTCAATTTCTAAACAGCAAAACAACGACTTGTTACTTTATACACGGGTATATTATAATGTACGTGTATATGAACATACATGTTCATTGTTTCATGGCTAGTCTTGATAAATTATTGGACCCCCCACACATGTGTAATATTATTTAAATATTTAATAAAAGATATAAATCTTTTAATAATATGGATTTTTTGTTCCTTCTTTTATAGAAAACGTTGAAATTATCACTGAAAAATACATTTGCGCGAACAGTCCCATGGGTGAATCGTCCCCTTAATTTTGGAGAAAAATAAGAAGAAAACATATTGCTCAGAAAAATCAAAGATAAAAAATATATTTCCAATATGTCCATAATTAGTTTTACATATCCATTGCATTTAATTGATAAATTTTGATAAATAAAACCTTGAAATCAATTTTTGGAAAAATGCGCGAATCGTCCCGGGAGGAAACGTCCCGTTCGAAAATTTTTTTTTGCGCGAACCGTCCCGGGAGGAACTGGTTTTTGCGCGAAACGTCCCGGAGCCGCCCTTTCACCCGTAATATTGCATGGTATTAACATACATAAATGGTCAACAAAATTTACAGAAATCACTGTTGACTGATTTGGCCAAGTGGTAGAATTTGCAGCATTACCAGGAAGTGTGTTTCGGCATACACAGTCATGTTCTTGTGTCACATTCTCTAATGAACACGAAGCTGACACTGCTCCTTCACATGATAAGGAAGCTGTCTGCCGTAAAGTGAAATAAAAAGTCAAGCAAATAAAAATGCCGACCGTGCAGCCAACACTGTCATATGACTTACTCCCAATTGACGGCTAAATACATCACGTAGATATGAATGTACATGTCCATACATTGCTATTCACGCACATGCATTTGCATCATTAAAATCATTCTTGTTCAAACATTTTACATCAGGAAAACATTTCATGGAAAATGTGTATCCCATCAAAAGCAAAACTGGGGTATGCAGGGGTATATCTATTTTTTATCTTTTGCTCCAAAACATAAGATTGTGGGTACTAGTTTGAACCGCCTCGGTGAGGCGGTTATAACGTGTACCCACAATCTATGTTTTGAGCATGAATAAGAAAAAGCAAACATTTTCTACTGAAAATTTTCATTTTTTTTTTCATCTTTAAACATCTCTGTATATTGCATGGGCATGTTTTCGTAATTTTAAAGTTACGGTATATGAAATTATTTCTTTAAAACATCATCGACACAAAAGGCAGCAACGCTTTCGGAAGGAGAGATCGGAAAACCTCATAAATACATTTACATGTTTGTTATACCTTGTGCAGAATTGCGGTTTGTATGGAGCATTGTAAATGTACATGTATATACAGTCGAGAAATTTTAATGGTCTTAAATTTTTATTTCGCTCCCTCTTTAAATCTGATTGATATTATTAGATGAAAAATGCATTATGTGCAGCAAATACTTTTGTATAGGATATGCCACACTGCATCAAAGTAAGTGGCTGAAATATACAAACTTTTCTTTACATGTACATGAATTTGGGACAATGTCGGTTATGATAGTATTTTTCTTTTATTTTTCTTTTACGTATGCACCATTATTTTGTCGTCATTTGTGTTACGACATCGAGATATAAATGTGGATGCATCAAACATACAAAACATACATACTCAAGTATCTGCAGTTCATAGCGTGTTGGATGCTGTTTCGATAGTTTTTGTAAGTGAAGGGTTTACAAACACGAATGTTGTGTAGCCCATTTCGAACGTCAGGACATCCCAAACTTGTACAGTACTATAAAGCGACGAAAACGTACCAACATAACCGTGGCTGAGGACAAGGACGTTAGTAACAGCAATATTGCGCAGTGATTTTTCTATTCATGCACATTAAAGTTTGTATACGTAGACGGTCCCGGTAATTTTTAAAACTGACACCAAAATATAAGGTCATGTATTTGTTTTCGTGTAAAATGAGCTACGCAAACATTAATAAAGGTTAAGTTTTAATGCGATTTAACGTGTAAATTTGATGTAAGATATCCATACGCCAGTTGAGCTGTGTGCTAGTCGAGCTGCACATGTTTTTCGGAAACGATCAGGATGTGCGATTTTTGGAACAAGTGCACTTATTAGATCGAACACGGTGAAAAATTCATATCTATACATCTTGATCATGTAACGGGATAGCTTCCCTTGAAAATATGCAAATTTTAAACTCGAGACTTTGTGAATCGAGTAAGTGTTAGGTATATAGCGCAGTAAACCACCCTTGGTGGATGAGCATGCTTTTCCATCGACGGGGTTTGCTGTGGCTTGGCTCGGCTGTACGTTACATGTAACGTACAGCCACGTTACATGTAACGTACAGCCGAGCCAAGCCACAGCGTACAGAAATATCAGATTAAAGAAGTAGGGGGATTATACTAGCCGAGTAGTGAAAACAAAGGCGCTGATCAGCTGTTCAGATACTGTACAGTTGATCTGCGCCTTTATTATCGCATGAGTATAAGTCCAGCGTTCTCATGACGCGGCTCATATAAAAGTGGGGTATACATTACATGGACATGTGTTATCATGATGTGTGTAAATATGTTGAGGAATACCTCATACAATGTATATGGGTTTAAAGCACATGAACATGTAAATGCGTTTGTTAATTTACTCGATTAATTATCAATTAATTTATCAATTATCAGTAATTGATAAATTGTCTTTACTTGCCATTTTTCACCATGTATCATGTACTTTCCTATGCACTTGACATTTCGGACCTCACCTTGTAAAAACAACATGCCGCCAACACAAAATGTTCATGGCGGAGTTGTCGTTATGCATGGCAATAGGTTTTGCGTTTATGCATTTAGCAAGAAAAACAGATGCTTAAAAAAAGAAAAGTTTATAAATTGTTTTCTCGTTATCCGTCTTATTCTTATGTGAAGATTTGGTCATAAATTTGGTATGAAAAAAGTGTTTATGCGAACAGTGCCCCTGATAAACGAGTGATTTAGAGGTATTGACAAAACTTTGTGCTAGTTAAATACTGTGTATCCTTATCATCGAGAATGTTGTAATGCATATTCATATAGGAGTTAGAAGATCGCTGCAGGGTAATCGGGTCAATAAAATTTTACAAAAATAGCTTGCTCCATAAGCTGACAATGTGATGAAATTATGCCATTTCATTCTACATGCACGTTTCCATAGATTGACATACAACCAGAACCAGAAAAAATTTATTTCATTACAATATGAATTCAAGAATGCGCAAAATGGTTACTTATTATACTCGTACATGTTTATGGCCTATTGCTTTTATGTTTCCTAGCTCAAACAAATGAAACTACTTGGATAAAGACATAATTGAGATGAAACAAAGTACTTCTTAATTTGTATGTCAAATGCGAGTCAAGTCATGCCTGACCAACCGTAACGGAAACCAGTGAAGAAGATTGTGGAATGTTTGCTCAGTAATTAATGTGCCTTATTAAAACGTGTCAAACTGTTTGAGGTGTCATATACAAAAACACTTATAATTACTGATCAGTTAAAGGTCTAAAACTTCTTTAATTATTAAAAATATGGTAAAATCGATTTTCACAATCGTGCACAATATTTCTCCGAGAAACACCGCGAACAGGTAAATCTGGACTTACCTGTTTTCACCGGTTAATACCTGCGGTCGCGGTGAAATTTCTCGGTGTTTCTCCGAGAAATCGAACTGAACGAAACGCGAAATATCTTAATGAAAAGAGAAATTTAGCGTTCTTTCTCCGAGAAAAATAGCTTAGGGTCCTCCGAGAAAAGAGGAATATGTTGTTGATTTTTTACCGGGACTGTATTCTGTACATTTATCCGGATCATAACTGAAAAAAAAAAAAACATTAATATCTCAAATAATGAAATAAAAAATGTAGATAAACATGATAAAAAACTTAAAAAATTTCAAATGAAAATTTTTGAGTTTTTGGTCTGCATCAGGAAAACATGTCCATGTAATGTATACCCCCTTGAACCCCACTTTTATGTAGCAAAAATGGGGTATACAGGGGTATACCTGTTTTTGCTCCAAAACATAGATTTTGGGTACACATGCAGGGGTATACAATGTACTTATTTTTGCTCCATAACATAGATTGTGGGTAGACGTTAGAATCGCCTCGGCGAGGGGGTTCTAATGTGTACACACAATATATGTTGAAAAATATAAAAAAAATTCTGATGAAATTTTCAATTTTTACAGTAGAAAAAAATCTCTATATATTACATGGGCAAGTTTTCATAATGGGCAAAATAGCCTACAAGTGCATTACAGCTATTTTGCCCCGTCCGGCAGAATAGCTGCCAGGGGCTATTTTGCAGGGTCTGGCAAAATAGCCACTGCTTTCATTTTATGCACTTTTATAAAACCGAAAGGACTCATTTTATGTCAAATGAAGCTGTAAATGTTCTATTTGATAACATAGAACTTTTCAATGCAATGGTATATGACTATCTAATTATTACATCTTTCTGTGCTTGAAAAATTGTGATTGTTTCAAGACAATTTTTTGTCAGCTGAGTTGAAATGTATTTATAGTTGGGGCACTTGGTCTCTATAGACTGAAAAGAAAAGAGAAGAATTACTATGGAAAATGAAAAAATCTTAGAGCAAAATTGATATTCTTTTAGGGTGTGTGAACTTCTGTGCAGTGTATGCTTCTGTGCAATATGAAATCAGTGTACATACCGGTATAATAAATTATGCAGTACATACCTAAATCGATCATATTAGGCTATTAGCTACAGCAGCATGGATCTAGCCAAGTAAAAATTCTAAGACAGGGCAGTATGAATGCAGCATACAGCAAGCAGTATGCTTCCAGGGTACGCTACAAAGAAGTATGTCAACAATGTAGGTATATAGAAGCATACTTCCAGTGTATGCTGCAATGCAGTATATATACTGCAAATGCGCTGCGGAGATAGGGCAAATAAGAAGTATGAAAACAGTATGGATGCAGTATGATATCAGCATACGCTGCATTCCAGCATATGATGCAATTCCGTAAGGGTTGCAGTCTTGAATTATGCAGTTACGATTTAACTGTATATGGTATTATGTTGGCATTTAGGACCCTAGGAATCATCTTGGTGTATTGGGCACTTCATGGTAAGATTGTAGACTATCATATACATAATTTTAGTTCTCATGATCAGCGATGTAGATAACGATGCATACTGTTTATGTACACACGATTTTTTACTCTGTAGTGTACGCATAAAAAATTCAGATCTGTGCATACCATGTACGCAGTAAAAATCGGCGGTACGCAAACATTTTTCAGTTTTATGCATACTCAGATAAAAAATACCTTTAAATGACAATTTTCAACTAGTTTTGTCTGGCTTATCTGTCAAGAATCGAAAAGTAGTTACAAAATTAATACAGCTTTAGATCGTTACATAGCATGCAATATATTATCTTCAGTAGTTATTCCATATACATGCTCTCTGTTCAGTGCCTCGGTCAGACAAATTTTTTACAGGGTTACAGGTCGAGTTTGGCCTTACCTATGACAAAGGTCACAAATTAACCCTGCTATTATGCTCATGGTCAGCAAAAATATAGTTTCCTATTATGTTATTAGCTCACCTGAGCCGAAGGCTTAAAAGGTGAGCTTATAGGATTGCCATGCTCCGCCGTCCGTCGTCTTTGTCATTGTTCACTTTTTCAAAGATCTTCTCCTCTGAAACCCCTGGTCAAATCAATGCCAAACTTCATGTGGATCATCCTTAGGAAGGGGGAACTAAAATTTATATAAATGGTCCAGGTCACATGACCAAGGTGGCTGCCATGCCCATATATGGTAAAAACCTTAAACAATCTTCTTCTCTGGAACCCGTGGACCAATTTCAATGAAACTTGGCATGTAGCATTGGGGAGTGGCCCATCATAGTTTGTATAAATCATGACCTTGGGTTGACCTTGACCTATTTCACGGCAAGGTCAACTTTGGTTACATAGGCTTTTAAATGGAAAGTGAAAACATTGGATTTTTCAGGAAGTTTTGTGACCTGTGACCTCAAAGTTGGTAGATACATGTACATATAACTTACTGATTTAATGAAGTCATAGGATTATTCAAGGTCATCTCTTGACCTTTGCCAAAGGTCATTTACATATTAAATTTAAACATTAATTTTCTCAGGAACCAGTTTCACCAATCAAAGCCAAATTTTATATGTGGTATCCTTAGGAAAAGGGAATCAATTTTTGTATAAATGGTCAAGGTCACATGACCAAGATGGCTGCCATGCCCATATATGGTAAACACCCTAAGAAATCTTCTTCTCTGGAACTGCTGGACCGATTTCAATAAAACTTGGTATGTAGCATCGGGGACTGGCCCATTATAGTTTGTATAAATCATGACCTTGGGTTGACTATAAATCATGACCTTGGGTTGACCTGGCAAGGTCAACATTGGTCACATAGGCTTCTCAATGGAAAACATTGGATTTTTTAGGAAGTTTTGTGGCCTTTGACGTGAAAGTTGGTACATACATACAACTTATTGAATAAATGAAGTCCTATGAATATGAATATTCAAGGTCAAGGTCATCTTTTGACATTGGCCAAAGGTCATTTACATATCAAATTTAAAACTTAATTTTCTCAGAAACCACTTCACCAATCAAAGCCAAATTTTATATGTGGTGTCCTTAGGAAGGGGGAACCAAAGTTTGTATAAATGGTCCAGGTCACATGACCATGAAGATGGCCGCCATGCCCATATATGTGGTAAAATCCTTTATAAACAGTGGCGGATTTAGAGGGGGTTCAAGGGGTTCGCTCGAACCCCCCTCTCGGCCCGAATTATCTTCATGGGGAATTTCAAGAGATCTTGTGTGAAATTAGGCAAACGAACCCCCCTTTTCTAAGTTTGAACCCCCTCTTCAGAAATCCTGCATCCGCCCCTGATAAATCAACTTCCCTGGAATTGGTGGACTGAATTCAATGAAACTTGGTATGGCTCTGGCCCTTCATAGTCTATATAAATCTTGACCTTGGGTTGACCTTGACCTATTAAACTGTAAATTTAAACAGAAAGATCAAATATTGCCAGAATGATTTGAAAGTTGGTAGATACAGAAAGTTTATAGTGTTAACAATTATGAGAGTATTTGAGGTAAAGTTTACATTTTACGTTGGCCAACATGGCCTTAGCCAAAGGTCATTCATCAAAGACAAAATCTCAGGTGAGCGATATCAGGCCATTTCTTCTAGTGTTACATGCTGTCATCCTGTAATTATCTCTTTCGCAACTTTGATACTTCAAGGAAATGAACTTCATAAGCCATAGGCTTTCGTTCTGATCCTAATTTATACTGTATGTATATGTGTTGCTTATTTGCTTTAATTCAAATAAATATAGTTTAACCCAAAAATGGTTTACGTTTGTTTGTCAGAGTGGAGATGAAGAAGAGTTACAGACAATCTGAGATGAGGAAGTGAAAGTTAGAAACCTGATACAGGAAACCCTAGTCAAGTCAGATGAACTCTGTGTAAGTATTGGTCTAATTTCAGTTTGATTATTATTTCTTATGCTGGAAACAATACCTCAGCTTATAGTGTTAGTGCTTAATAAGCTGATGATTGGAGATACTCTCTGTAAGGCTGAAATCTTCAAATTCAGTGTGAGTCACATTTGTTCGACATTCAAATCAAAGTTTTTAATTTGAATTATCCACAAGTATAAATGATAAGCAACAAATATTTATTCCTATAAAAAGGCTTCATGTTCAATGGAAGTTTATCTTTTATTTCAGAATGAAGTGGCTAAACTAGCAGACACTAACTTCCCAGAGCTCATACTTGGTATTGACATGCAGCTGGTAAGATAGTTTTCTGTATCCATTAAACTAAGGGTTTCTCATCTTCTATCTTCCTGTGATCTGGGTGACACATACTGGACAATCACATTTCGGCTGTAATGAACATAACATCAGGAAAACATGTCCATGTGATAGTGAGACAAGCCAAGTTCTGCTTGCGGGTGTGTCAGGTGGTTTTTCTCGGGGTTCTTCCGTTTTCGCCCCACCTACTGATTGGCCTGTCTCATATGAGCTGAAATAATCTTGAAAGGGATGTTAAACTGAATAAAAAAAAAAAAAACATGTCGGTGCAATGTATACCCCCTTTAACCCCACTTTTATACAGAAAAACTGGGGTATGCCGGGGTATACCTATTTTTAGCTCACCTGAGCTGAAGGCTGGCTCACAAGTGAGCTTATAGTATACCCATGCTCCGGCGTCCGTCCGTCTGTCCGGGATCCGGCATCCATCCGTCGGCGTCCACAGTTTCAAAGATCTTCTTCTCTGAAGCCGCTTGGCTGATCAAGTTGAAATTTTATGTGGAGCCTGTATGGGTAGGGGGAAAGGAAGTTTGTTCACATCACCAAGATGGCCGCCATGCCCATATACGGTAAAAACCCTTCATAAATCTTCTCCAGAACTGGTGGGTAGATTTCCATAAAACTTGATATGTAGCATCGTGGACTCCAGCCCATCATAGTTTGCTAAAATGATGACCCTGGGATGACCTTGACCTTTTTTGCGGCAAGGTCGATTTTGGAAACATAGGCTTTTAAATGGAAAAAGGTAGAAACAATGGATTTATAGAAACTATTGCAGCCTGAGACTTGAAAATTGCTAGATGCAAAGTTGCAAACAACTAATGGAGTCAAGGAAGGTATGTAATCAATAAATGTCAAGGTCATTTCTTGTCCTTGACCCAAGGTCATTGAAATATCATAACTAAGTCACAATTTCAAAGATCTTCTTCTTTGAAACTGCTTGACCGATCAGGTTGAAATTTTATGAGGAGCCTCCTTGGATAGTGGAATTGAAATTTTGTTAGCCACATAACCAAGCTGGCCGCCATGCCCATATATGGTAAAACCCTTTAAAAATCTTCTACTCCAGAACCGGTGGGCTGATTTCCAAGAAACTTGATATGAAGCATAGAGGACTCCAGCCCATCATAGTTTGCTAAAATGATGACCCTGGGATGACCTTGACCTATTTTACGACAAGGTCAATTTTTTCAAACATAGGCTTTTACATAGGAAAAGGCGGAAACAATGGATATTTTGGAAACTATTGCAGCCTCAGACTTGAAAATTGCTAGATGCAGACATCTAATGGAGTCGATGAAGGTATATAATTAATGTCAAGGTCATTTCTTGTCCTTGACCCAAGGTCGTTAAAATATCAAAAAGAATAGGTCACAATTTCAAAGATCTACTTCTTCGAAACTGCTTGGCTGATCAAGTTGAAATTTTTGTGGAGCCTCTTTGGGTAGTGGAATTGAAATTTTGTTCGCCTTATCTTGGTCACATGACCAAGATGGCCGCAATGCCCACATATGGTAAAAATCCTACAAAAATCTTCTCCAGAACCAGTGGGCCTATTTCCATGAAACTTTGTATGTAGTATTGGGGATGCCAGCCCATCATACATGTAGTTTGCTAAAATGATGACCCTGGGATAACCTTGACCTATTTTATGGCAAGGTCAATTTTGGAAATAGGATTTTACATGGGAAATGGTGAAAACAATTGCAGTCTGAGACTTGAAAGTTGCTTGATGCAAACAACTAATAGAGTCAATGAAGATATGTAATTTTAAGGCCAAGGTCATTTCTTGTCCTTGATCCAAGGTCACTTAAATGTTAAAATTAAGTCACAATGTCAAAGATCTTCTCTGAAACCCCTTGGCTGATCAAGTTGAAATTTTATGTGAAGCCTGCTGGTGTAGTGGCATTGAAATCTTGTTCACGATATGTTGTTCACATGTCCAAGCTGGCCACCATGTCCACAGTGCTTGCACTAACTTTTTGGGCCAGGAAGTCATGACTTCCAGCCTTTAAGATTTGGAAGTCACAGGCCCAAAATCTGGAAGTCATAGATTAGTCGCGGTGCCGCATGTCTAAATTACTCGCGTGCATTGTGTCAAGTGTGCATGCACACATTTAATTATTTTGTAACTACATCCTATATATAGAACACTTCCAAGGTGAAAATTCTGTTATGGTTCTATTTGTCTGTGTTTTAGTGTCATTTTTGTACTGTTTGCACCTATAATGCAGGTATTCATATGTTTAGTGTTCAAAGTTCATGTAACTTAGTGGCCACCTTTAGGGAAATAGTCTCTCAATTTGCTTGGGGCATGTATTCCTTGTACCAGTTATGACTTTAAATAAATATAATTCATGAATATGTGAAAATTATTATTAATTTACATATTTCATTTTTTATTTTCATTTATTATTATACATTTTAATCCTTATTAGTAGATCTATCTTATTTTATTATGGTTATTATTATTATTAGTGTCTGGTCAAGGTATTGAGTTCCCTAGATAGTTTGCTGAACAAGAAAAAAAAAATGTCCATATATGGTAAAAAAAACCCTTTAAAAATCTTCTTCTCCAGAACTGGTAGGCTGCTTCACAGGAAACTTGGTGTGTAGCACTAGGGACTCCAGCCCATGGTAGTTTGCTAAAATGATGACCCTTGGATGACCTTGACCTATTTTACAACAAGGTGAATTTTGGAAACAAAGGCTTTTATATAGAAAAGGGTGAGAATAATGGATATTTTGGAAACTATTGCAGCCTGAGACCTGAAACTTGGCAGATGCAGACAACTAATGAAGTCAATAAAGGGGTGTGAGTATTCATGGTCAAGGTCATTTCATGATGACTAAATGCTCCAAGATCAGGCTTCAGGTGAGCATTACAGAACCAATGGTCCTCTGGTTTAGCTCACCTAAGCCGAAGGCTCACAGGTGAGCTTATAGGATAGGGAGGCACCCGGCCTCCGTACGTCATCTGTCGTCTGTCCGTCTCCATCAACCATTTTCAAAGATCTTTTCCTCAGAAACCCCTTGGTCAATCAGAGCCAAATTTTATATGAAGCATCTATGGGAAGGGGGAACCAATGTATATATAAATAATTTAGGTCACATGACCAAGATGGCCACCATGCCCATATATATTAAAAACCCTTGAAAAATCTTCTTCTCCGGAACTGGCTGGCCAACTTCAACGAAACTTGGCATGAAGCATTGATGGCTCAAGTACTACAATGTGTGTATAAATCATGACCCTGTGATGACCTTGACCTATTTTATGGCAAGGTCAACCTAGGTTGCCAATGCATTTGAATGGGGAAAACTTTTAAGATATCATTTAAAGTGAAAGTCTTGCAGGAAATGGGCAGTAGGACCGAATATTAATGATTTTGAACAAAATTGGTCCGCAGGAGCTCATATGCCCCCACCCCGGGGCAGTATACATGTATATTTCCATAATATTTAAACATGTTCTCCTCTTAAAACACTTGGCCATTCAAAGCCAAATTTTTATGCGAAGCATCTATAGGATTGGGTAACCAATGTATATATAAATAATCCAGGTCACATGACCAAGATGGCTGCCATGCCCATATATGGTAAAAACCCTTCAAAAATCTTCTTCTATGGAACCAGTGGACTGATTTCAAAGAAACTTAGCATGAAGCATCAATGGCTAAAGTATCATAATGTGTATATATTTCATGACCCTGTGGTGACTTTGACCTATTTTACGACAAGTTCAACTTAGGTTGCCAATGCCTTTGAATGGGTAAAACTGTTAAAATGTCAGTTGAAGGGAAAGACCTGCAGGAAATTGGCCAATGGACAGGATATTGATTATTATGAAAAGAAAAATGGACACCAGATCTTCATCTGCCCCTTTAATGTGGCTTTTTTCCATAATTTTCAAACATGTTTATTGGTATATACAACAGATCTCAGGTGAGCGTTTACAGGACCATTGGTCCTCTGGTTTATGTATCCCAATATGGCCCAAAGCACATTAATATGTGTATCGCAATGTACTGATTGATACCTGGTTCAAGTTTATATTAAGATTTGCCATATCAGAAAAGTTGATTTGTGGTGTGTTCTCAATTTACTTTTTGAGAAAGATACATTTTTACATCAAATTATCTCCTATACAGGATTTACCTTTTGTGGACATTATCTCGGATCCAAAATTGGATATTATTGGATCCAAGACATTATATCACAAACAAATCAAGACTAATAAAATTCTGGCTTGGCCAGTAAACTGTTCAAAACTCAGCCTGGGTGATTGATGTTCACTTTCGCATTCAGACTCAGAGCAGGTCACATTTCCACACCTTCTGGGGCATTTGTAAATTTATCATTTCCATATACAGTAAAGGGTACTATTCTACTTTTGAAACAAGCTGTAAAATTTAGAAAATCTTAGAGAGCTAGCTAGCTCGGTAATGATGTTTGTTGCTGTCCATTTCATCCATTTTCCTTTTGCATTTCAGGACAGAATGTAACCTGGTGCATTGATGTTACAGCTCCATGAGAAATTCTGTTCATATAACAAACAGGAAGACTTAAATTACAACAGCGAAAATTCAGAAATTGCTAGGATAGAAGATATACCTACCTTGTGACAAGGCCTTATGTAGATTTAAAAGAAAAAGAAGGGAAAAGTAAATCAAGTGCCGGATGACAACCTATTTGAAAAATAAAATCATAGCAATCTATGCAATGAATGCCAACTGATTTTGTTAGTTTAATATACTTACATTATGATTTCAAAACAGGAAAATCTAATGAATTACAATGTTTGTGAAAAAATCTTGAATCCTATACTGAGAATGCTAAAATCAACTACTGAATTGTGTAAAGTCAGGGTCAGTAGCAGTCTAGTAGATTTTCCGGAGTTGTAGGATGTGAAACTTCATGAAAAATTGACCTGTTGAAAGAAAGTTTTCTGTTAGGTAGAGTGTGTTACCCATAATGACTGACTGGATTCTTCAAGAATATAGCCAAAGCTGCTGACTGATAGGATAACATGGGATGACTCGATCCTTTAAACTGTGGAGAAACCTAGGGCCTCAAAGAAAACTTGAATGCGAACAATGACTGTAGGAGTGTATTTTAAATGAAAATTAGTGATAGAAGTACAATGTACATGTATTATGAACTACGTAAAAAAAAGATTCCAGTGATCCACAATTGCAGTTTGCAAAATTGCAAAAAAGTTACCTTTTAGTAATCAAGTACCCACACTTGTATGAACCCTGTCATGAGAGAAACAGCATTTTGCATATGCAAAATAAAGGCACAGAACAGCTTGGCAGTAATTGCAAAAGCTAATCAATTCCTTTACTTTTGCTACACGATAGTATGATTCCTCTACAAATCTAAAATGTACAGCCTCTAGCCATCTTCTGTGGCTTACAAGTGAGCTTATAGGATAAGCAGGCACCACACGTACGTTGTGTTCTATTGTCCACACTTTTCAAAGATCTTGATCTCTTAAACCGCTTCAGCCTTGACCAATCAAAGCCAAATTTTATATGAAGCACTCAGAAGCAGAAAGGGGACAAATGTGTGTTTAATAATGCAAGTCACATGACCAGATCACATGGCAAATGGACAGAATATTGTTTACTCTAAAAATATGGTCCCAGGGCTTTATCTGCCCCTTTACTGGGACCATATACCATAATATTTATACCCCCGGCATTTATGCCGACGGGTATATAGTTTTCGCTTTTCCGTTCGTATGTTCGTTGGTTCATTCGTTAGTTCGTTCATTATTCCGGAACGTTCGTGGAATTTATGTCAAAGTTTTTGTTAAAGTTTCTCTGGTGGTGTATATCTCATGAACTAATGACCAGAAACCATTCATATTTTAACCAAAGGTACCCTATAGGGGTTGCTTTGTTTCTGTGAGTTTGGACCCTGGGTCCATGCCCGGGGGTGGGGCTAGAGGTCAAAATCTAGGTCACCTTTACTTTGGGTCAAAGTTTTGGTTTAAGTTTCACTGGTGGTGTATATCTCATGAACCAGTGATCAGAAACCATTCATATTTTAACCATAGGTACCCTATAGGGTTTGCTTTGTTTCTGTCAGTTCGGACCTTGGGTCCATGCCCGGGGGTGGGGCTAGAGGTCAAAATCTAGGTCACCTCGAAAATGTGCTTTTTACAGAGTGTTTTTTCATCTCCAAGTTCATATCTTAACAAATACTTATAGGAATGTATTCCTGTTTGGATCATAGATACCCTTTAGGGTTGAATTAAATTCCATGGCACCAAACTCTAGGGGTGGGGCTCGAGGTCAAAATATAGGACACATAAAATACAGTAGTTACCAAGATTAATATTCTGTGTGTCTATATCTTGACAACCATGTATTAGAAAGCGTTCATGCTTACAACACAACATAGGTACCACATAAGGGCTAGGCCCACTGGTCCATGCATGGGGTGGGGGTGGGACCTGAGGTCAAGATCTAGGACTTTTTTTATTTTTTATTTTTTATTTATTTATTTTTTTTTTTTTAAGAATGACATTGTACTTTCATTTCAATCTCGGACTGAGGACCTGACCCAAAATGTCCGCGCTTATGTCCTAGATTGGGTATACACGTCAGCTCTGTATACCACTCTAAAATAGATATGTCATTCTAAAACTACACTTCCCCATGTTTGTATGTAAAGTACTTTACACTGCTTATTTCTAAAATGTACTTGATAAGGGTACTGTCTTTCATTGGTGATGTGAGGTTCAATGTCAGCGGTGAGCATGTGCCGGGTTGTTCAATGACAGGGGTGAGCATGTGCCGGATTGTTTAGGTAGGGGGTAGGGAAGGGGGCTTGGTGGCTACCAGCCGGGGGTACACATGCCTCTCAAGGCACTTTTTCTAGTCTTCAAAAGTTTATTGGTATATATAGCAGATCGTAGGTGAGCGATTACAGGACCATTGGTCCTCTGGTTTGATTGTACTTTGTGCTTTGTGTAAACAGATAATATTCTTCTGGTTGTCATGCAAAATATTAATTTCACATATTGGCTAGGTGTTGTATTTATTGCAGTTTAACATCTCAGTCAACAATTTTCAGTCAATTCGGGACTGAGCCATGGCTTCCTGGGTGTTAACCAGTACTGTGGGGAGTTAACTTGTCTTGCTCAAGGATACAACATGTCACCCTTGTGGTGATCAAACCCAGGCCTCATGAGTATAGTAGTAGTAGCTATGCTCTACCACCAGGCCATCACACTCCCAATTCAAGTGTGGTAAATAAGTGCATATGTTTTATGATATTTTTATTATGGACTATAGCTCGATTTTGATGTTACAGGGTCTCATAATACACAATACAGCTGTAAGTTGGTTAATCATGATCTGTCTAAGGGCAAAATCGAGCTATAGCTAGTATTGTTAAATTGGACATTAATAAATGATAAAACGCATTGTATTTATATTTTATCCTTTTTTATTTCCTTCAATATTGTTACATGCTATAACTATAATTTGTAACATAGCATTCATAAAACTTGACAAGAGTAAAGACCAAGAAATATTTGTGCACACATATGAAACATATGAGCTGTCTCGTGGGAAAACCAACAGTGTGGTTTCCTAACAGGTCTGACACAAACCAGTCTGTACAAGCACCGAAGACAGCTACAGGCTGGAAATTTTGGATTTAGGAAGTAGAGGAATTGTACTATCCATGTAGCGAAAACAAAGGCTGATCAGCTTCGCAGTAGCTGATCTGCACCTTTGGTTTCGCAGAGGCAGATTGTTGGTTTGCTCATGAGGCAGCTCATATTGAGTTGCTTCTTGGCTGCCTTCACTTGTTGCCCCTACAAAATGCTAGTCAAGTAGAAACTGTAAACATTACTTGATGACAGCAGAACCAATTACCATTCATAGAATGAATTGCAATTATTGACTTCTGAGACTTAAAACATTTTGAAAATATAGGAATTTTATCGCGGTCGATAACTTAAGGGAAGACCTAAGAAATTAAGACAAGAGATTTGATTGTAGATCTAAAAGAGCCTGTGGAAATGTCTTTCTGCTTGACCGATATCATGTTGAAAAAATCCCGTGGGAATAAATTTCTGTGGAAAAAATCCCGTGGATTTTTTTTCCATTTTATCAACATGGTATTATATTCCCGCGGGATTTTTTTTCTGCGGGAAAAATCAAAAGTTATGATAGAGTCTTGATCTTGTTCCTAATGATTGATGATATTGCTCATTGTAGATAGAATAGGTCAATCACTGGCTTAATAGAATTTTACAACTTCAAAAAAATCCCATGGGATTTTTTTCCAATGTAGAACCAAGGTAAAAAATTCCCGCGGGAAAAATTAAGAACTTGAAATAACACCTCCTATATCGCTTTGATGTATTGATAAGTATTTTATTAGGTTATAGAATGTTTATTGAAGTGTTTCATTTTCCTTCAATTTTCCCATGGTATTTTTTTCCATTATGTATTAAGGGAAATTATTCCCATGGGATTTTCCAAAAATCCCGCGGAATTTTTTTTTCCCGCGGGATTTTTCAAAAATCCCGCGGGAATTTCAACTTTGACGGTAAATTTCTCACAAACTGTAAAACTTTTTATCATGAAAACATATAGAAATTAGTCAGTATGTTCCATTGTTATGTTTAAAAGTGGTTTTGAGAAGTTTGGATCAATTTAAAGGCATGTTGAGTTTGCCAAAAACCGGTGTGGCAAATAAAAACCGGTGGCTGTTTCTTACAGGGATTTTTATTTCTATAGCACTTTTTTAATGTTTTCCAAAATTGTCGCGGTTTTGTTTTTGCAATGTTCTCAAGTCGTTGACCTTCAGTTCTCTTAAAGCGCATTTTAGCTCTTTGACGAGTTATGTTGTATTTTGTCCTTGATTTAGTATAGTCAATTCTATTTTGAACTGATTTATTCTTATTGAATTTATTTCTTGCCATTTTAAATTCTTGTTTATTTTTATGACACTCTTGGTTAAACCATTTTGGGTAGTTTGCATAATTTTTACCATCTAATCGAATATGCATCGTTTTACCAAATACTGTTTTAGATTGGGTGACTAATAATTTTGTCAGTGATTCAATTTGTGTCGATACATTATTCTCTGAATCGAGTATATCGTTTAGATCTTGTGTATTATGTGCAAGGGATGTTAGGAATTCATTTATCTTTTGCTCATCGAACACAATTTTTGACTCTGTTTGCTCTTGATTTTCAGCGTTAGTTACTGTAGTGTTTTTTCTTTTTAAACTAAAACATAATGCTGCATGGTCTGAAAAATTATTCCAATCTAATATCTCAAAGTTGTGAAGTGAATCAATGTCAAACATATTTATCAAAAGGTAGTCTGTAACACTTAAACCACGTTTAGAACAAAATGTGAAGTTGCCATCTTTATCATTAAATAATCTACCATTTACTATCATATGGTTAGTTGCTTTACAAAAAGAAAGTAATTTTTTTCCATAACGATCAATAAGTTTATCTTTATTTTTTCGGACAGGAATGCTATCTAAAACCTTATTTAAAGCATCTGTATCAGTATTATCTACCTCAGTGCCTTCATCTAAATATTTGTCAATTTCTAAAATGTCAGTTATCTCAGCAGTTCTTGAATTAAAGTCTCCTATGATAAATGTTTTACCCATTTGCCCATGGCGTTCTAACCCTATTTCAACCTGCTCCAAAAAGTCAATATCTCTGTCTCTTAAAACCTTTGATCCTTTTGGTGGAATGTACAAATTGCATATAAACACGTTTTCATTGAATTCAAAAAGATTTTGGTCGATTTTCAACCAAACAATTCCATTACGATCTGCATCTACTATTGATATATGGTCTTTCAGAACGCTTCTGTAATACACGCTGATACCCCCACTGTAGCGCCCTTTATTAGTTCCTCGTGTTTTTTGACCATAAATATGATAGCTCTCGAAATTTTGTAATTCTAAATTGTTTACGTGTTTACCACTTATCCATGTTTCACTTAAGAAAATAACATCAAATTTGTTAATAGTGTCTACAAAGTCGATATCACCTAGCTTTCGAATTAGTCCGTTCACGTTCCACGCTATCACCCGTAGCTCCTCATGTTGCCCCTATTCCGTAACTTCATGGAAGTTTCCAATGCTACCATCGCGCACCATCAGCCTGGCTCCCGCCCATTTAACGTTCCGTCCCGCAGCCTTTTCCCTGTCATATACCGCACTTAGAGTTCTCCGCTTCTGCAAGACAGCTTTCGTTTTCTGAACTCCAACCCCTATGTTTAGCGCTTTAAGTTCATTTACTTTATCTTGGGCAGTTAGTCGCACATGTTCTCGCTCTCTATAATAATGAAATTTGACCACAATTGGTCTAACCTTGCCTTTTGGTTTCCCGAGCCTATGGGCTCTGTCGATAGTTATATCCTGGAGAATTTCGAGATTGTTTTTGATGAAATCTTTCACTAGAAGTTCACAATCTTCCCCGACTGTTTCAGCTATGCCATGGAATAATAAATTTTCTCTAAGGCCTCTGGCCTCTAAGTCATCCGCTTTCGCCTCAAGGTTCTGATTCTTGGTTTCTAAATCTTTCATTTTAGTTTCAAAGTCTTTGCATTAATTGTTCAGTTGTTTTATGCTCTCGTCGGCGGATTTCAGCTTGGTTTTACTATCTTCAAATTGTTTGCTCACGAAGTCAGTTGATTTTTCAACGTCTTTCACCTTGGTATCCATAGAATTAACCTTTATCTCCAGATTGTCAACTTTTGCACTGATCTTATTCACAAACTTTTCAATTTGGTCTATTTTGGATACAGACTGTTTTATACTCTTTATATCTTCCATTATTTGTTTGGCCCATTGGGGCGGGGCAGTCCCAAAGGCAACACCCGTACTTGAAACTGGGAATGATTGATTGAAAGCGGGTGGGGATTGCATTACCTGCCCGAAGGGCATCTGTTGGAAATTCATGTCTATACTGTTTATGTCTGTGTTAGCATATGGATAAAAGTTATAAAAGCTTGGGAAATCTTCATGAAAACGTTTAGGCTCTTGAATTATTTCGGGCGATACACAGCGACCTAATTCTTTATTTACTTGACCGCTGGCAGCTTTGGTTTTCTTTTTGTCCGCTCTTTTGTTCGATGAACTCTTTGAATTGTTCTCACTTACTTGAATAGGCGATATCACCTTTCGTTTCTTCGGTTTATAATATTTTCCAATATTTCCACTATTTTCACTTTTTTTGTCTTTTTTCTTCGGAGGCATGAAGATAAATCACATCCTCACACAATAGTCACAAGAATTATATCCAAAATTGTCTCATTTTCCAAATTATTCCATATTTTTCGGAGACCGATGTTTTCATGACCGTACACTGTATCACGTGACCAAATCAATCACCACATGAAAATTGTCAGGAAGATTATTTCTATGTTGGCAAGTTGATAGGGTAATCTCTTCACTACTTCACAAAGAAGTCAACAGCTCATCAATGAATTTATATAGATTGTTTGCAACATTAGAAAGAACTTGGGTGTTATTTTGGCCATACTTTGAGTTCCCCAGCTGTAATAAACAGTTTAATTCTGATTAAACTGTATATCTATGTTCAGATATTTTACATGGTAAGGCTTCCTTCAAAAAAAAAAAAAAAAAAAAAAAAAAAAAAATCCCGACCTATCGACCCATTTTTTTTCTGGCATGTTACCGGAAACTTTCTTATTATTTTTTTTTTTGCCTAAACTTCATTTAACCCGAACATTTGTCAGATGAAGCCTATTATTTATAGAACGGCATAGAAATTATGATTTATTGTTGCCTGCAGTACGGTACCGGGTTTATACAATAATTAAACCAACAATTACAATTTACAATTTATTTATTTATGAAAGTCTCACTTCCAGTTTATATACAAACATAGACATAGAAACATATACAAAAGTTAAACCGCAGCAGTGTCCATTTCTCATTAATATATTCGTTGTTTTTGAATTTTTATTCAAACTGTGCTGATTAATGAATAATTAGCTTTCTTTGAAAATGTTCAGTTACTATCTTTAAATATTTTTTCTTATCATTGCTCAAAACAAATAATGTTGGAACAAATTTAAAACGCCTCGCCGAGGCGGATCTCAAGGGTACCCACAATGTATGCTTTGAATTAAAAAAAAAGTAAAAAAAAAAAAAAAATGTCGTAACTATACCCCTTCACACCTTGTTTATACGGTACATGTAACTTGGGAACCAATGGGTTTTACTGGAGTCCAGCCCTTACAGAACAAAACTACTGTAGTCGAGCTGTGCAGGACACACATTCAAAACTATTTCTCACATGAGTTTTATGGCTACATGAATGTGCATATATACTCAGCGTCAATGAAAAGTTACCTGAAGAAAATTGTTGGTGTGTTTCTGATGTCATGTTTCAGGAACTAGGCTTGGTAACCATAGACAAACGCCATAATTATAACAAACAGGTGCTTACTAAGTCTTATAAACCTCTAAAAACAACCTCACTCCGTCCTACATATCTGATCTACTAATTCCTGTATCGCAGATTCAAACTCCTACGCTACGATCATCTTCAAATGACACATTATCGATACCAAGATCGTAAACGGCGATATTCGACCGTTCATTTTCCTCAACAGCACCTAGACTTTAGAACCAATTGCCTGAATCAGAAAATCAACGTCACTTAATGCTTTTACATTACGAAAACACGTCCATGTAATGTACTGAAAATATTTTGGTTTTAAAAATGAAAATTTTCACAGGAAAAAAATTTGATATATATATTTTTTTTTTTTTTGCTCAAAACATAGATTGTGAGTACACGTTAGAACCGCCTCGGCGAGGCGGTTCTAACGAGTACCCACAATCTATGTTTTGGAGCAAAAATAAGAAAAATAGGTATACCCCTGCAAACCCCAGTTTTTCTATATAAAAGTGGGGTTTACGGGGGTATACATTACACGGACATGTTTTCCTGATGAAAAGAAATATCAAGTATTGTGTTTAGACTGTATATTCATTTAATTTTCATCTCATAACAAACATTGCTTGGATCTTTTATGGCACTATAACATAACACCATCTGTTATGTGACCATTATGTTTTAATGTGCTGTTACATTACATATGCTTTATGTGCCTTTACAAACGTATCACTGTATTACAGTTTTACCATTTTAAATATACCTGTAATATTTTTATTGTTTTGCTCACACATGGTAGACTAGCTTATTTCAGCAAAAGGTGCTTTTTGGCCACATGTGAGACAAGCCAAGTTCTGCTTGCGGGTGTGTCAGATGGTTTTTCTCGGGGTTCTCCCGTTTTCGCCCCACCTACTGATTTGTCCGTCTCATATGAGCTGAAGTAATCTTGAAAGGAACTGAATTAAAAAAAAAAAAGAAAAAAAGGTGCTTTTCCTTTTTAAATAATGCCACAGTCTAAATAAATAAGAAAATAAAAAATAAAATCCTATGATAGACAGTTAAATGGGATCGATCTCGGCCGTTATAATACTCAGTTCTAAACCAATTTATTGCAAGTCCCACGTGCGGTTCAAAAATAAATTTTAATCATTTTGCAAAAAACAGTCGAAGCAAAATCACTTTTTCTTCTTCGTTCGGTAGTCTTAGATGGTTCCAACAAAACGCCAGCATCAAATCGGTATCATAAACTTGGAAAATACATTTTAAAAAATCTATCGTAGATACTATGAAATGATTGCTAAATATACACATGGAAATAAGTTAGGGAACACCTGTAATAATGTGACTACCAACTTTGGACTGTATATATCCTTCTTTGTAAGAATTATGAAGAATGTTTTGACAACTTGACAGAATCTATAGTATCAAAAGTTGTTTCTATGTGAAAATGGTAAGAATCAAACATAAACTGTTGCGGACAACGGCCATCTTTGATTCAGAACTTTTTCGCTAGATTTACGGAACGCGCTGATATTCTCGCATTGTCATAATTTTTCTTAAGCATCAAGCTGAAAAGTTGCTTGTGGATTGGTTATATCATTAATTTTTTATTTTCTGACCGACTGTCGGCGGTAGATCCATACTTTTCCGGGGGTAGGTTTCATGACCACTTTTTGTTCTTTGGCTATACATTTTGCAGGCTGTAAACGATCGGCCAGATATTCGATATGACATTTTAAAAAATTAAACATGCACGTTCTGGTCATAAATCCACAGCGGAATTATTTTTTTACGGCTTTATTTGCAAAAATTTCAAGAATTTTGCTTTCCATAGAAACCAATGCAAACTGCATATTTTGTATGATTAGTTTGTTTTGAGATGAAACATGAATTTCTAGATCCGAAGTCGTTTATTTATTGAGAACGATCAGATGCAACATTCTATTCCTGTTTCGCATTCAAAAAGTTGAGTTTTGCGGAGTGCAGAAGCAAAAAGGCAAACTCGTATTCAGTAAAAGTGGAGTTTTTCATATATGGCACATTGTGTCCTCCGTAGCACAAGAACAAAATGTTGTGAATGTCCATAAATTGGCCTGTCGCTATGCCAAGGTATGAAATACATGTGATAAAAATTTCAGTATGACCAGAAAATAGGAAAATGGATTTTCTCAAACTTTTCCCCAGACCTAAAAGTGATCTCTAACTTATTTTGATGTGTATATAATGTTGTGTGACAGGAGCTTTTTCGTGATAGCCTTTCGGACCCGGAATTCAAGTTATGGTGACTTGGTGTACAAATTTCAGAATTTTATGTCGGTATTTCGTGATTAAGAACTACTAATCAAAATGTAGGTCGGTATCTCGTAAACCCTCTCTGATCATATCATCCACTCGTTGCTGAATATCTTCTGGTACCTCGGATTTCCAACCATCTGCTAGACCTGAAAAAAGAGTATTACAAAACAAGCCAATGCGATAAACATTAACGTTTCCAACTGCGAAAAATGGTGATTTTCTATTGAAAACAAATGTGTTTTCTTTCTTTGTGTTCAAAAAAGTGATTGTGGGTCCACGTAAAAAAACTTGTATTTCACTATATACCCCAATGCAGAAGCTGAGGGTGAGGTTAGGTACCTGTAAAGCCGGTTTAAGCCCGCCAGTAATTTTATATTACTGATCGTTCCAAGGCGGTATTTCTGTGGTGGTTCTTATTGTTTTATGTCTTGGTGTTTAAAATTTTTGTGCTGTTGGCGCCTTATATATGTTATGATATTTTAGTTCAGTTAGGTAACTGAGTGGTCACCTATTGGGAAAATAGCTGCTCATTCGGCTTACGAAATGTTTTCATGGTATAAGTACCTTATTGTTAGTTTGGTTTTTTCCCGCCTCGGTTTTTGGAGTGGGAATCTTTTTCTGATTGCGCCTTTTCCTAATCGTTGCCTACTTGTACCTTTTTACTATGTGAAAATAAGGGTTAATTGAGGTAAACCTTCGATGGACATGTTTTTCTGGTGTTTATCTCATGAATGTCTTATGTTTTTTTTTTTTTTTTTTTTTTTTTTTTTAGTTCAATTTGGGTATATGTGTACGTGTATATGTAGCTTAATGGTAACAGTTTAGCTGTTTCTTCTTTAATCACCTTACCTCGGGTGGCAATATATTTATATCCAGGAAAAAATGTTATGTACACTTGTTCTTTCGTTATTTCCATATGGGTTTCGAGGACATTTTGTGATTTTTTTTTTTTTTTGTCATTGCTTAATATCATTCGTTTGAAAGATAATCTGACTTAGCGTCTGTTGTAAAGACTCTCTCTCTCTCTCTCTCTCTCTCTCTCTTTCTCTTTCTCTCTCTCTCTTTCTCTCTCTCTCTCTCTCTCTCTTTCTCTTCACTACCTAATCCACCAGTCTATAGTGTTATAGCAGAGAGCAGAAAAAGGCAACACCATTTGAATTTTAGAAAACAATAGGAAATGGTCAATGGACCCTTCCTTAGAACCATAATTATTAGCATGTGTTATACCGAAACTAACGTTATTTCGACGTTATACATTAAACGGATACAATTTCATGTACCAGCTTTTTAGACGGTCGCCATATTTCGACAGTAAAAGAACTGAAAGCATAGATATTAATTATATTACCTTTGTTTATGAATGCTCCTTCCGTTTTATCCGTTTCTCTGTATTTCTCAATGTACGACATATTAACTTTGTCATTATTCTTCATGTACTGCAAACTTGTATGCTCTATAATTCTATCAACGTCTTCATCCGTAAGAGATTTTCCAAGAAATTCTGCTATCTTTTCTATAGTTCCCCTTTTGTCCTGACATAAATACGAAGACAAGCTGTGGCATGTTTTTCGTATGTAAAATTAATCATTACAGTTGAAGCAAATTCAAATTTTCCACATTTGAGCTCAAAACATTGATAGTGGGTACACGTTAGAACCGCAGTATTTACGAGCACCCACAATCTATGTTTTGGATCAAAAATAAGTCCCAGTTTGACTGCATAAAAATGGGGTGTGAAGGGGCATTTATTACACGACCATGTTTGCGTATTGAGAATCCACTCTTAGATAAGGATTTCATTACTTTACCTTAGACGAATTTTGTGTCTTGGTGTTGAATTTTTGTGCTGTTACCACCTTATGTATGTTTTTATACATATAGTAGGGGTAACTGATTGGCCACCTTTTGGGAAAATGGCTGCCCATTCGGTTTTCTTAGTAATAGTACATGATTGTTAATTAAGTTTTTCCCACCTCGGTTTTTGGAGTGGGAATTTCTTTCTGATTGCGTCATTTCCTGATCATTTAGTACCTTTACTTTTATACCGAATATTTTTGTTTGATTTGTTGTTTTACGTTTTCATCAACCAGTTTGTGTGAATTCGGGACAAATACACCGATTTCTGGGTATTAATCTGTACTGTAGGGAGTTTAATGTTTCTGTTTGAAATAGGTGCAATTATGGTTTAAAATCTTGCCTCTGATAATGGATTTTTGGCAGAAAATTTTTGTAAGGCGCACGATTGGAAAATTTGTTTTTCTGTCAAACTTTTGCCCTTAGTTTGCTCTAATAGGACCTGCAAAAGATTTTCACTCTGTCTGCAGATAAATTTATAATTGCTTAAAGGAATTTTGAATGGAAATTTTATACGACAAGGTAGATAATTGATGATGATAAAAATGGATACTTTCCAAATAGTTTTACTTGATCATAAAGATTTCACCTCAGGTAAGTCATGAGTGTAATTTTATAATGATTTTGAGCATTATAATAAAATAGAGAGAATTATGATTTTTTGCAGGAAAATAATGACCTCCCTAACCATAAGATTTTTTGTTCGGAAAATCCCTGTTCAAACATGAACATGAAGTTTTTATTTGTCAACCGAGTTTGAAAATTTAGCTGCACATGTTGCGACAAACTAAATGCTCAATTGTGCCATGGCAATATTTCAATTACAGTTAAACAGTTGCAAAAAATATGAAAAAACATTATCAGACACTAGGTAACACACTTTAAATTTAAAGTCTCAACTTAAACACCAGGCGGAAAAGACAAATACACGACATGGAGCGAGTGGCACCTGACGTCATCTCCGCTAAGCCCCCGCTTTCAGTTTGTACCGAATAAAACTGAATTAAAGCCAGATGTACGTAATTGACCTCACGGTAGATTTTTTTTTATTTTTTGCATGTGAGTGTATTTTGATGTCCTACATACGAAAATGAAAAGAAATCGATACTGTTCCGAGCTTGTTTTCGAGATATCGGCCTTCAAAATCGTCAAATTTGAGAGCGAAAATACATTGAAGTCAATGTAAAATGCGATTTTTAGACCCCCCCCCCCTTTTTGTTAATTTTCTTGATATATTTAAAAAAATCCACGGTAGGATTTTTTTAAAAAACTGATATGTATTAGAGAAATTCCTGAACTACATATAGATAACGAGAAAGTCCTTAGTTACCGGATTCGTTTTCCTGCTATAGGCGTGCGAAGAGAGGTAGTAGTTGCTGAATTCAGTACATTTTACGCGCGACGTCGATTTAGCGCCAAAATTTCCGACACTGTTTAGTATTCAATATTGCTAACTGTCGCGGAAATGTTGTTTTCTTCGGGATAACATGTCCACAATCTATATTTGAGCAAAAATAATAAATAAAATCAAACTTTTTTACATTTCTGAAGTCCTCTGCATAATTGTACGGATATAGTTTCGTATTCCGAAGGTAAACTGACGCTAGAAATGACGTTTCGAGCGAAAACTGACGTTACGAATGCGGCGTAAAAATGACGTTTCGACCCTTAGATACGCACGTTCCTTTGAGCGTCTTCAATTACGTACATCTGGCTTTAAAGAGGAGACATCACAGTTAAAGACGGGTATGTGACTGATAGAAAAATTACAGAAAAAAAATAACTGATTAAGTGGGCTATACTTAAAGTTTAAAAATGCACCATTTAAAGACAGGAAAACAGAAGGAAACAATACCTGTATGACCTTTTCAAACTGCAGAAATAATACGTGTCCGTCATTTCGACGATCCCAGTAGTCTCTTACATGTTTACACCAAGGGGTTCCATAGACTGAAATTAATTGTAACGGAATATTTTAATGCATTTCTCACTGTCGGTAAACAAACTCCGTGTCAGCTATCATTTTCTCTAACACTTTTTAATTTAACCTATGTTCGACAAATGTCTGGTGCCGTTTGCGTAAATAAAATGAAACTGAGAGCCGTAAAGAGCAGTGAACATAATAATGAGAAAGGGGATGGGCAAGACCGCGGAATGTATGTTTTAGAAATTGTAGTCAAACCCTATCATTTGCAGCATACATTCTTGATAACAATAACTTCTGTTGTGGTTGTCTTGGTGTTTAAATTTTCGTGCTGTTTGCGCCTTATCTATGTTCTCATATTTTAGTTAAGTTTAGGTAACTGAGTGGCCACCTATTCGGAAAATAGCTTCTCATTCGGCTTACGATGTGTTTTCATGATATAGGTGCCTGGTTGTTTATTAAGTCTTTTTCCACCTCGGTATTTTCTTTCCCAGCTGGTGTCTATTTTGGGACTTATTTAAATTTTATTGCATCCATTCCTGGTCCCTCTATTCTTACTTTGGAGTGGGAATCTCGTTTTCCTTTTCCTGATCGTTGCCTATTTGTACCTTTTCAGTGTCCAAAATTACGTAATATGGCCCATGCCATCTCACTTCGAGCGTTTTCACTGCTTCCAAAGGACCTTTAAGTTACATTTGTATTTTATTTGTTATTACTGCAGCTGGCTAGTTACATTTGTATTTTATTTGTTATTACTGCAGCTAGGCCAAGACAAACTTCCTACGATGTATTGGTTACCTAAGCTTCACAAAAGACCATACAAAGCTAGATTTATTGCAAATTCTAGCTCTTGTACTACCACTGAACTTTCTAAATTATTAACTTCCTGTCTTACTGCTATCAAATCTCATGTTATAAGATACTGTGAGACAGTGTATGAAACTTCAAATAAAAATTGGTTTTGGTCAATTAAAAATTCTGGTGAGGTGCTCAGTAAATTGAAGTGTAGAGGGTTCCGTGCGACAAGCTTGTCCACATATGATTTTTCTACTCTGTATACAACATTACCACATAATCTAATTAAAGAAAAACTTCTGGATTTGATAGAGTGGACCTTCAAAAGGGCATTAAAAAACTATGGTTCACTTTATTTGGCATGTAATGACAGAAAGGCTTTTTTCACTTCCTCTGACCAAAGTCGGTATACACTTTGGTCATGTCAGAATGTATGCGACGCCTTATCCTATCTCCTTGATAATATTTATATTAGATTTGGGACCAAGTTATACAGACAAATTGTTGGAATTCCGATGGGTACAAATTGCGCACCTCTCGTAGCTGATTTATTTTTATACTGCTACGAAAGAGATTTCATGGATTCTCTTAACCATGATAATCAAGCTGATGTTATCGAGGCTTTTAATTCCACATCTAGGTACCTCGATGACCTTTTGAACATTGACAACCCTTATTTTGAAGGTATGGTCAATCAAATTTATCCACCTGAACTTCAGTTGAACAAAGCCAATATCTCAGATACTGAAGCCCCCTTTTTAGATCTACATCTTTCTGTTGCAAATGGATTTGTTTCTTCTAAAATTTATGATAAGCGCGATGACTTTGATTTTGATATAGAAAATTTTCCTTTTTTGGATGGTGACGTTCTTCGTCGTGCTTCTTATGGTGTATACATTTCGCAACTTATTAGGTTTGCTAGAGTCTGCAATCATGTTACAGACTTCAACGCTCGAAATAAATGTTTAACGGCAAAACTTCTCCAACAGGGCTATCGGTATCATAAACTTCGAAAAACATTTTCTACATTTTATCGTAGACACTATGAATTGATTTCCAAATATAATGTTGGGTTAAAGACGCTTTTAAGTGAGGGCCTTTCGGAACCTGAATTTTATGGTGACTTGGTTTACAAATTTAAGAAACTTAAAGGAATTAATGATTTTTCTTTTCAGTTCAGAAAAATCATAACACGTTACAGACGTATAGGTTATAACTTGAATGTTATGCGACAGTCTGCATGCTTAGTTTTTAACCCAATCATGGTTGATAACTATACTGCCTTGTTTAATTGCACGCCGGTGGGTCGGGCGTCAGACTCTATGATGGCCCCGACATAAAGCTATTCATTTTAGTTGGTTGGGGCCGGAGCTTCTTGTCTGTTGCTTGGCCCACCGGGGTCCAACTGGTGTTTTTCTTTTGCTCCGGAGTTAGTAGGTTATTCGGCGCCCAGGGATCTCCATCGTCGGGCAGCTTACTCAGTCTGTGAGTCCTGGTTTTTGATTCATCAGGATATTTATCATGATTTATTTGTTCGTTCTTGATGATTCATTGACTAGTTAGAGATTCACCACGAGGACCGAATAACTAACTAAATGTTATGAACCACTGCAGAAGCTGAGGGTGAGGTTATGGCCATGTAAAACCGGTTTAAGCCCGCCAGTAACTTTGTGTTACTGATCGTTCCAAGTCGATACTTCTGTGGTGGTTCTTTTTGTTTTATGTTTTGGTGTATAAAATTGTTTGTGCTGTTGGCGCCTTATGTATGTTTTCATATTTTTAGTTAAGGTAACTGAGTGGCCACCTATTGGGAAAATAGCTGCTCATTCGGCTTACGATATGTTTCATGGTATAAGTACCTGATTGTTAGTTTGGTTTTTTCCCACCTCGGTTTTTGGAGTGGGAATCTTTTTCTGATTGCGCCTTTTCCTGATCTTTGCCTACTTGTACCTTTTTGTGCCGTTTGGCCACCCAGACAAAGTCCTCCTGCATCTTGCATTATATATATTTTATTTCGGTGCTATGAGGTCATGGACGATATTTAGAGTGCTACATAACTATACGTTTAGAGCCATCTTCTAAACAATGTTTCAATTATTTGACTCCGAGTTAGGCATGTGCCTTTGATTTAGATTTTTGAAATTGCAGTATATTTATCTGGCTATCGTCGCTGGTTTATAAAGGGTCACTGATATGAGGGTTTTATTTTCCGAAATTACGCAATATGGCCCATACCATCTCCCTTTGAACGTTTTCACTGCTTCCAAAGAATCTTACATATATAATTTATTACTGCAGCTAGCGTTGTGTCAGGTGGCGGTCCTAAAAAGTCTCCCTTTACATTAGAGCCATCCTCTAAACACGGTTTAAATTATGTGTCTTTGATTTAGACGTCCTACGACTTTATCCCTAGTCTAAAATTTTTAAATTGATGAAAATTTTTCTTGATATTGTTGCCGGTTTATAAAGGGTCACTGATATGAGGGTTCAGTACCGAAATTGTGCAATATGACCCATCACATCTCCCTTTAATCTTTTTTACTGCTTCCAAAGGATCTTTCATTTGAATCTATAGCTGTAAAAACCATCATAGGCTTTATTTGGCCACCGAAAACACTCCGAGAATTTAAATGTCCCGTGATGTTCTAAATGTTGACAAATGTTTTAAAGAAAGCACATATTGCTGGACAACATTACGCTGCGTATGATAGATTTTGTGCAAAACTTTCTTCTTTAATCGGAACAAAACACTTTGTGATTTCCGAAGTAAGGTGCAGTTCGAACGCACTCGCTATCGCACGACGTATACACAAATGATGTCAAACACGGACTTTGTTTACCGACACTGATTCCAAACATCTGGGATACTTTATCCCATGAGTCACGTTACCATGTCATTTCAACGCATTAAAACGTAACAAACATATGTAAAAGTTTGCGGTACAGTCAAAAGTTTGGCGGGATTTCTTCAGTGCTATAATGGAAAAGATAAAGAAACTGAAGGTTTAAATTGATTTTATTCCGTTTATTGCGTGTTGGAATCGAAATAGAAAAAGGTACAAGTAGGCAAAGATCAGGAAAAGGCGCAATCAGAAAGAGATTCCCACTCCAAAAATCAGCTCTAGTGCGTGAATTGTTGAATAATGATTCCTGATTTGTCGGACAAGTCACTGGCGCTGCGCGCTTGTGATTTGATCTGCTTTACAATTGACCTCCAAACAGTGAATTATTACTCAAAAATTCACTCCTAGAGCATATTTATTTCTTAAAACAAAGTAGAGGTAACATGTACTTACCGCCATTATAACCTTTTAGAAATTGCTCAAAGTAGTCCCTGAGTGTCGGGGCAAGTGTGACGCCGAGATATTTGGTGGCTTTGTAGTGAGATGTGACGGCAGCTTTGGGATTGCGGCAAATATAGATGATCTAAAGTAATATAAAATTATAAACCTCGATTGAAGGTGTGTAATTGTCTGAGAGTTTGAAAAGCAATGAATAATCATCGAGGCGAAGGACGTTTGTAATTGTTTAATGATATAACCTCACACATATTTCAGACACAAACATGACAAAACCAATCCACCACGAGGGAGCACATTGCTGTGTGCGATGGACAGTTTTTTCCCCTACTTTTTTATTTTGCTGTGTTATGATTCGATTAATTTATGACCATTACCTCAGGAGCTGTTGAAATGTGACTCGCTCAGGGCCACAACGAACGGCGTCCCGGCTGAGGATTGAACATAGGACCTCTGGGACCAGTGTCCGGCACTCTACCACTGCACCAGTCCGCTCCCTGTTTACTCATACGCCACACACATGATAAATGGATTTATTTTTCTTTTACACATTTTGATGCCGATTCTTGAATTGAAGCAAACGAGTTAAGCCTAATTTTGACAGCCAGCTTAACAAAGTACATTATTATCGTTCTTTGTGGATGCCAAATATGCATCTACGCGATGAAGTAATTGCGTATTATATGAGAAAACATGCCAGTGAAATGTAGGCGCGAGGTAAGGCGCCTGTGAAACAGGTTTAAGCCCCCAGTAATTTTATATTGCTGATCGTTCCAAGGCGATACTTCTGTTGTGGTTCCATTTGTTTAATGTTTTGGAGTCGATTTTTTGTGCTGTTTGAACCTTATGTACGTTTTCATATATTGTAACTGAGTGGCCGCCTGTTGGGAAATAGCCGCTCACACGGCTAACGATATGTTTTCTAAGTATAAGTACCTAATTGTCAATTTAGTTTTTCCTACCTCGGTTTTTGGAGTGGGAATTTCTTTCTGATTGTGCCTTTTCCTGATGATTGCCTACTTGTACCCATCATACCGTCATAACGTTTATATAGTGTACCCACAATCAATGTTTTAGCAAAATTTAAGAATATCATTTTTTTGTACGACTGATTTGTTTTCTGAAAAATCTCTGTATAATGTATAGGCCTGTTTTGCAATGTACCTTTCCTTTCTTCCTTTTTTGAATATCATCAGGTAGAAACGTATAGTGAAAATGAGATTTGATCATTCTGGGTTTATCTGTAGGGAGTTCAGCGAGATATTTCAGCCCCCTGTAATACGGGTAGTTAACGTTCATGGTGTCTGCAAACGGAAATCTGTCATCTAAATCCACGTTTTTAGCTGTCTCGAAGTCCAACGTCATTATTAAATACGTCATCTCCTGTGTCAGCGTTGTGCCTAGAGAAAACATGGTAGTGATATAACATTGAATGTTTAGATGCGTGAAAATTCAGAATACAGTTAACTGTCGGCAAACGCGGAATATTGTTTTAGGAAATTTTCTCGATCGTCACATGTACGAAAGTTGATAAAGAAAATTGAATTGTGCGTGCGGAATTTATTCAGAGACACTAGAATATAATTCCGCATAATTATATTTGATCATGTGATTCAGAATTCAGAGGGTGAGGTTAGGATCCTGTAAAACCGGTTTAAGCCCGCCAGTAACTTTGTGTTACTGATCGTTCCAAGGCGATACTTCTGCGTTGGTTCTTTTTGTTTTATGTCTTGGTGTTTATTTTTTTGTGTGCTGTTGGCGCCTTATGTATGTTTTCATATTTTTAATTAAGTTAAGGTAACTGAGTGGCGACCTATTGGGAAAATAGCTGCTCATTCGGCTTACGATATGTTTCATGGTATAAGTGCCTGATTGTTAGTTTGGTTCAGTTTTCCCACCTCGGTTTTTGGAGTGGGAATCTCTTTCTGATTGCGCCTTTTCCTGATCTTTGCCTACTTGTACCTTTTTATTTGGTCCCATTCTGCTCACGGCAGTTAAAACAAATTGCAACTAGAATTGTCAGAGGATCTGACTATAGCCCCGCTTCTGAGCTTTTTGCTAGGGAGAGACAAACAATGACGGGCAACAATGCCAAGTTAGATCTTGTTAATGTTGATGCACATAAAAAGATTGGTCAGATTCTGACAATTTGTTCTTAAGGTATTGAGCAGAAACAAAATTCTGGCATCAATCAAGGGCCAAAACTCTAAGATTTTGCAAAAAATGACAGGCAACAATCCCAAGCTAGATCTTGTCAATGTTGATGTGCATACAAAATTTGGTCAGATTCTGTCAATTCATTCTCAATATATTGAGTGGAATCTATATTCTGACGTCAATCAAGAGCTGTTACTCCTTCAAAATTTTGCGAAAAGTAACAGGCAACATTGCCAAGCTAGATCATGTCAATGTTGATGTGCATATAAAATCTGGTCAGATTCTATCAATTTGCTCTCGAGATATTGAGCGGAAACAAAATTCTGACCTCAATCAAGGGTCATAACTGCGTCAAAATTTTGCGAAAAATGACGGGCAAAAATCCCAAGCTAGATCTTAACAATGTTGATGCGCATATTAATTTTGGTCAGATTCTGTCAATTTGTTCTCCAGATATTGAGCGGAAACGAAATTCTGACGTCAACCAAGGGCCATAACTCCGTCCAAATTTTGCGAAAAATGACGGCCAACAATCTCAAGCTAGATCATGTCAATGTTGATGTGCATATAAAATTTGGTCAGATTCTATCAATTTGTTCTCGAGATATTGAGCGGAAACGAAATTCTGGCGTCAACCAAGGGCCATAACTCTGTCCAAATTTTGCAAAAAAAAATGACAGGCAACAATCTCAAGCTAGATCATGTCAATGTTGATGTGCATATAAAATTTGGTCAGATTCTATCAATTTGTTCTTGAGATATTGAGCGGAAACGAAATTCTGACGTCAATCAAGGGCCATAACTCCGTCAAAATTTTGCGAAAAATGACAGGCAACAATCCCAAGCTAGATCTTGTCAATGTTAATGTGCATACAAAATTTGGTCAGATTCTGTCCATCGGTTCTCGAGATATTGAGCGGAAACGAAATTAGGACGTCAATCAAGGGCCTTAACTCCGTCAAAATTTTGCGAAAAATGACGGGCAACAATCCCAAGGTAGATGTTGTCAATGTTGATGTGCATACAAAATTTGATCAGATTCTGTCAATTTGTTCTTGAGATATTGAGCGGAAACAAAATTCTGACATCAATCAAGGGCCGTAACTCCGTCAAAATTTTGTGAAAAATGACGGGTAACAATCCCAAGCTAGATCTTGTCAATGATGACGGGCATACAAAATTTGGTCGGATTCTGTCAATTTGTTCTCAAGATATTGAGCGGAAACGAAATTCTGACGTCAATCAAGGGCCGTAACTCCGTCAAAATTTTGCGAAAAATGACGGGTAACAATCCCAAGCTAGATCTTGTCAATGTTGATGTGCACACAAAATTTGGTCGGATTCTGTCAATTCGTTCTCAAGATATTGAGCGGAAACGAAATTCTGACGTCAATTAAGGGCCGTAACTCCGTCAAAATTTTGCAAAAAATGACGGGTAACAATCCCAAGCTAGATCTTGTCAATGTTGATGTGTACACAAAATTTGGCCGGATTCTGTCAATTCGTTCTCAAGATATTGAGCGGAAACGAAATTCTGACGTCAATCAAGGGCCGTAACTCCGTAAAAATTTTGCGAAAAATGACGGGTAACAATCCCAAGCTAGATCTTGTCAATGTTGATGTGCACACAAAATTTGGTCTGATTCTGTCAATTCGTTCTCAAGATATTGAGCGGAAACGAAATTCTGACGTCAATTAAGGGCCGTAACTCCGTCAAAATTTTGCAAAAAATGACGGGTAACAATCCCAAGCTAGATCTTGTCAATGTTGATGTGTACACAAAATTTGGCCAGATTCTGTCAATTCGTTCTCAAGATATTGAGCGGAAACGAAATTCTGACGTCAATCAAGGGCCGTAACTCCGTCAAAATTTTGCGAAAAATGACGGGTAACAATCCCAAGCTAGATCTTGTCAATGATGATGTGCATACAAAATTTGGTCGGATTCTGTGAATTAGTTCTCAAGATATTGAGCCGAAACGAAATTCTGACGTCAATCAAGGGCAGTAACTCTGTCAAAATTTTGCGAAAAATGACGGTCAACAATCCCAAGCTAGATATTGTCAATGTTAATGTACATACAAAATTTGGTCAGATTCTGTAAACTGGTTCTCAAGATATTGAGTGGAAATGAAATTTGGACGGAATAACGGAATAACGGAAGGACAGAAGGACGGAAGGACGGAACGACGGAAGGACATGGTGAATCCAGTATAGCCCCACTTTTTCAAAGCGGGGCTATAATAAATACTCTATCAATGACAAACTCACCTGACCTTGGCCAACTACAGACCCACACATCGTCATCTCTGACCTTGAACTCCGGAAGGTCATCTACTTCAGCACCAGCCAGAACTCCTATACCTATCGTAAAGCTCACGATTAGCGGCCCCCGTGGTCGAGTTGTTAATTAGCGCTGATTTCACTAACGTGTTTTAAAACCATTCGATTAACTAGTCACCGCCGTGTTTGTTGTAGGGGTTCGAGCCCCAACACGGGGCACATGGGAAACAAGCCAAGTTCTGGTTGCGCGTGTGCTAGGTGTTTCTTTCCGTGTTCGCCCCAACTACTTATTGGTCCGTCTCATATGAGCTGAAATCACCTTGTAAGGGACGTAAAACTGAATAAAAACAATCGCGATTACCGAATCTCTCAAATGTGTCTACGTCTTATACATGTAAGCGTACCAAATTGAGCAAGGTATTTACGCAAGTTATAATATTTCTTTAGAGACATGAAACATTAGGAGATCCATCAAGAGATCTGTCATTATCATTACGAAAATATGCCCATGCAATATACAGATACGTTTTGATCTGTAGAAAAGTCTAAAATTTCATTAGAATTACGTATTTGAATTTTTGTTTCTTATTTTTGCTCAAAACATAGATTGTGGGTACACGTTAGAACCGCATCGGCGAGGCGGTTCTAAAGATTACCCACAATCTATGTTTTTGAACAAAAATAAGAAAAATAGGTATACCCCTGCATAGCCCATTTTTCTATATAAAAGAGGGGTTTAAGGGGGTATAAATTGCACGGACATGTTTTTCTGATGTATAAATGTAACTGTCATGCTTAGCTTAAAACTAGTTCTGATCCTGTCGTTGATTGCATGTTTTTGTATTGTTTCTGTACAAAATTTGGAAATGAATATGTTTAAACCAAAACTAGTTCGGTTACAAGAAAAGCTTTGGGATGTTCCGTCATTACTTTCCAAGACAAAAGTTTGGTAATCATATAACTTTGGTTCTAACTCAATTACTGAACTATTTACGGCATATAGACGAATATTTCATGCCAAGCCCGGACCATAGAAAAGTATTACCTTTATGAAACCGGAAAGATAGTAATTCTCCTATATTGTCCATCGCTGTTACATGTATGTAACACGCCTTGATTTTATATATTACATGTACATCTGTCTTTATCAGGTCAGTCCGTTTATATGTCAGAAAAAATACACAACATCTGGGTCATTAACCCATAAAACTTACATGTATATTAGTATATTGAAACATACAATTTATATTTTACCATACTTATTTATCTTTTAGGTCTCGGTTACACTAGCAATTTCGCATAGTTGCGGATGAATTTTTTTATTTTTTAGGGGCGGGCTTCAATAACTTATGCATTACCATTGCGTATGAATGCGGTTAATTACGGGTAATAGTGATGCATAAATTATCTAAACCCCGCGCAAAAAGTTCAAAATTTTCGGCCGCAACAGAACGCTATTGCTATTGTACCCGGGGCCTTAGCTCATCAGGAAAACATATCCGTGCAATGTATACCCCCTTAAACCCCACTTTTATATAGTAAAACTGGGGTACGCACGGGTATACCTTTTTTCTTATTTTTGCTCCAACATAGATTGTGGGTACTCGTTAGAACCGCCTCGCCGAGGCGGTTCTAGCGTGTACCCACAATCTATGTTTTGAGCAAAAATAAGAAAAATATCAATAATTTTCAGCTGAAAATTCTCATTTTTTTCAAGATAAAAAAATCTCTGTTTATTGCATGGGCAAGTTTTCGTAATGTGTTTAATCTTGCTTAAAGAACTGCAGAATTACAATATTTCTTTCAAGCCCACCTTAGATAAGGTGAAAAAATTTGACCCGATATTTTATCGTAAAACTCAATATAATCGTTTTCACAAAAATATACAGGTGTAAAATAAAATTTCATTTACATTATAAAACCGAAAACTATGATTTCCGTATGACATTGTGTTAAATGCGTGGTTTTGGATGCTGAAAATCGTTACCTCAACTAAGGTCTTCATTAACATTACATGGGGTACTTTACTCGTACTAGCACTTCTACAGGTATTGGCCAATAAATTGTATAAAACATATAGGGAAAAAATATTTAACACTTCGTAACTTTCTTATTTCTTATGATATTTTTATATCACGAACGGCGTTAAAAAGTATAATTCTTTATCTTTACCATAGTTTTTAAATTTTTGACGTAGCGCTATTATAAAATGGTCTGTTTGGGGACGGCCGTCTTGTTGTACACAATTTAATTAAATATATAGCAAAATTTCCGTAAAACGCGGTTAAATACGCCTAGGTACATGACTTCAGCAACAATGTTAAGCTATAATTTTACATAAATGTTAGGCGTCACAAACGGTCCAATGTAGTAGAAATATTATATTTTAATCTGGTGTATTTTTTATTTTTGTAGGTCAACGATAAATTGGTCTGTTTGAGCAAGGACCAAAAAACAATAAATATTATTTTCTATCTGGAATTTCCGTGAGTATCCGTAAAATGCACCGATAAGACCCGACTTAATTTCCAGGTATTAATGCCGTGGGCGAAGATTATCGCTCTAATATGAAAATAAAATGTATTTGATGACTGATTGTGTAATAAAGAATTTTATATGAATAAATTAATAGGCTTAAGTTTGGAGAGTGATATTGTGCGGAAATAAAACATTAAACTTTACCTTTTTTCTCCTTTTTCGTCAGTAGATGCCGAATTGAAAACACAGATGTCAATTCGCTCATGAATGCATAATGTCAATTAGTAATGACACTGTGTTAAATTCGCAATCAAGTTCTACTCATCTTATTTATCATTTTATTTTTATGAGAATCTTTTTTATAATTATTTCATGAGGTATTTGTATTTTTCTTGTGATGCTGTAATCCGCAACAGGACGAGTGCTCTATATCTGTCATTCAAAGTCAAAGCAAACAAAATAGCAGCTTTTATTAGCTTTAATTAAAAACATAAACATCAAACGTAAACGTTTAAAGCGATCATCGCATGAACAGTTGAATCCCGACATCAATTAAAGAAATCAAATTACATGTAAACAATTTAACTTAAGTATTTCACACATACTCGAGATATAATTGAGCAAACCGAACGAGTATAATCACTCATTTACCGAAAGCGATGACACTGTGCCATAACACATTATGCATGCTTTATTTAACCAACCTGGAGAATTCAAAGATATTTAAAATCTATTTTTTAATATCTTTCTCAAAGCATTTTGACACGAAACAAAAAACATTTAATCATTATACATGTATCGTAGTAGATAAGACTCCTACATTTATCAACCTAAATATGTGTAATTAGGGATTCGTGAAATGCGCATTCATTCATTCATTCATTCATTCATTCATTCATTCATTCATTCATTCATTCTTTCTTTTATTCATTTCTTTCTATCTGTCTTTCTTTCTTATAATGTGATATATGAAATCCTTGACGACAAAGAAATAATTTGAGATAATTCTCAACGAAAATGAAAATGGCAAGTTTCCGCTTTGTTTTCGCTTCATAGATAGTACATCCCTCTTCTTAAATACGAAATTTCAAACTTCTAGCCTGCTTCTATGGCTGTACAGACAGGTTTGTGCCTGACCTGGTCGGAAACCAAACTTGTTTTCTCATGCGAAAAAGGTACAAGTAGGCAAAGAAGGCTCATTTGGTTTTTTATTCATGTACATGCGATTGTTAGAAAATAAACCGTTTGCATTATTGAGGCATGTCAGGTTTACACCGCATGGTGCTTTAACAAAACAAAAACGGGTAGTTTAATAAAACATTAAATTTCGTTTTAAGAATCTAATCTCTGTATGCAGACTTGGCTAAGAGTAGCCTGCATGATATGCAGAATCAGTTTTGTCTGTCAAAACAGTTTTCCTATGACGCTGCCAAATTATCATGTGAGAATGTTTTTATAAGGAGCGTGACTTTAATACCTTGCGGCGACACCTAAATAAGCTGGATGTCATGTGTAATCGTAATCCCTTAATCTAGTCATCCATGATGATCGTTTTAACTACCTTATAATCAGCAAAGCGTGAAAACCTACCTTCTGGTCGGCATTTCTGACCATGTCAGACAAAGACCAGATTGGTTATCATTAAAACTGTATCAAGGTTGAACTGCATACTTGGATAAGAATAACCGGTCTTATGGAAAATGGTGTTTCAGCGCTGTGCAGGTCATCACCGCCTATACACCGCCAATCCATACACCGCCAATCCTTTCCTGGGCGAGGCCAGTACTATAGGAGGTTGTTTTGTGGGTTTTGTTGTCCCGGGAGCACCCGAAGGCTCAACCGGGAAAATATTTATTTATTTTATTTTATTTTTTTTTTTTTTTGAGAAGCCCGCGCCGGTTAAGTATAGATGTGAAGAACTTAATTCGATATATCTTTCATGATATATAGACTGTGAATATCTAAGTTTTTTTACCCAGCGAAAATGTATATTCTAAATTAATTTATTTGGCGCGAATTACATCTAATTTCTATATAAAGAAAAACGTATACATTTTAATATTTTATATGTGTCTTTCACATTCGGATCCTGATAGCCTTCTAACTTTATTTTTAACAATATGATTACTATTGTGCAAATATTTTCAGAAGGGGAACAACACGTTTATTCTCCATATAAGGTTACAAACAACTAATGGAGTCTATTAAAATAATATATGCAGCTTCTTAAATCATCTTGAAAATGCAAAGGCGTGTCCGCGTCTGCAAGACGAATGCTTTTGTTTACGATGGGTCTCTGTTATAATTATCCTATATAAAATCATCCAAAGTGACATGGGGGTAGCAGATGAATACCCCCGGTCCTTGCGTCATGCATTTAGTCTTTTAACATGTCAACTGCGCTTAATTAAAATAAAGTTTTCACGCAGAGAAAGCTGCAGAGAAAGCTTTTAAAATAAAGCGATGAAATCTTTAATCCCTACAACAACTGTCCCCAGGCAACACTGACATTACCTGGACAGATTGGCCGAATGATAATCGAATATCGCCGGCCAATATCGGATATTATCGGAAAGTCTCCGTAAATTTACCTGAGCGCTAGTAAAATCGATTGCTTGCTTATGTGCCTATATTGAAATACGACTAAAGTTCCGGTTGAAGTATTCTAACTTACGGCCTGGTTTAATACTCAGAAAGCGATAGTTCTGTCCCGACATGATTGAAAGTTTGCAGCTATGTTCAGACTGGTATCGTACCACACAATATACCACTGCTGCTGCTGCTTTATTATTCAACAGTTGTCCACTCCGTTATTGCCTTATGTATATGTATACGAGTCATCAGGCTTAGATCTGCACAAGAACATGAATATTGCGACCTGTAATATTGTTTCATATATGCCATGACGGTACACATTCTGTTAGCAAGATCAAATGACCCATTGTACACTTGATAGGTACAAGAAGGAAAAGATCAGGAAAAGGCGCAATCAGAAAAAGATTCACACTCCAAAAACCGAGATGGGGAAAAAACTAAATTAACAATCAGGTACTTATACCATGAAAACATATCGTAAGCCGATTGGGCAGCTTTTTTCCCAATATGTGGCCTCTTAGTTACCTAAACTTACATAAAAATATAACAACACACATAAGGCGCCAACAGCACAACAAATTTTAAACACCAAGACATAAAACAAAAGAACCACCACAGAAGTATCGCCTTGAAACGACCAGTAATATAAAATTATTTGCGGGCTTAAATCGATTTTACAGGTACCTAACCTCACCCTCAGCTTCTGCAGTGGTTCATAATATTTAGTTAGTTCTTCGGACTCTAACCAGTCAATGAATCATCAAGAACAAACAGATAAATCATGATAAACATCCTGATGAATCAAAAACGAGGACTCTACAGATTCAGTAAGCTGCCCGACGATGGAGATCCCTGGGCGCCGAATAACTTACTAACTCCGGAGCAATAGAAAAACACCAGTTTGACCCCGGTGGGCCAAGCAACAAACAAGAAGCTCTGGCCCCCAAATAGTCGGGTGCTGATAGGGAATATTTAGAAAGTAAATAAACTCCCTCTAGTGCGCTGTGCACCATTCAAACGGAAATGACGTTGCTGACGGCATGAAACCCTATCCAAGCGGACACATGACGTCATAATGACGTCATATCAACGTCGATGCGACGTCATGTAGACGTCGCATCGACGTTGATACGACGTCATTATGACGTCATGTGCCCGCTGGTATCTGACGTGCACCGCGTCCATGGTTATCGGTTTCTCTTTGCGTCGATAATCAGAATCAAATCAATTTTTGTGACAAGATGGTCAAATGTTTCGAAATCACAATAGCATAATCCATAGTATCATGCTTTACTATCTCAAAAAGTTATTAAGAAAGTGTACGTTATTTATGAAAAGCCCCCGTATATACTTAAGCAAAAAAGATTTATTGGAGCCACTGTGCTATTTTCATTATATCGTTGTATAAACATCACATAACTGACCCATTAGACCTGGTATCAATGCTTTCTTTGCACCATTTGCAAGTACATAACAAATTATGGCATATGTCAAGCACGGTTTCATTTTTTTTTTGTTTTTGTAAATGGAGACGCAATTCTTATGTGGGTTAACCATTATCATTACAGACACTATTTAGAAATAAAGACAAAACCGTTGATATATCGTTTCTAAGTTGTATTAAACTAAATTTTAGAACTACGTACAAATATTATCAACGACAACTCACAAGAGATACACTAATCTTTATGCGATAAAGTGTTAGACTTAATGTCTAAAGTCTTAAAACTGTCTATATGCGTTATGTGAGCTAAACGCATTAATTAACAGGCCCGGGGAAATTGTCACAGCTAATTGAAATTATAAAGCAAGGAAACGTTCAAACAAATGGTCACCAAATTGAAATAAAAGCAACATGTACATGTACTTAACAGAATGCCAAGGATAAAAGTGAACGAAAGCTTTGAACAGTTTTGTTTTTTTTTTCTGCATGCAGTTGCAGGCCATAAATATTATGCAAACGTCAGCCTAAAACAACAGCAATGTTTCTTCGTCTTTTTCAACATTTTATAATTAAGATTCAAAACAGTATTTTGGCCGACACCTGAGGCCAAACGCAGGTGTATAAAACTTTAAATAAAATTTGTTTTGGTCAATAAAAAATTCTGGCGAGGTGCTCAGTTTACTGAAGTGTAGAGGGTTCCGTGCGACGAGCTCACCCACATACGATTTTTGTACACTGTATACATGTACCACATTGCCACATAATCTGATTACAGAAAAGCTTATCGATTTGATAGCTAAGAATGGACCTTCAAAATAGCATTAAAAACTATGATTCCCTTTATTTGGCATGTAATGACAGAAAAGCCTTTAACACTCCCTCTGACCAAAGTCGATTTACACTTTGGTCATGTCAGAATGTATGCGATGCCTTATCCTATCCCCTGGATAATATTTATATTAGATTCGGAACCAAATTATACAGACAAATTGTTGGAATTCCGATGGGTACAAATTGCGCCCCTCTCGTAGCTGATTTATATTAATACTTAAAATATTAATTTCATGGATTCTCTTAACCATGACAATCAAGCTGATGTTATCGAGGCCTTTAATTCGACTTCTTGGTACCTCGATGACCTTTTGAACAATGACAATCCTTATTTTGAAGGCATGGTCAATCAAATGTATCCACCTGACCTACAATTATGACCTACAATTAAATAAAACCAACACCACAGATACTGAAGCCCCCTTTTTGAATTAACACCGTTACTTACATCATTTTTGGATGATGGCGTTCCTCGCCGTGCCTTGTATGGTGTATACATATGCAACTTATTAGGTTTGCTAGAGGCTGCAATCATGTAGCGGACTGTAACGCGCGCGAAATAAATGTTTAACAGCCAAACTTCTCCAGCAGGGCTCACGGTATCATAAATTTCGAAAAACATTTTCAAATTTTTTTTTGCAGACACTATGAGTTGATTTCCAAATTTAATGTTGGGTTAAAGACGCTTTTACGTGAGGGTCTTTTGGAACCAGAATTGTTGGTGACTTAGTTTACAAATTTAAGAAACGCATAGGAAGGGATGATTTTTCGTTTCAGTTCAGAACAATCATAACACGTTACAGATAAATAGGTTATAACTTGAGTGTTATGCGACAGTCTGCATGCTTAGTTTTTAACCCAATTTTGGTTGATAACTAAGCTGCTTTCTATAATTGCATGCCGATGGGTCAGGCGTCAGACTCCATGATGGCCCCGACATATACCGATTCATTCTAGTTGGTTGGGGCCGGAGCTTCTTGTCTGTTGTTTGGCCCACCAAGGTTCAACTGGTGTTTTCCTTTTGCTCCGGGTTTCAGTATCTTATTCGGCGCCCAGGGATCTCCATCGTCGGACAGATTACTGAATCTGTTTAGTCCTTGTTTTTGATTCATCAGGCTGGTTATCATGATTTATTCGTTGGTCCTTCATGATGCATTGACTAGTAAGAGATTCACTACGAGGACCAAACAACTAACTAAATGTTGTACTCCACTGCAGAAGATGAGGGTGAGGTTAGGCGTCCGTACAACCGGGTTAAGCCCACCCCCACAGTACATGTAATTTTATATAAGTGATCGCTCCAAGGCGATACTTCTGTTGTGGATCTAGTTGTTTTTGTGTTTTGGAGTCGAATTTTTGTGCTGTTTGAGTCATGTGTACGTTTTCATAGTTTTAGTTAAGTTCGGATAATTGAGTGACCGCCTAGACTAGCTGCTCACTCGGCTTACGATATGATTTTTTGTATAAGTACCTAAGTGTCGTTATAGTTTTTTTTTCCCACCCCTCGTTTTTAGAGTGGGAATTTCTTTCTGATCGCACCATTTCCTGATCATTGCCTACTTGTACCTTCTTAAAACAATGCGCCTTTACGGCAAGTTACATGTAATAGGGATGAAAAAAGACAGAAGAACTGATACTCTTCACTTCAGTTTAATAAACAATTTAAACCTCTTCAAAACAAATACTTATTCACTAAACTTTAAACTTGAAAACATCTGCATTATTGAGATGGTAAAATCGAACTGATTAAAGTCGTTTCTAGAAGCAACGTTCAACTTCAAGTATCAACTTCATACGGTATCAAAAAGGATTTTATATAAAATTTTGTCATTTTCGTAAAGTACATGAACAAGATTCTTCCAAAATAGTTTTTGACATTATTATTTTTTTCTTACATGGCATCGTTACACGTTTGATCCCAACATTCTCACAAATAAATATTTAACGCCAATCAACTTAATGGGAAAAATGGAAATTTTACACATTTATTTCATCTACAAATGTAATATAATGTTTCGAAAGATGCATCAGAAATTAAGACGTGATTGTTGGCTAAAACGTCTTTAACCTAGCGGGCACATTACGTCAGAATGACGTCATATCAACGTCGATGTGACGTCATAACGTCGCATCGACGTCGATCTGACGTCATTCTGACGTCATGTGCCTGCTGGGAAGATGTGTTGTCATATTTATAAATTTGTTAACGAATGGACAGTCAAAACTCTTTTTAAAGATGCATGGTACACAAAAACATTTTATAATCATCACAAGTATTATTTTATTCGGGAATAACGACATATCATACTATAGCTTGACCATCATAAAATGGCTGGATGTTTGGTAAATATTTTGGATATCGATGTGTATTTATAAATTTGATGACGTATACGGAATCCTATGCGAGTATTTAGACAAGTATTGATCGGTTTATCGGAATTCGTGAAGCGTGGTATTGAAAAAATATTCTCATATCATTGCAACGTCTGCATTAGCATTTGGTGTAATGGTTAGATCGCAGGACGTAGGATCCGACCGTCGCGGGTTCGAATCCCTTTAGATATTTTTCTGAGAGTAATTTCATTTTTTATTTTATTTATTTTTTTCCCACGCCATTCCCTAATCATCACTCATACTCTCATGCAGTTCGTGTTTTACATGATATTCTATTTTTTTTCTTTCGCAATTCACATGAGAATGTAAAATCAGTCGTTGTCTGGCTCGCGTACTCTGACAAAAACACGTTGACGGCAGATACGCCGACGGCGGGTGACGATTGTTCTTGTGACGCGACATTGAGCGACGAGGAGACTGGTTCCGCAGACGAAGGTGTGACGGACTCTAAGTGAAACTATGATTTAATGTTTGACATGTCATGAAATAACCTAAAAGATGCAGACAATGCGGTGCAAGTTAGCATTAATATGGATACCTTCTTTAGTTTCTATGTTCGTAAAAGTTATACTTAGAAATTCAAATATACTTTGTTTAGTCCCATAAAGATATCATTTACCATTGATATGATCTGCAAAGAAAATAAATAAAATATCAGAAAATATAACACCATAAAAGACACACTTTAAGAAAGAAAAAAAATGAAGATAAAGAAGAGCACTCTATAAAATAATTAAAATGTCTTTGATGGGAATCGAACCCGGGTTGTCAAAAATACATTTCTTTCAAATGAACTAAACTGCTCCTCTACCTACCGAGCCAATTCCTTCCTCTAATATTCTTAAGAACAATAAGTCAATACATCACCGTAAATAATCGGTGAATTGTTTGGAAAACACCTATGATAAAGGGCGATCTATAAAAAGCTATATGTTGACAAACAATATAACCATAACACCGCCAAATTTTCGTGGTCAAGCTATACAGGCGTTGCGGAATGTACATGAGATCATTTCTACCGAAAACGATCCACCATATGGACATTCTCTATTGGGATGGTATAAATGTTGAAAAAAGTCATTTTCGCCCTCTCTGAATCAGTTTGTATACGGCTTTGGAGGGGGGGGGGGGGGTGTAAAAGAGGAGCGCAACGTTAACTTGAGTATTTCTCTTTATTTCTTTATTCGTCACGTGAAATTATGAAATTTTATTTCGTAAACTAGAGAAAGAAATGCAAATAAATCGCATAATCAAATTCCGCATTTTCGCGTCGAATCCAACGATTATGAGTTCCTGTAAATGTTTTTCATAATCATTCAAGAGTCAAATGGCCTAGGATAATTGTATTCTCATAATTTTACTCTCGAGTCAAGTGATGATTACAATAGTCTTTATAACACAGGAAAGCAGTGAACCAGAAGATCCACAAGTTTTTACAGTCTCGCTTATTCTTATTAACTATGGAAAAAGGTTTAGAGTCATTAGGCACCTCCAAAGGCTCAATACAGAATTTCGAGTTTGTATCTGTCAAGTACATTTGCGTAAAATACCATCAGTGGCAGGATTTCCCGCGCTTTGGCTCAAATGAACATATTTCGTAAATCAAAATCTGCATTGTGGGAGGACAAAAAGCCCACGACTGACGGAGTCTATGGCTGCAAGATAAATGACTGACGTTTCACCGTGAGACACATAAACCCAGTTAGAGATGCTATATAACATTATTTATCATTTATGCGGAATAAAATTAATTCAAATGCTATCAACTTGGGCTGACTGGATAGGCAATATTTCTGACATGCAACTTCAGTTTGCGATTGCTGACATAGTGATTATATAAAATCTGGTCTGTATCGCCGTCCATGTCTATATACTCTGCCAAAATTCACTTTAATCTTGAATTTTTATTTCATTGAATCTTAATCTCAAGCTACACTCTTACCAACTCCTTGTTTTAATAAGGACTGAACATAATAGAGAGGTTGAGAAAATAAACTTGTAATGTGTACGTGTACTTGTAGCTTTATTTACCCGTACACGATCGTTTTGAGTGTAAAATCGTTTGAGAAAATCGAACGTGTACGTGTAGATTTCATAAAGTATATACAGCTGAATTTTTTATTGTTTATACATGTGTTGATATATGAAAGTAAATATGGATGATTTATTGTTAGCCGGACTTTTAGACAACGATGATGAGTTAATTTTATTGTCACAAGTTTGTTCCGGCTCCGATGTGCCCTCTTTTGAAAAGGGTTTCTGCTTGTACCTACCTGTCCTATCGATGGAAACATATAGAGAAAACTTACAAGTCGCAAATTTATTTCATTCACAGCCTTACTGATTCTCAACGTGTAGCGAGTATTTTGAACTTGTAATAAATGACGAAGTTTGGGGATAAAACTGTTTTACACGTACACGTACAAGTTACAAGTTCATTTTCTCAACCTCTCTATTATCTCATTTTAACTTAACCATGTGTCTTAACAAACCCGCAAATTTTGAAAACAACTGTTTAATTATTTAATTCAAGGTGCTTTTCAATATTTTAGACTCACTCAAATGATTCCTAGGCTTAGATTTTACAGATCCATTTGTAAATATTTGTTTTGTAATGGATTGAATATGTATGTGTTCTATGAATGTATGATTCTGTATATATGTTTTATGCATGTTTCATGATTTACAGAGGACCATATGTTAGATAAGTTCATGTTTGTACTTAATATGTAATCCTCTCAAAATAAAGACATTATTATTATCAGGCATTCGTTTCTTGCCATTGGTATTAAGCACTTTTCCTCATGTCTTTGCTAAATTGCAATTGTTGCATATTCCGCAGTGATTACAATGGCTAGGAAATAGGAATGATTATGTATGATTTAAACCTTTGAATCATTACGAAAACTTGCCAATGCAATATATGGAGATTTTATAAGTTGTAAAAATTGAAAATTTTCAGTGGAAGAATTTTGATATTTTTCTTATTTTTGCTCAAAACATAGATAGTGGGTACACGTTAGAACCGCCTCGGAGCAAAAATAAGAAAAATAGGTATACCCCTGCATACCCCAGTTTTTTCTATATAAAAGTGGGGTTTAAGGGGGGTATACATTGCACGGACATGTTTCCCTGATGTAATATAAAGCCCCAGAATGCCAATATTCGACATAAAGAGCTTAATTGTATATTTCCGATATTTTCTAAGCTTCAAACGTAGCCTTTTTATGTAACAAGATTCAAAGGGTTATTTGGATATTTCTAACAGTATCGAAAAACACGGTGCTTGTATAATACATTGCATCTTATTGTAGCTCACCCGAGGGGGTATTCTGAACGTTGCCTGATACATAGACCAGGTTCCAGCATTGGCTCAATACTCCTCACAAAATGTATGACCTTCTGTGTCATATATCACCTAAAATATCTAAATATTTCAGATACTTCGAGAAAGATGTTAAACTTCTGGACTGAAATCTGAACAACGGCATTCCCAATATAAACTAAAAATTACACATACATGTACATCCAAAACACCCCTTCATATATTATGAAAAAGACTAAAACTCGTATTCAAATATTTTGCACGAACTAAACGGTAACGCCTATAAAATATCAGAGTACTCCTTATGGGATCTTGCCAGAATCGAATGTGTGATTGAATTTGATAAAATTTTGGTTTATAAAACAGATAACAAGATTTACAAAGCAAACATATAACGAGTAAATAAACATTTGTAACTGAGACGCCAAATCACAAACTCAATGAAAAAAAGTAATCGAACTCACACCGAACAAAAAAAAAAAAAAAAAAAAAAAAAACAAAAAAAAAAACAAAAAAAACGGTGGAGACATTTTACACTGTAACACTGAATGGTGGAGTGTTAAAATAGACCTACAGATGTATATCCGCCAGTGTAAACCTTGATTACTCGTTAAAGCCGAAAAATATCCAAAGATTTCTACTGAAAATTTCAATTTTTCCTACTTAAGAAAAATTTGTAGAGCACAATGGGCGTGCTTTCGTAAGGTCATATTGGGCAAGTGGTCATGTCTTTTGAGCTAAATGTTTTGATTGTTATTGCGGTATGCGATCAAGTGCACGGTGTGACAAGTTCCTCCATTGATAATAAGTTACAGAATCTGAAAGTATTCACCGTCATCATGAAAACATGTCCATGTAATGTGCACCCCCCTGGAACCGCGCTTTTATATAGTAAAACTGGGGTTTGCAGGGGTATACCTATTTTTCTTATTTTTGCTCCAAAACATAGATTGTGGGTACTCGTTAGAACTGCCTCGGCGAGACGGTTCTAACGTTTATCCACAATGAATGTTTTGTGCAAAAATAAGAAAAATATATAAAAATTTCAGCTTAAAATTTTCAATTTTTAAAGCTAAAAAAACTGTTTATTGCATGGCCAAGTTTTCGTAATGACTAGGTCTTTTGTAGGAACAGCAACATCAGAGGAAGCAAGCAGCTGGACTAAATTATTTGCCATCAAACATATCACTGAACTCCAGTACTCAGAACTTTGGCACCTCTCTTCTACTTCTCATTACGAAAACTTGCCCATGCAATATACAGAGATTTTTGAGATTTAAAAAATTGAAAATTTTCGGCTGAAAAATTTTGATATTTTTTTTATATTTGCTCAAAACATAGATTGTGGGTACACGTTAGAACCGCCTCGCCGAGGCGGTTCTAACGAGTACCCACAATCTATGTTTTGGAGCAAATATAAGAAAAATAGGTATACCCCTGCATACCCCAGTTTTGCTATATAAAAGTGGGGTTCAATGGGGTATACATTACACGGACATGTTTCCATGATGATGTTTTGAAACACAAATCAGCAAGGCCTTATTCTGTACACTAACGAGAACGTGGGTCAATAGTGCCTTTAGAAGCGCGCTTTGGGACTCGAATCAGCATTTGAGATGGCTTGATACTGCGTATATAGTCCGGTATGATAATAACCGTCCAAAACCGTATAGAGAAAATGCATTTGCATTTTAGGAAAGTGGGGGGGGGGGGGGGTATGTGTATAAAATCATCAATTGGCAACTCGCTAGAATCGAGATGGCAGCAACCATGATTGTCAAAATATTTCTTTTCACTTGTTACATAATAAATTCAAACTGTTTTCAAACGCTATTAAATGGTCATAACATCATGAAAACATGTCCATGCAATGGGTACCCCCTTAAACCCCACTTTTATATAATGCAACTGGGCTATGCAGGGTTACGCCTATTTTCTTATTTTTTGCTCCAAATCATAGATTGTGGGTACTCACTAGAACCGCCTCTGGGAGGCGGTTCTAACGTGTACCCACAATCTATTTTTTTAGCAAAAGTAAGAAAATGTCAAAATTTCCTGCTGAAAATTTTCAAATTTTACAACTTAGAAAAATCTATATATTACATGGGCGTGTTTTCAATGAAACACTTTCAGTGGTTTTGTGATGTGCCGTCTCATAGCATCAAACGTTTCATGTATTCATCATACTTGAGCCTTGTCCGAAGAAAACCTGTTCTCGTGATCGGGGTGATCAACCGCACAAAGTATAAGACTATGTATTAAACTTGAATAGTCCACTTCAGTAGTTTATACAAAGTTACTATTAAGAGTTCAATAAAGATTGACTGAACACAAATGTCTTGAGAAACATGCTCTTGTCTCTTTGTTATCCAGAGTCACTGTGATGAAAACAGGTTTTCTCATGACTCGACTCAAGTTGCTGGCAGTTATATACAAAATATATATTTAAGTTTTCTTTAATGTTTGACACATGATTTGCTTAACTATTACAAAAAAAACTTGTCCATGCAATAAACAGAGATTTTTTCAGCTGCAGAAATTGAAAATCTCATTAAAAAAAAAATGATTTTTTTAAACATTTTTGCTCAAAACATTGTTGTGGGTACACGTTAGAACCGCCTCGACGAGGCGGTTATAACGAGTACCCACAATCTATGTTTTGGACCAAAAATTGTATACCACTGTATACCCCAGTTTCTCTATGTAAGAGTGGGGTTCAAGGCGTATACATTACATGGACATGTTTTCTTGATGCATTAAGGGGTCCTAATCTCAGTTGTCGTTTTCTCCAAAGATTGTCGGACAGTTTGTTTTAAAATCAAAATTGTAAGAATATTATTTACCATTATGCACTTGTATCCCCCTCGTTTTAACCTTTTAGATAGTTAAACTTTACAAGTTGGACAATTTTAGTCTCTGATTCAAGAGCATTTAGACCCTTGCTTGCCCATATCATATTGGTATTTCTATTTTCTATATCTTCTATTTCTGAGGCGTTAAATGCTAGAACTATATGACCAAAGGCATGTACGACACATATTTTGGATTAGGACCCCTTTAATGAGAATCGCGAGACATGGTTTTAGACATGAATTTGGATCCATTTTACACTCAAATTCTCCATCGTGACTAGACTTATTCCATGGGCTTTTTCAAAGGGGTCCCTTACTATAATTGAAAAATCAGTTCGCGTGTTGTGATGTGTGGATACCAATAAAAGATTCGTCGACAAGATTTATTCCCTGACAGCTGTCGCTCATAGTTAAAACTAATAGTGTATTTTAAGTGCTGCAACATTTTTGGATGATGCTTTTCTTTTACATTTGTTGTCTTGCGGCAATTTTCACCACTACATGAAACTGCTATCCTTTAAAGCAGAAATAATGGTAACGCCTCCTGCGAATTTTGCGAATCTTATTTTCATACCTTCAAATATCTTTTCTAATAACAAAACCATGGTTTGCTGTTATTACAAGCTCACGACACAGATGCTCCTGGTTTAACAAATCCGGGCACTCATAGAATTGATTCGTCGACATACGGAGAAATATTGAGACGATACCTTACCTGTAATTCAGTTTATTGCCGATAAAAAATGTACATAAATGAATAGGACATTGACTTTCAATGTTTAATTAAAACTTAATTACGGCAGATATCAAATTTGTTCTTTCGGAATATTGTAATTTAATGTATTCCTGATTTAATGGATATTGTTTCGTTAAATTATTTTGATTTTTTGAATGGACAAAATCAAAATTTAAAAAGGTCCTGTTTGGTCGCATCATTTCTTATATCTGATATACAAAAAGTGTAAAATCTACCAAAGGTGCTTTGGTTAAATGCCAAATATATCGTTTCCAAAACCTTTTTTCTAAATTTGTTCTTTCGGATTATTCATCAGAAGAAAATGATCTTTCTAAAGACATGCTTAACTTCAAAATCAAGCGACATTTGGCGTGGACAAATTGCGTGTGTTTTATAGCTACTTTGAGTTGTTTTTTTTTTTTTTGTAATTTCCGTAAATCAATAGTTTTATCGGCAAATCCCGTAAACCGGGCGGAGAATTACGAAATACCTGTGCATAAGCGTCTGCTATTTCGCATAAAGGTGTAATACTTCTTTTTCTTGTTATTTCATTATTTATTTATTTCATTATTCATTTATTCATTTATTTATTTATTTATTTATTTTAACATGGAGATTACTTATTTACACAAAAGAAAAAAAAAAAAAAAAAAAAAGTCTTTTTTTCTCACCTCGAATGATAATCGATTTAAAATTTATGAAAGATGCTACACAATGATCGCGATTAACTTTTGAGTATAATTTTATTAACATTACATATCCTCACAGAATGTGACACCTCTGAACAACAAACGCATTGTGCATTGTAAGAATGCACATCAACTTTATTGTCGTAATTGCAATTGGTCCAATTAAAGTTTGCATTTCACACCTAAGTAACACTTTTTACTCAATCTGATGACCAAACCATAGCGTCTCCGTGTCCCAGTTTGAACAAAGCAAAAACCGACATAAAAATTCTTAATTATCTTCATTCAAATCTCTCTCTCTCTCTCTCTCTCTCTCTCTCTCTCTCTCTCTCTCGTTAAAGCTGCAGAAAAACACTGAATCTGTACACTGTTTTCAATGAAATTAAGATTTGTTTTTACTGTGCTGCTATTTTTTACGCTGATTCGTTCTTATTTTCTTATTTTATTTCTGCTCTCAGCCACGGTCTAGATCATCCCGTTGAGTTTTCTGGAATCGCATATTCATTCATTCATTCTCAGTCACAAGTCGCAAGATACATCAATTCATTATTTTTGTTTTTTTACTTTTTAAAAATTCATTAAATGTTTTTTTTTTTGTTTTTTTTTGTTTTTTTTTTATCAAAAGATTAGTACTAGATCTATAATTAATATTACACAAAAATGCAGATATTGACGATACGATTTTGAACAGTTGTAGTAGTAGTAGTAGAAAGTGGCAGTTTTTCGTCATGCCGGGCTGAACGGACTTAATCCAGTATTCCACCTCAAGGACGAATTTTGAACAGTTCAGAACAGTTCAGTGGCGCATCAATGTTGTTTTAGTTAATCTATGACCTAAGGGTATGATTTAAAGCGTGACTGATTTTATGACATGCAGTCTCGGATTATAAAACCTTAACCATTTCACATTTTAGCCGCGGCGTGAGAAAACCCGTATTAGGGGTTTTCCGACCAGGTCTGACACTAACCGGCTTGTATGTTACAACATTTTTTTTTCTTTTTTTTTTCAAACAATACAACAACAACAACAACAACAACAACAACAACAACAAAAAAAAAAAAAAAAAAAAAAAAAAAAAAAAAAGATTAGTACTATAATTCAATATTACACAAAAAATGCGACACGATTTTGATCACGATCAGTGGCGCATCAATGTTGTTTTAGTTTATCTATGACCTAGGGGTATGATTTAAAGCGTGCCTGATTTTATGACATGCAGTCTCGGATTATAAAACTATACCATTTCACATTTGAGTCGCGGTGTGAGAAAACCGGTACTAGGGGTTTCCGATCAGGTCTGACACAAACCGGCTTGTGTACTACACCATTTGGCAAGAAGCTTGAAAATTCGGATTGAGGAAGATAAGGAATTGTCTTACCCGTGTAGCGAAAACAATGGCGCTGATCAGCTAGGCAACTGCTACACAGCTGACCTGAGCCTTTGTTTTTGCATAGTTAAATTCCGGTTTTCGCATGACGCGGATCATTTTTAATGGAAGGTGTACCTGTAATATAAATATTGCGAAAATGCAAGGAGTCGATCAGCCTGTGCACTTGAAAAACTTGTCCAAGCGAGGTTTGACGGATTCAAAGGCAACCCGGTCTACGCATACATACATACTTGAAAATTGGAAATAAAGATTAAGCTAGTGATCAGGCTGCGAGGTGGTTCTAATATGTGCCCACAATATATGTTTTGAGCAATAATAAGAATAATATCAAATAATTTCTACTTTTACAATTTGGGAAAAAATCTGTATATTGCATGGGCGTGTTTTCGTAATGCTTACATTTAATATGTAACATATATCATATACTCATAGCACTTATTTTGAGGAAGCAATAAATAAACAAATAAATAAATACATGAATAAATAATTAAATAAAAATAATACAACTGAATGCTTACAGTACAAACTGGTCCATGAGTTTAACCGCGACGATGCGATTGTCACGGGTACCCACAATGTGCATTTGAATGGGAAAAACACGAGTTTTCTTTCATTCGAAATCGTGTTGTTGTTTTTTTACCGTCATCAAAGCCACACATTTTGTATTTCTTATATTTTCATATTAGTTTTGAGTTCATAAATTTTTAAGACAATTTATGATCAAATTTTATAGTCGCCCTCAAGCTAAAGTTACACAGGTAATTTTACGGACAGAGGCGCCAAGTAAATCGTAAATCACCGGAAAGAACCGAAGATGATTTACCTGTACCACTAATCCCCTAAGCTGATAATACGATAAGACGCGTTGAGGAGACTTTTTCCACATGAATAAATACCAAATATTAATTTTTTGACAAAGAACTACTAGCGAACATAATTCTTCAATCATCATAAGCTCTCCCTTTGAAGAAGCCCCTGTTTAATCGCACTCTCTCAGAAGAGCCCATTGTTGGCTAATTTAGTCAGTATGTCCTGGGTGTCGTACCACTCCCCCCGGGGCATGCCCAGTTTTCTCAGCGGTCTCTCGTCGCCCTCCAGGGCGGCAATAAAAGCTGTCTCAAGGTTGTTCTCGGCCTGCTTTGAAAGTCCAACCATCATAGAAACGTCCTCTAGACTGGTACCGACTGAAATATATTTTGAACATTTAGAATAAATTTAAAATTACATAAATAACTTGTATCCGTCATTATTAGTGCATAATTAACATCTTTGTTGCAGGAGAGGTGCTAAATAAGCAGTTTGCTTCCGCTCTGATCCTGTTTGACTGTGTATATTCATGTTTGTATTATATGTTATCAGATGAAATAAATATGTTTAAACTAAAATTACATAATTAAAAGAGATTGAATCAACAAATGCCGCCGTGATAAGATTTTAGTTACAGATGAACGTATATATTATATTCTGCATCTGTGGACAAAATACGTCAATTAAGAGTCAATGAATAATGTTCTACACCGAGAAGAGATCCATAAACTTGTTTATTAATGTCACTTCCCTATTTGAGAGGTTTGAAATTTTAACAACTAGCGTTCTGAAAAGGTTGCAAAAATATATACTCATAAACATTGACGTATATATTAAATCCAGATGTCAAAAGTGGATAATACATTCAAGGCAGAACTTCTGTAACAGTTGTGGTTCTACTTGCTTCATGTCTTGGTGAGAACTGTGTGCTCTTTGTATCTTTTATGTGAATGGATTTATATATTCTTTGTGCATCAGCACCTATTTCGTTCGTCTCTTTCCTGAGTTTTTAGTGCGAGACTTTGTCTCTGATTGCATCGAGTCCTGGTCATAGATATCCCAGCTGGCACATGACGTCAGAATGACGTCAGATCGACGTCGATGACGTCGCATCGACGTCGAGCTGACGTCATTCTGACGTCATGTGTCCGCTGGTTTGCTTCCTTAATTCTTTTATAGCCGTCGTTTGCAGTGCAATAAAACCTACGGATGCACATATATGAGCCGCCCCATGGAAAAACCAACAATCTGCATAGGCGAAAACAAAGGCACAGATCAGCTTCGCAGTAACTGCGAAGCTGATCAGCGCCTTTGTTTTCGCTACTCGGATAGTACAATTCCTCTTCTACTTAAATCCGAAATTTCAAGCTTCTAGCTCATTTCCGTGACTGTACAGGTCGGTTTGTGTCGGACCTGTTCGGAAACCACATTGTTGGTTTTCCCACGAGGCGGCTCATATATAGAGGATATTCAAGTTTTTGGAGTGAATATGAGTTTTATTTCATTGAGTGAAGTGAAAAATTTTTATATTTCATGAGTGCTGAAGGCACGAATGAAATATATAATTTTTCACTTCACGAGATGAAATAAAAGTCATATTCACGACAAAAACTTGAATTTTCTTTTTATTATATTGCATGTTGTCATTGTAACGTTGCGCGCTAAAGCATATGACGTCAAAATCTTAAATGACGTCATTACGTCACGTCATTACGTCGCTATTGTGTGTGAACGTTCATTGCGTCAACAAAAGCATAGATTATAAAATTTAGTTATGTATAAATTAGAAATGAAACGGTGAAATCGTAATTTGCGTATTCCCAAATCTTATATTTTCACATGTGAAAATATAACTTTTTTATATTTTCACATGTGAAAATATAACTTTTTCAAATATTGGTTATATTTAATACATATTTCTCTATATTTCATCACTCGCCATATAATAAATAACGGCACTGTAGCAATTATTCCTCAGATGATCCTACCACTCATAGCGTGTGATTTGCTTGTTAGAATATTATGATATAAAGTTTAAACACAACACAAAATAATGCGCGAGACAGGCGATTTTAAGGTGTTTGCAGAATTCAGAAAAATGTAATACACAATTTTAATTTTCATTTTATACGAACTCCTGCAATTGAACATGCATTAAATATCATCTCCCTTTAAATAGACAATGCAAACTTAACTAGTTTTTGTTCTTTGAATGTAAAGTAAAGTGACCAAAATCGTAATTACAAATTATATAGTCTACGAGAAAAACGATAAATCCTAGATAGGTAGCTATACAGACATTCGCCCTCCACACACACCCTCCACAAAGAAAAGAATGAAAAAGAAAACAAAAAAGGATTTCCTGATGTTAGTACTGTATGGCTAAAAATAGGCGAGGAGAAGAACGCTGATACCTGCTAAGGCGTGGGCTATGAGTTCTATATCTGCGCCACTAAACAGCTTTGGTACGATCCAGTTTCGATTTCTCTCCAAAAATTTGTAGATATCCTCCACTGGTGGCCGTTTTTCTGAAAAAAAAAAGAAGATAAATCAATAAACGAAATGCAACAATTAAGTGAGCTTTTTTTGACGTACAAACCATAACCATGCTTTCACGCTCAAATCTACTATTTTAAATGTACAATGTAGGTTTCTTAGTGTGTTTATGGAGTTTTCACTTAAATGCTATCAGATTATAGTATATATTTGTTTTGCATTAAAGGCTTGTACAACACAAGGGTATGTTCAGAAAAAGGGTACATTGTAGAAGTAGACATGTGGTGGAAAATCTGTTTTCATTATCATCACGATAACATGTCCGTGACATGTATACCCCTTTAAACCCCACTTTTATAAAGCAAAACTGGGGTTTGCAGGGGTATGCCTATTTTTCTTATTTTTGCTCCAAAACATAGATTGTGGGTACTCGTTAGAACCGCCTCGCCGAGGCGGTTCTAGCGAGTACCCACAATCTATGTTTTGAGCAAACATAAGAAAAATATCAAAACAATTCCGACAAAATTTTCAATTTTTACAGTTGAAAAATTTCTCTGTGTATTGCATGGGCAAGTTTTCGTAATGTTTACCACCGTTCCTGTTCCAGAAGTGTTTCCATAATTTTGATACTGCATCACAAAATGTCCAAAATCATGCATCAACTTTAAGTTTATTTCAAATAGTCTAAATTTGTGAAAGTTTCATTATTATTTAATATTTTGTATCACGGGTATAATATTAAATATACATAAGTTACTATCTACACTTATTAAACTGCATAAGAATGTTAACGCAATGCGAAATCAGAAAATGGTTAACATCTTTTTTTCTCATATTATCTCAAAAAATCGTTGCTTTTTTTACTTTTTACGATTCCCTGAGGAAAAATTAGTAACGGAATTTCGATTTTTGTAGCCGTATTGCTCCAATGCTTTCCAATTATTTTTAAGTTTCAATTTGGCTACACTTGCAAATGTTATTACGAAAACCTGCCCATGAAATAAACATTTTTTTTTCAACTGTAAAAATTAAAACTTCATAAAAAATTTGCTACTTTTAATATTTTTGCTCAAAACATGGATCGTGGGTACACGTTAGAACCGCCACAACCTATGTTTTGGAAGAAAAATAAGAAAAATAGGTATACTCCTGCATACCACAGTATTGATATATAAAAGTGGGGCTGAAGAAGATACATGTAATCATTGCACGGACATGTTTTCATGATGGGCAAACAGTAGAGAAGGCGCCGATTATCCTTTACATTACACACACTCTGATTATCGTCATGGGACTTCTTACAGAGAGAGAGAGAGATAATTAGTTTATTATAGTGTCACGTATCAAATATCATAATATACATACAATTTTAAAACTAACATATTTGACACCCAGCCACGAATGGCTTATGAGACACTTATTGACATATAAAACATAAACGGCATACAAGATGCTGAATAATAATTAAACATTATGTACAGGTTATGACATAAAACATGTGAGTCTAAAACATTTAAAAGCACTTTGAATTAAATAATTAAACAGTTGTTTTCAAAATTGGCGGGTTTGTTAAGACACATGGTTAAGTTAAAATGAGATAATATGTTCAGTCCTTATTAAAACAAGGAGTTGGTAAGAGTGTAAGTTCAGATTAAGATTCAATGAAATAAATTTCAAGATTAAAGTGAATTTTGGCACAGTATATAGACATAGACATGGACGGCGATACAGACCAGATTTTATATAGTCACTATGTCAGCAATCGCAAACTGAAGCTGCTTGTCAGAAAACTGTCTGATTGGGCATTCCCTACCTAGGTCGCTTCTGACATGCATCCCCAGTGTGCGAGTGTCGTGCAAACAAACTAGAACCTAATCAAGTCTGTGTATTTTAAGAGACAACAAATATTTACTGTAACTAGTTTGCATATGTGCTTCAATGAATGTAGGAAAAAAAGTCACAGGAAAAAAAGTCACGGAAAAAAAGTCACAGATTTGGGTAGGAAAAAAAGTCACAGGAAAAAAAGTCACAAAAAAGAATTAATCTTTTTCTCAACTTTGAATTAGGAATAAGCATTTTGATTTTTATTATTACCATTATTATCACTTTATGTTTTGTTTGGATTGATATTTTAGCCTTTTTATGTCCCACTTAACAATATTCGGTCATGCCGGGACTGAGCTGATACTCCCTGGATTCTTGACCAATTATTTGTTAACTTAAAATAGGCTTGTTCAAGGAAACTGTATGGCAACAGTTTGTTTCAAACAAAGTTCTACAGCACGGCACCATGGTCTGAAACTCTACCATAATGCCACCATGCTCCTCGTATTAGGTGCATTCTCATCAATTCAATGTTTCCCATTCTAAGGGCATGTTTTGGTTCTGATTATGACATTTCCTCATCATTGCTTTCTTTTAACATGAAAAGCATGTCTTACTACAATTATGTACTAATATATGTATTTTCTCTTGGTCTTTTATAATTGTGACTTTTTTTCCTGTGACTTTATTTCCTGTGACTTTTTTTCCGTGACTTTTTTTCCGTGACTTTTTTTCCTGTGACTTTTTTTCCGTCCACCGCTTCAATATGTTTTTACACGTGAAAAATGGCTTTTGACAATACAGTAGTTTAAATATTTTACATTATAATTCAAAAGTTAGTTAAAAAAAAATGTAGCTTTCACTGAATGATATACTGATCGTAATTACTCAAACTGGCTTTATGAACCATTGGAGGTCGTATGGAAGAGCTTATCATATGTGTACAAAGAGGAAAAACACCTTATACAAATTATACACTTTATTTATTTTTTTATTTATTTTTTTTTATTATTATGTATAAACACATGTCACCAACAAACGTCAGAACATGTTTCTTATAATAACGTACCTTAAGCCATTAAAATCAATTTTAAGCAAGTACAAGTACATATAATACATACAAAGCATATATTTTATGGAACCGTATTAAAACCATCAATGCATTAGCACTAAATAGGATCTATATCTTTTTTAGCGTCCCGTGAGAGTTTATTTGCGTCAATGTGTCTCCTCGGTTCTTTCTGCTTGACTGCTGAGGTGACAGCACCGTCGTTATTAATTTTGTCAACATAGCCATGTCGCCCTTTATTCCAGCATTGTCACGATACAGACTGTCGTAGGATTTTCTGATGAAATATACGCAATAAAGTGGGCTGTACCGACATAACATTTGGGTTTGTGAATGGAAATTTCCGATTTTGTTTGGAAACAGAGGATGTTGTATTAGCAATGTGAAAACGCAAAAAAAAATGTAATAGCTGCTGTGTTAATGCAAACAACATGCTTTTTACTTATAATTTGAAGATTATACAGCAAATTGTGCTTATTCTTGATACATGAACAAACACAAGAAGATCAGTATGCGTTTTAGAGAGTTGTTCTCTGCACATAGAAATCAGTAGACTATTTCTTTTTTTTTTTTTTTTCAATTAAGTGGAATTTTCCCAGTTACAGATAAACTTGTGAAGCAGAAGAAGTTCATTTTAGTCCTCCCTAGGGACCAACTTTCGCACGATTTTGTTTTTTTATTTCTACATTTTGTTTTTCATAGGAAAAACTTCATTCATAAATATTCCAAACTCGCACCTTACAATAGCGGGGGTGAAATTCAAGACTGACATATTATTCAATATTTCATTCACCATCACGAAAACATGCCCACACACCCCACATGCAATACGCGAAGTTTCTTTCAGCTGTCACGAAAACATGCCCACATGCCCCACATGCAATACACGAATTTTCTTTCTGCTGTCACAAATGGAAATTCTCAGTAAGTTGATAATTATTATTTATTTTGTTAACATTTTGATATAAAACATTTATTGTGGGTACCCGTTTGCACCGCCTGGGCGATGTGGTTCTAACGGGCCACAGTACCGACAATGTATACTTTAGAGCAAAAAAATACCCCTGTATAAGTTTCACTGCATAAGATGGGACTATTAAAGGGGGCTATCTTATTTACCGAATGACAACATAGCGTTATACGTTCAAAATAGTGCTGGTGAATACAGACACCTGTGCCAGAAGCATTGTTTAAAATACTTCTTTCAGGCCGAAAACACGAAAGATATGCTGGGAAATATAGAATTTGTTTTGAAGCATGAGATGTATAAGTAGACAATGATCAGGAAATGGCACAATCAGAAAGAAATTCCCACTCCAAAACCGAGGAGGGGGAAAAACAAAAGAGAGTTGGGATCAAAGCACACATGTAGGGATTACCAACACACACATACACGCATACACATACAGAGAGAGAGAGAGAGAGAGAGAGAGACAGAGACAGAGAGAGACAGAGAGAGACAGAGAGAGAGATGATCATCCCTATCGCTGTTCCACAGCTGAATTGACAATCAGGTACTAAAACTGTAAAAACATATCCTAGTCCATTATGGTGCATGATAGAATTTATGTTTGATAAAAATGCTTAATTACGGTCCATGACATTGCAAATGATTAAATTCTTGCAATATTACACTATCATATTTCAACGTGACTTTAACATCTTAGAATGGAATAACGGGACGCAGATGAAAAATACAAATGAAAGTGATTAAATGTTCTAGGCAATATAGTTATTAGAAAAGACATGGTATCGAGTTCGAAAAGGCAAACATAAGCACTGCCCAGATTTTATTCTGATAACTATACGTACTCGTATATCAACAAAGACTTCATTGCACAGAATAATACTAGCTTATGTATTTATGTATAGGATATTAAAAGATGTGTACTTTTTGCCACACTGAAATGATCTTTCATTTATGTTTTGGTGTTGAAATTTTGAGCTGTTTGCACATTATGAACGTTTTCATACTTTAGTTAAGTTTTGGTAACTGCGTGGCCACCTATTGGGGGAAAAACTACTCTTTAGGCTTACGAGCTGTTTTCGTAGTATGAGTACCTGATTATCAATTTATTGTATTAATGTATTCCCACCTCGATTTTTGGATATTGGGAATTTCTTTCTGATTACACAATTTCTTGATCATTGCCTACTGTTTTATTTTATACTTTATAGTGACAACCAGTGTATATCAAAACTTGATAAAATTGGTATTTCTATTGATATGAAATTTCACTGATATCAAATCTCACTGATATCAAAAGTCACTAGTGACTGATATCAGCCTTTATCATATATTTACTGTAAAAAACGTTCTTTTTACATATGCGATACAGGCGCAAGTCCTATGCACGTATCGGGACACCATATCTCGAAAGCTGTATCAGTTCAAAATTTGTCAAAATCCATATCTCCCTAGGGAGATATGGACTCATATCACACCCCCATATCACACCCAAAATCTCGAAAGCTGTATCAGTTCGAAATTTGTCAAAATCCATATCTCCCTAGGGAGATATGGACTCATATCACACCCCCATATCACACCCCAAACCTCATATCACATCTCACGTGACCCCCACATTCGGAGCGCTCTGTTCTATTCAATAGTACGTTGTAAATTGTTCTCAATTTATAAATCAAATTTTTGTATTTGAATTTTCTGTATTAATGGTTAAATGTTATTGAATAAAATTTGTGACCAGATTTTTTTTTTTTTTTTTTTCATTCATTCTTTTTCCACTTGAAATTATGTTGGGAAACATTTTGTGCATTGAACTGTATCAAACACTTTTTTCTCAATAAAAATATATGATAAAGAGATCATGATATGGCAATTTTCATATCATACCCCGTATCAACCTTCGACTTCCGTATCAGCCCGAGACTCCCATATCAGCCTGAGGGCCGAAGGCCCGAGGGCTGATATGGGAGTCGAGGGCTGATACGGAAGTCTCAGGTTGATACGGGGTATGATATGAAAATTGCCATATGATAATCTCTTAATATCTTCACTGTAGATTTTGGATTACTTCTGACGTTTCCATTTACTTGACGTTATTAAAAGTGCCTCACTTCAGAAATTCAAACGCCTATAACTCCGTTATTTATGAACAAAAACATAAAGTGTGGGCATTCATTTTCTTAGTTAGAACATAAGGAACAATGTGGTACCAAAATTATTTGTGTTTTCAAAATTTTTTGGTTTTTGCATTTTCACCGCCTGCCTTGTGAATTGGAAAATGCCCGTGTATTGTATAAAATAAAAATAAAATTTGCTTTTTTCGGTGAATACCAAATATATTTCATCTCGTGAGTTGAAAACATTAAAATTTTCACTCGTGCTGCGCACTCGTAAAAATTCTGATGTTTTCAACTCACTCGATGAAATATATTTGGTATTCACCTCAAAAAAAGCAAATATCCTCTATATATTTTTCTTCTCAAATATTATTTTCTCCATCTCTTTGTATCACTACCTATAATTGTCAGTTTTATTTTTTTTCAACCGGGGTTTTTAGGGCGGCACTTAGGTGTTGATTTCATCAGTTCCTGATCATTGCTAATTTTTACATTACCCATCGGGAACATGACGTCAGAATGACATGACGTCGCATCGACGTTGACATGACGTCATTCTGACGTCATGTGCCTACTGGGTAGCTATTATCCTTGCCTCACATAGTACTGCCACTGCTGACAACGGTACGGTACCTTCAAGTTACAATATGCGAGCGACACCATTGCACTTCATATCGAACGCTTTCACAATAGTCTGTCATGGTATATACTTGTGTAAGATACGTCAGCTACATGTTTACGTGGTGACAGTTCCGACAGAGACTTCAAAATACGAGTGTGGATTCAATCTTTTGCAGGTGATTACCGGTACACGCTAACAAACCGTTTCTGTCTCAGGGGCCAAACTCAAAGCTATGATGGTTCACACTGAGATGGCTGCGTCTTGTATGTTAAGAGAACAAAAACATACAGAGAGAGAGAGAGAGAGAGAGAGAGAGAGAGAGAGAGAGAGAGAGAGAGAAAGAGAGAGAGAGGAGGGAGGAGAGGGGGTCGAATAAAGGAATATTTTAAGACTGAATCAAAAGACAAACATAAAATTGAAAGAAAACGAGGACTTCAAGATAAAAATATAACATATGATATAAGCCGAGAGAAATTGACTCAAAGAGAGAGAAAAAAGTACAAGTAGGCAAAGATCAGGAAAAGGTGCAATCAGAAAAAGAATCCCACTCCAAATACCGAAATGGGGGGAAAAAAACTAAATTAACAATTAGGTACTTATACCATGAAAACATATCGTAAGCCGAATGGGCAGCTATTTTCCCAATAGGTGGCCATTCAGTTACCGAAACTTAGTTAAAATATAGAAACATACATAAGGCGCCAACAGCACAATTTTTTTTAAACACCAAAACATAAAACGAAGGAACCACCACAGAAGTATTGCCTTGAAACGATCAATAATATACAACTACTGGCGGGCTTAAATCGATTTTACAGGTACCTAACCTCACCCTCAGCTTCTGCAGTGGTTCATAACATTTAGGTAGTTCTTCGGTCCCCGTGGTGAATCTCTAACTAGTCAATGAATCATCAAGAACAAACAGATAAATCATGAAAAACAGCCTGATGAATCAAAAACGAGGACTCAACAGATTCAGTAACCTGAAACCCTGGATAAAATATATATTACAAGACACACAGAGTAAGAAAATAAAACATAGAGACGGTAGAAAAGAGTCATGATTCATTGAATAGTTTGAGATTCACCACGAGGACCGAACAACTAACCAAATGTTGAGAACCACTGCAGAAGATGAGGGTGAGGTTAGGCGCCAGTAAAAAGGTACAAATAGGCAAAGAGTAGAATGGCGCAATCAAAAAAAGATTCCCACTCCAAAAACCGAGGTGGAAAAAAAAACTAAATAAACAATAAGGGCCCAGTTGTTCAAAATAAACGACATCGTTAGTTAACAATTGTTAAAATTTCAAAATACACTGTTGTTTTTTGTGGAAACAATGTGAGAATCCTTTGCATTGCAAATGATTCTCACATTTTTTCAACAAAAAATAACAGTGTATTTGATTTTGAAGTCGATATATAGTTAACAAATTTAGGGCTTAACGACAGCGTTAAGCTAACAAAGTTTTGAACAACTGGGCCCAGGTACTTATACCATGAAAACATATCGTAAGCCGAATGAGCAGCTATTTTCCCAATAGGTGGCCACTCAGTTACCTAAACGTTACTATAAATATGAAAGCATACATACGGCGCCAACAGCACACAAATTTTAAACACCAAGACATTAAACAAAAAGAACCACCACAGACGTATCGCCTTGGAACGATCAGTAATATAAAATTACTGGCGGGCTTAAATCGATTTTCCTGATCTTTGCCTACTTGTACCTTTTTACATGGCAATAACCTCACCCTCAGCTTCTGCAGTGGTTCATAACATTTTGTAAGTTCTTTGGTCCTCGTGGCGAATCTCTAATTAGTCAATGAATCATCAAGAACAAACAGATAAATCATGTTAAACATCCCGATGAATCAAAAACAAGGACCCAACAGTAAGCTGCCCGACGATGGAGATCCCTCGGCGCCGAATTACTTACTAACTCCGGAGCAAAAGAAATCAAACACCAGTTGGACCCCGGTGGGCCGAGCAACAGACAAGAAGCTCCGGCCCCAACCATCGAAAATGAAAAGCTTTCAGTCGGGGCCATCATAGAGTCTGACGCCCGACCCACCGGCTTGCAATTAAAGAAGGTAGCGGCAGCATAGCTATCAACCATGATTGGGTTAAAAACTAAGCAAGCAGACTGTCGCATAACATTCAAGTTATAACCTATACGTTTGTAACGTGTAATGATTTGTCTGAACTGAAAAGAAAAATTATTCCTTCCTATAAGTTTCTTAAATTTATAAACCAAGTCACCATAAAATTCTTGTTCCGAAAGGCCCTCACCTAAAAGCGTCTTTAACCCAACATTATATTTGGAAATCAATTCATAGTGTCTACGATAGAATTTAGAAAATGTTTTTCAAAGTTTATGATACCGATATCCCTGTTGGAGAAGTTTGACCGTTTTACATTTATTTCGAGCGTTGAAGTCCGTAACATGATAGCAGACTCTAGCAAACCTAATAAGTTGAGAAAATGTAAAACCGGTTTAAGCCCCCAAGTAATTTTATATTACTGTTCGTTCTAAGGCGATACTTATGTTGTGTTTTCACTTGTTATTTGTTTTGGAGTCGAGTTTATGTGTTGTTTAACCTGATGTACGTTTTCATATTTTTATTTAAATTCGGGTAACTGAGTGATCGCCTTTTGGGAAATAGCTGCTCACTCGGATTATGATATGTTTTCTAAGTATAAGTACCTAATTGTCAATTAAGATTTTCCCACCTCCTATTTTGGCGTGGATTTTTTTTCTGATTGCGACTTTTCCTGATCATTGCCCATTTGTACCTTTTTTATAATAATTTATATCACTTACTGGCACTGCAGAGTTCGTGGTCCTCATCAAAATGGTCTGGGCAGTCTGGGGTCCCGTCACACACTGCCTGTAGAGCTATACACACTGAACTGGACTGGCACAGGAATGGTTGCCATGCTGGACATGGGTTGCCTGGAAACAAAATGAATAACAAAATAAAAGAAAATATGTGTATTAATTAGGAGAAGACGTGTTATAAACTATACACACTGAACTGGACTGGCAATGCAGGACATGGGTTAACGAAGACGGGTCATAAGCTGCCTAGCTATACAATCTGAACTGGACTGGCACAGGAATGGGTTGCCTGAATGGAGGACATGGGTTGCCTGAAAACAATAATGAATAACTAGATAAAAGAAAATACGTGTATTAATTTGAAGAAGACGGGTCATAAACTGCATGTAGAGCTTCACAAACTGAACTTGACTAGTACAGGAACGGTTGCCATGCAGGACATGGTTACCTGAAAATAGAAATACATCAAGCTGAGTTATGAGACAAAGTGGCCACAAACTACATGTAAAGCGTTGGGCCACATGTTTATATGCAGGTAACGGGGTACCTGGAAACATTCAAATAAGCTGGAACTTGGAAAGTTGTCACGCACTGACTCCCTGTAGAGCTATACACACTGAACTGGACTGGCACAGGAATGATTGCCAAGCAGGACATTGGTTGCCTAAAATAGATAAACCGTTGCGAGGGAAAGTGGATGTATGAGACCTAACGAGCTATAGACACTGTCTGTCTTAGGATTTAAATTCCAAGTCATGAATAGTCATGTCAGGATGTAGCCACCAATTCCTGTGTATAAACCATTATTATGGAGAGAACAATTGTCTTAGGCAAGGGCACAACTTGGTCCCATTGTAAGTTTGTTAGCATTTTTATGCAACCACGCTTCCAAGGACCATGGTTGCCATGTACGACATTAGTCATGAATTTATTTTACATGCACATTTTCTTATTTATATTAGAGAGTATGTATGTCCACAACCCATAATAATAATAAATCCCTATTGGAAAGAGAACAAATTATATACATGTGATAATGCACCGGTCATTTGTATCCCCGGCTCCCCCGGGCCGGGGATAGCGGGGACATAGAGGGGCTTAAATGCCAGGCTTTAACCTATGATGCGTCCCGGCAGTGCCGGGGATTTGCCGGGGTTATGATTTCCCGCCAATACACGGTCACATTAATTCAAATTAGATATTAATGGTATTTTTAACATTTAATTATTTTTATGCTATTTATTTAATTTGATAATGCACCTTAACATTCCCATGCACAGATTAAAGCCCTTCTCTCATGTTTCAGTTTCATCAGAACAACATCATAACTTGTTCCACATTATTGTCAGCCTCTGGGGAGCCGGGGCTTTTAGCAGGGATTTTACCACAAACCTTGCCCGGCGGTGCCGGGCTTTTACCCGGTCTTTAAAAATTTTTTTGTGCTGTTGGCGCCTTATGTATGTTTTCATATTTGTAATTAAGTTAAGGTAACTGAGTGGCCACCTATTGGGAAAGTAGATGCTCATTCGGCTTACGATATGTTTCATGGTATAAGTGCCTGATTGTTAGTTTGGTTTTTTCCCACCTCGGTTTTTGGAGTGGGAATCTCTTTCTGATTGCGCCTTTTCCTGATCTTTGCCTACTTGTACCTTTTTAAAAAATGAAAAGTTAAAAGCCCCGCCATTCCCCGGCCCCGGGGGAGCCGGGGATACAAATGGCTGGTGCATAATTGTTAAGATATATAAAGAACCATAACACTCTCTGCAGAGAGAATAACTGTTGTAGTGCCATTTGTAGCATATTGCATTGCGAAAACACGCCCATGTTACATTCAGAGATGCAAAAAATTGAAAATTTCCATACATATTTCTTATTATTTTTGCTCAAAACATAGATTGTGAGTACGCGTTAGAACCGGCTCACCGAGTACCCACAATCTATGTTTTGGTCAGAAATAAGAAAAATGGGTATACCCCTGTAAACCGAATAAAAAGTGATGCTACGTCTCAACACATTACGAAAACTTGCCCATACAATATACAGAGAATTATTTTAAACAGTTTGGAACAGAAGAATAGGTATACCCCTGTAAACCCCCATTTTACTTCATTAAAGTGGGGTATAAGGGGGTATATATTATACGGACATGTTATCTTGATGAAGACTTATAAAAATATGGACGTTTACCTACCAAACAAACAAAATATGGTGCTTTTACAATGCTTTCTTAATACAAGAGCATGTGATCGTGATAGGTACACTATCTTGTTATCTAAGTGCATTTGACGATACCGTTATGTCGTTAACGAAATTAAAACCATTGACAATTGAGCCGCATCGTGAGAAAACCGGATTTTTGCCTAGGCGAAAACAAAGGCGCAGATCAGCTTCGCGGTAACCGCGAAGCTGATCAGCGCCTTTGTTTTCGCTACTCGGATAGTACAATTCCTCTTCTACTTAAATCCGAAATTTCAAGCTTCTAGTTCTTTTCTGAGCTTGTACAGGCCGGTATGTGTCGGACCTGGTCGGAAACCCCGAAGACCGGTTTTCTCGCGTCGAGACTCAATTCTTAGAAAACTCTCAGACCCTATCAGCATCGTCTATATTACCAAAGGAAGCAATTTTCCGCTGACTGGTATTATCAAAGACAAATCATCAACACGTATTACGATCGCTGAACCTAAAAATGGGAATTGATTTGTTAAACGTTTGCAAAATTAGTCGTGATCAAATTTCTTTAAAAAAAATGTTCAACGGTTTTCTTTTCCATTTGCTATGAAACTTATTGTTGCATTTTAACCCATTTTTGACAACTAGATTCGCCTATCACTATCAGTTGGGTGAGTCCACTTTTATGTAGGCGTGTTAGGAGTGATTTACTATTATCTTTCTCATTTTTCGATGAAATTTCTCTTTAAGCAAACAGAATAGCCATAGATCTTGGGCTATACTGTTTACTTATTCCCCATGAAAAGGACACCAGGTTTATACGAGTTAAAATATTGTACATCGGAACAGAATTAACGCCCGAGCTATGCAAGTCAGATACACTTTTTCATCTCATTATTGTTATATTTATTTTATTTTATATTGTGTGTGTGTGTGTGTGTGTGTGTGTGTGTGTGTGTGTGTGTCTAAAATTAATATCAGTCAAATAAATGCACTCAACTCATAGTACCACCATTGCTCCGCTGCTCCTTGCCAAACAAGTAGATCAGTTGTTTTGTCTACACTTGTTTACAGGCACTGAGCACAGCAATTAGAAATGACGTCTTGTCATCGAAAATATTCAGTCTTCAAGATTTCAAGCAAGGTCAGCTCTTTTCCATTTTACCCACTTCTGTTAAGTAGTAATACGCTTCAAATTGATATTTTATACACTATAATGCTACCTTAGACACCAAAAATAACAGATCTGTATCTATAAGATGTCTATCAAGGCGCACAGAAACGGCATAGTTGCATTCAGGTGCATTTTTCAGATAAACTCATGACGCGTCTGAATTAGTTAACGCTGAATAATTGACGAAGAAGCGTAGGTCGATAGACATTGTCAATTAAATTAAACAGTACTCAGCTCTGTCACATGGTTTCTGTTCAGGGAATCGCTGGACATTGTAGATCTTCGAATTGCATGTCATTACGAAAGCTTGCCCATGCAATTTGAGATTCGTTTTTCAGCAGTAAAAATTGAACTTTTGATTTGATATTCTTAATACCTTTACTCAAAACATTGATTGTAGATACACGTGATAGTACCCACAATCTTCGTTTCGGATCAAAAATAAGAAAAATGATATACCCTTGCACACCCCAGTTTTACTATATGAACATGTGCATGAGAAAACCAACACTTTGGGATTCCGACAATGTCCGACACGAACCGGCCTGTACAATCTCAGCTACAAGCTTGAAATTTCGGATTTAAGAAGAAGATTTTTTTTTTTTTGATTCAGTTTTACGTCCCTTTCAAGCTTTTTCACTCATATCAAGACGGATCAATCGGTAGGTGGGGCGAAAACCGGAGTACCCGGGGAAAAAACCACCTGACACACCCGCAAGCAGAACTTGGCTTGTCCCACATGTGACTCGTGCCCCGAGCGAGGCGCGAACCCACATCGGTGAGATGATCGAATGATCAAGAGCACTGAAGCCAGCGACCTTAACCACTCGGCCGAGGGGGCCGCCTTAAGAAGAAGAGAGATTGTACACATGTACTATCCATGTAGCTAAAAACAAAGGCGCTGATCAGCTTCGCAGTTACTGCGAAGCTGATCTGTGTCTTTGTTTTCGCATATGCAGATTGTTGGTTTTCCCATGAGGCGGCTCATATAAAATTGGAGTTTAAAAGGGCGTATACATTGCACAGACATTTTTTCATCATGCACTTAAAAACTGCTTTGACATACATCATAGAAAAGTCTTCTTGTGAACTAAACCTAGTATGTATGAATGAAAAAAGAACTGCTTGAAGTACAACAAGTAATAATAAATAAAGTAATCAATTAATTAAAAAGTAAGAATAGAAACACACAAGAACGAATTGTAAGACGTTTAAGTAACCTAGTGATCGGATTGTCATTTTAAATTTATATATTTATATTAATTAATACTATATCTAGTCTTACTTACATGTAGATATATGGTAATGTGGGTATTAATTAACATGGGTAAGCTACAAGAATGTTATACTCACACAAGAATGTTATACTCACTCAAACATCGTTTTCTTCTCTTCCAATGTAGGGATCAAAAATGATTTTCCATTCATTAACATCCGCTAGGCCCCGAGGGGAATGTTGAAAGCCGAGGGCGTAACACAGTCCCAAAGGGACTTAGCGAATGTTAATGAATGACAAAATCAGTTTGATCGCTATTATTGCATAAATTCTGCACAAACGAAAAACAATAATGGTGCACTATATTTGAAAGCCTCGTCACATTTTCATATGCGTAAAAGCTTTCATTCTGATGCTCGTTCCGGACGGAGTTCGGCGCCCGGAAACGAGCATAGATGAATGAGGTGTATTAACAGCACGTGCACACGCGAATTGCCACATTAATACATGGCTTTTTATATGGCCTTTAATATCGCGTGACACGGGTATTTATGCAATAATAACAACAGTAGATGAATTTGACGCCTTCAGAGGCTTTTGATAATAATAATTAATATGAAATTAAATGCCTAGTACAATAAAATACCGGATAGAATTTACATTTGAAAGGTGCTATATTACATTACAAAAACTTGCCCATGCAATATACAAAGATTTTTTGAACTTTGAAAATTGAAATTTTCAGCAGAAAAATTTGTATATTTTTCTTATTTGTGCTCAAAACATAGATTGTGGGTACACGTTAGAACCGCCTCGCTGAGGCGGTTCTAACGAGTACCCACAATCTATGTTTTGGAGCAAAAATAAGAAAAATACGGCATACCCCTGCATACCCCAGTTTTGCTATATGGAAGTGAGGTTCAAGGGGGTATACATTACACGGACATGTTTTCTTGATGTACATGGCTTGACATTGCATGACAAACAAAACTTGAATTATTAAATGTTATGGCATATCTGTGACAGCATCTTAAGATGAATTGCAAATATCAGTTCGCAGATGAAAACTCAAATGAAAATGATAAAATTAGTCTCACAAAGCCATAATATTCAGTTATTGCTTATGGTATCATGGAAAAAAAAGCTCTTACATATACCATACACGTAGAGCAACAGAGACCTTCTTTTCCTTAAACATGTTGAAAATTTAACGGAAGCAATGAGCAGGACATGGTACAATCAGAAGAAAATTCCCACTCCAAAAAAAAATGAAGGTGGGAAAAAACTGAATTGACAACCGGGTACTTATACAAATAAAATATATCATAAGCCCAGTGAGCAGATATTTCCCAATAGGCGGCCACTCATTTACCCTCAATATATGCTTAATCTGATTTTACTACTTCAACATCAGTAAGCAAGTTTTAGTAATGGTTACGTCATTGGTTCTTATTAAAGCTGTGAAAAGCTTTTAACAATTATTTATTCCAGAGACGTATGTGTAACATGTATTTTGAGATGGTTACATAAGCATAAGGAAACTAGTTTTAAGCATACTTTATGACTCAAGAGCGACACTTAAATGACAAAGTAAGTATGGTAACATGCTCCAGAAGCATGAAATATGGCCCTTTCCAGACACAGCGTACCGTATATCACATGATCTATATAGTTATGTAGTCTATGAGCATTGTGATGAAAGAACCTGCATTCAGGCTTTTGACCCAGGTACGACACAAATAAGACTAATCTGTTAAAAGAATGGATGGAGGCATGAACTATTCAGATGTAGATATTCAACAGCATAATGCTTTAAATGTGTATAAAACATCACTTGAAGTTAAAGTTAAGAATGGAAAAAAATACTCAGTTTATGTCATCTGAATAGAGACATTTTCTTAACATTTCCCGAGTAAGCCAGGGATTAGAAAACGCTAACATTTGCAACTGCATCAATACCAAATATAGGCTTCATAGATTGGCATATTAAGGAAATCGCTGACATGTCGATTTCCTGATTATAGGTTGTAATTCTCTAAAACCGTAACAAAATGCCGCCTAACAGACAGACAATGTCACTCATTTTAAGCCTTCGGGGCGTTCAATTTATTCTTAATCTTACACGAAGTGCCTTTCCGAACTTTTACAAACGTTTTTCTAATGAACTTGCAATGAACATGGATGCCTAAGGTCGAAAAGATGGCTGACTACAATTTTGAATTTTTATTGTTTCAATTTCATTCAATTCGATCTAAATTTATTCAAGCAAAAGATCAGCCACAAAGACAATTACAGAAGACAAATTACCTAAGAGACAGAGCCTACTTGTATCGAGCAAACAATTTCTGTCATTCCTTAATTTTTCAAGACGTCGAAATCAAATCATAAAATACTTGTAAGCAGGTCATTCAACAATTATATTCGTACATGTACATGTGAAGTCCAACAAAGTTAAAAGTTAAGGCTTATATGTATAAATGCTTTGACTCAACAACATTTTGTGCGGCAACCTAAGACCTTCTCAAATGGTAAACGAGCAATTAGAGCAGTCTTTCGGCTACTTGCTTTCCCATTACGAAAACACGCCCATGTAATATACAGATTTTTCTTAAGTTGTAAAAATTTAAAATTTTCAGAAGATTTTTTAAAAATCTTTTTCTTATATTTGCTCAAACATAGATTATGGGTACACATTAGAACCGCCTCGGCGAGGCGGTTCTAACGAGTACCCACAGTCTATGTTTTTGAGCAAAAATAAGAAAAATAGGTTTACCCCTGCATACCACAATTTTTCTATATAGAAGTGGGGTTTAAGGTGGTATACATTTCATGGACATGTTTTCCTGATGCTGAAGGCACATTACCCATCTGTGTCTCACAGCCCCGATAGGAGATGGCACCTGTAATTGTTAAAATTTACAGACTTTATTTTTTGTCCGTACGGTAATATACTGAGAGGAACTAGAAAGTTTTTGACATTACTTATTGTTCGCTTATTTTATAAATATATTAAATATAACTAGTTGATACATCATCAGGAAAACATCCGTGTAATGTATACCCCCTTGAACCCCACTTTTATATAGCAAAACTGGGGTATGCAGGGGTATACCTATTTTTTTTATTTTTGCTCCAAAACATAGATTGTGGGTACTCGTTAGAACCGCCTCGGCGAGGCGGTTCTAACGTGTACCCACAATCTATGTTTTGAGCAAAAATAAGAAAAATATCAGAATTTTTCCGCTGAAAATATTCATTTTTTACAACTTAAAAAATCTCTGTATATTGCATGGGCATGTTTTCAGAATGTCTTGATTGTGGCAGTGTGTAACTTCTGCTACACATTTTCTATTTTAAAAAATTGCATTCCGTCAAATGGAATTGAGTTACGTCATTTTGGCGGTTTCATCACAGGCGCTCGACGACTGGACTCTTTTTTTTTTTTTTTTTTTTTTTTTTTTTTTGCATTTTCACCCGTTTGGAGACCCTTACGATATGTTCATGCAATTATTTTAGCTTTAAAACATTTTCTATCAATCCTCAATCAACCCTCGTCTATGGGCTACTATATAGACAAGGTCGGAAACGCGGTGTCCTAGATTAATTGGGGTCATGGGATTCCCCGCATCTCAAACTCATACTTCACCCTTTACCGTTATTTCAATGCTGTCTGTCAACACATGAGTGTCTTTGTAAAAGGTCTCGCCCATTGCCTTCATTCAAAATAAGCACCACCGCCCGTAAAAACTAACAATTAAAGCATTCAACAGAATTGGAGGACATCCCGAATGAAATTGGCAATCTAGCCGTGACATTACTATAAATACACTGGTCACACGACGTGTTACGCCAGCACGTGATATGTGTTACGTTGGTTTTCATAGGTTGCTTGATTTATATCCAGTCAAAACACTTTGTGATCTAGTGTCATGGCAACAATGCAATACAATTATCCAGTAGGATTGATTCTTTCATACGATATTTACAGTGACCTTCCACTGATTTCTAGAAACGAAAGGTCACCATACAAAAACATTCGGGATCCCATCCAAGTAGACAGGTTGTGGTATAAAATATAAGTTTACGGGCGACTATGCTTATTTTTGACGAAGGCAATGGGTGAGACCTTTTACATAGTCTCTCATAAGTAGACACCCAGCATTGAAATAACGGTAAAGGGTGAAGTACGAGTTTGAGATGCGGGGAATCCCATGACCCCAATTTAACTAGGACACCGCGTTTCCGACCTTGTCTATATAGTAGCCCATAGACGAGGGTTGATTGAGGATTGATAGAAAGGGTTTTAAAGGTAAAATAATTGCATGAACATATCGTAAGGGTCTCCAAACGGGTGAAAATGCAAAAAAAAAAAAAAAAAAAAAAAAAAAAAAAAAAAAATGAGTCCAGTCGTCGAGCGCCTGTGGTTTCATCCCAAAAAGCATGTGAGACCATGACTTAAGACATGTTTGATGATGTAAATTAACGAAACGGTTAGTTTAATTTTGACGTCAATCATGAAAGTGCATTTTGGTCGTTTTGATCCTTTGGGATCAGTGAATATATTTGGAGTGTTTCAAATATATTGTACGTTAAGAATCATCTTCTTAACAGTATTTTGATTATTTGGCCCCTTTGGGAATACAAGTCTTTGATTTAGACTACACCGATGTAAATTTTTGAAATTGCAGCAAAATGTCTGGCTTTCGCTGCCAGTTTTGTAAAGGGTCACTGACGAAGGTTCATTACCCGAAATTGTACAATATGGCCCATCTTCTCGCTTTCAATGTTTTACTGCTTCCAAAGGATCTAACAATTATTTTTATTTCTTACGCCGGGAAAGAATTTTCACGATGAATAATTAAAGTTGGTGTCTGTGGTAACTCAGGCGAGGCAGTAGTCTTCTCGACATTGAAATCTTTAATCCGTTGTCGGTGTTTACATTGTTTACGTTTTAATTGTTAGCGCCAAGTAAACGTCAAGAATTGAGGTCCCGTGTTTTGAAAATAGGCGTTTCATTAGATCAACAAATGATACACGCATTAAATCAATGATTAATTGGATTATTTTTCTTGCACATGATTGTGAAAGTCACCTACACCTCAAACGTCAATGTGACGTAACGCATAGTTGAGTGGACGTTAACGTTTATGCAAAAAGCTGCTTACAGTACAGAAATTGATACCATATTACCATTTCTAAAAACCAAATGGAAGAAACATTTTGCTTACACGCAGTAGCATTATGAAAACTTGCCCATGCAATATACAAAGAATTTTTGAGCTTTGAAAATTGAAAATTTTCATCCGAAAAATTTGGATATTTTTCTTACTTTTGCTCAAAACATAGATTGTGGGTACACGTTAGAACCGCCTCACCGAGGCGGTTCTAACGAGTACCCACAATCTATGTTTTGGAGCAAAAATAAGAAAAATAGGTATACCCCTGCATACCCCAGTTTTTCTATATAAAAGTGGGGTTTAAGGGGGTATACATTGCACGGACATGTTTTCCTGATGCAGAAAAATAATGGCTACGCCCGTGACGTTTATTTAAGAAATAGATCAGCTCTTGCAGTGAATTGTTGAGTAATAATTCACTGTTTGGAGGTCAGTTGTAAAGAAGATCAAATCACGAGCGCGTAGCGCGAGTGATTTATCTTCTTACAACTGACCGACAAACAGTGAATTATTACTCAACAATTCTCGCACTTGAGCTGATCTATTTCGATTCTAACACACAATGAACGGAATAAATGCTGCTGAAACCGTCGATATCGTTCAGCTTTCCGCCATTGCATTGCAGATATCCCGCCAAATATTTGACTGTAATGCTGGTAGTTACACACACTTATTACATTTGTTGTGCGCTAAAACGACGTTTCACCGTCTAACGCTGCTTTTTGGGATAGCTGACGTCACAAATGCCGCAAAGTAACGTCACGCTTATTCGCCCAGTGAAATTGTTGCACAATATAACACGTTTTTTACCATTGGCTATATAGGCGAGGTGTGTTAGAATTAAGTATTTAAGTACGTCGGAGGAATCTAAACTGTGATTTTCGATGCTTGATTTTTTTTTTTTTTTGGGGGGGGGGGAGGGGGTGATAACTTTCTTTATATACTGGCTCCTTTGTTTCGAACAGGTCTATAACAAACGTATTGACCTGCTAAACAAAGGAAGTTTAGGAGAGAGGTTGATAAGTTTCGCGCTTTTTATTATCAACCGGTTGATAATATCTGGCGGGAAACTTATAAACCTCCCGTAGATGTACGCTGTTATATATTAGACACAACAGTAAGTTTATGTAACGGTTCAGCTGCACTTCAAAAAAATGCTTTCGCTGTGTTCATGCTTATGCTGACTGTACGTTTTCCCAGCAAATTATGCTAAAGGTAAATACAAAATATTTTCCTACTGAGTATCTGAAATTTTTTTAGATAAGGCAAATATGTATTATTTCAATAATTCATAATTTACCAAAACGGTATTTCAAACGTACCGATGTACGTACATTTCTGTGTGAAAATATTCCTCGCCCCATGGTTTCATTGGTAGTGTAGAAGGTTAGGGTTAGTGTGAGGTTAATGAGAAACCACGGAAGTAGGAACAAACTTCACAAAGTTAGTTTTGACCAGCTGTTACCCCCATAAACAGCCGGGCATTTAGCAAATGGTCCTCTGTCATTTCAGCATGGGGATCAGCCTATGACAGATCCAAGTAGAAGTGATCTACACTTTCTAATCAGTTTACGCACACTATATAGATATACAAAAATCATACTTAAATGGTATTGAATTATTTGCATTAAATCTTGATCAATAAATAACCTCCACGACGTTTAAAGGGGAAGCTACTGTGCAAGTTATTTTTGGACTTGGCTGCAAGAGGAAAGAAAATATCGTTCACAGTTAGTCCGTGGGATTTTTGGCCAAAAGCCTTGTCGCGAGAAAACACGCTTTAACAGAATATAATTGGTCTAAGCATACTGCGCAAGGTTTGGTCAATCGGCTCGCTGTGTAGCATTTGTTATAGCGAAACAAAGGAGCCAGTATATAAGTCAGTTAGAGTATGTCGGTTTCGGTCAATACGAAAATTATAGACCCGGGCACGTGAACTTAAAGCCTCCCTCGCTGCGCTCGGTCGGCTTTAAGTTCACGTGCCCGGGTCTATAATTTTCGTATTGACCTCACCTCCATACTCTAACTATTACTTAAGCTCCAGATGTTCGAGACATATACAATACATATTTATGCTTCTTTACAGCGTCATACCTTTAAACCTTCGATTTGTTTGTTTTAAATGAACCTTTTTATTCAGTTTTACGCCCCTTTCAAGATTATTTCAGCTCATATGAGGCGGGCAAATCAGTAGGTGGGAGAAAGGGTGAACCCCGAGAAAACCCACCTGGCACACCCGCAAGCAGAACTTAGCTTGTCTCACATGTGGCCAGTGCGGGGCTAGAACCCACACCAGACACAGTGTTGAGATGATCAAGTGATTAAGAAACAGTGCCGCTATAAATGAACTTGAACACTCTGATTTTGACTATTGCATCACAAAACTGACCCTAGACAGTCCCCTAGGCACATTTCTTCTTTTATGAAGAACCAGTATTGTAACAGAAACGCTACTGTTAGCAAATTTAATAACAAGAAAACAAACTTATGTTTTGGTTCAAAGCAGGTACTCTCTAAAGACAAGACTTACATGTAAGTTTCTCGTTGCTTTCAGTATAATATATACCACCAGCTGTATTGTACCTATATATTAGTTCAAATATTGCTTCATTTTAGGGAAAATACCAAAACTTGTTATTTCACGGTTGTCCATTTCGTGTCGCAATTTTTGTCAGAAATTAGAGACTGTTCCGCGACGCCACAATTTTATTCACGTCGGGAGAGGACTTGCATTCGGCTCAATTATTCAGCTGAAAGTCAAAGTGTACTGGCACATGTTAATCTGTACCATCTATGTAGTATAATTTTAGTATTTTAACCCCAAAGTACGATTTCTAACACGAACTACTTTACTTCAAACTAGAGATTATTTCTATTTGATCAAACCTATATTGTCACTGGTTAGGCTACTAAATGGCATTTTATCGAGAATTGTCTCGTTTTATTGTCGTCGTCTAACGACCTACGCATCCGGAATTATTTCGTTAATTAAGTTTTTCGTTCCCAACTCAACAGTTTCAGAAAATAAGAGCCGCGAATCGAGAAAACATATTTTCAGGGATTTCAACTAGATCCGACACAAATAGGTCTGTGCAGTCACAGAAGAAGGCTAGAAGCTTTAGATCACGGATGTACACTGTATATAGAAAAGGAAATATATTTTCCATAAAGCGAAAAGACGCAAATCCGGTGTGCAAAGATGACCTCTGTCTTTGTCTTCGCACTTGCATACAAGTCTGAGGCTCAAATAAGATAAATGACGTTCGGAAAACATTGGAACCAAACAACTTATCATCAGGAAAACATGTCCGTGAAATGTATACCCCCTTGAACCCCACTTTTATATAGTAAAATTGGGGTATGCAGGGGTATACCTATTTTTCTTATTTTTGCTCCAAAACATAGATTGTGGGTACTCGTTAGAACCGTCTCGGCGAGGCGGTTCTAACGTGTACCCACAATCTATATTTTGAGCAAATATAAGAAAAATATCAAAATTTTTCTGCTGAAAATTTTCATTTTTTATAACTATAAAAATCTCTGTATATTGCATGGACAAGTTTTCATAATGTGTTTTAGAAAAAAATCGACATTATGCTAACATATCTATAACATAAATTCAGGGTAACATGGCCATATAATGTATACCCCCTTAAACTCCAATTTTATATTGTAAAACTGGGGGTATTTTTGTTATTTTTGCTCCAAAATAGATATTCCGGTAACTCATTAGAACCGCCTAGCCGAGGTGCTTTTAACGTGTACCCATAATTTGTGTTTTGAGCAAAAAATAAAATATCATTTCTTTTCAATGATTTTTATTTTTATTTTTACATTTAAAAAAATATCACTGTTTATTGCATATGCTCGTAATGCACAGACATTGTAAGGTGATGCATTTTTCATGTTCTGTTCTCTGTATTAATTGCTGCTTTTACTAGTTTTGGAAAAGCTAGTCATCTTTCTCTTCACGCGTGTTTAACTGTTGCTGTAAAAAATAATAAGGTGCCTTGTTGTTACTTCTTTTCCCGCCAGATATCTGGGTTGGGATTTTAAATGTAATTGCTTCAAGAACTCTGGTCTATATATTCTTAATTGTTATTGTATGTCATACTAAGCATTTGACAATGACGTTTTAGACAAAAAAAAAAAAAAAAAAAAAAAAAAAAAAAAAAAAAAAAAAAAAAAAACAGGTCACGTGGGCAAACCAGGTCATGTGGACACGTGTTGAAGACAGAGAAACAATGTAGGTTTACCTTTTGACATATTGTGGACTTACTGTATCAATATTCAACAAGGAAATAAACATACAACTATGAACAAATGTCGACAGGACTGGGTGCTGAGAAGCGACATGTCGTAGCATACATTAACCCTCGAGTGTCAAAAAGCGCTACTGGTATCGATGATAAACGATTACAACAGTAGCACCCTCGTGAGCCAGAATAACAAGGAAAACAATGTGGACAATGTCGACAGGACTAGTGTTGAGATGCCACATGTTGTGGCATAAGTTGACCGATGGGTGTCAAATACCGCTACTTGAAATCTGCTGCAGAGAAAACACATCGGTTTAACCGTCGTGAGCTAGAACACCGAAGAAATAGAATTCTTATACTCTCTATTAATGACATATCAGAAAAAAAGGTTTATCAGAAACGAGGACCGAACGACTAACTTAATGTTGTGAACTACTGCTGAAACTGAGGGTGAGGTTAGGATCCTGTAACCTCACTGCTCTTAAAGGATCTCACTTTTAATTTTATTTGCAATTACTGCAGCTGGTGTTGTGCCGTGTGGCGGCCCTAAAAAGTCTCCCCATACATCATCCGTAGTGCAGGTTATATTTTCTTTTTGGTCCTTTGAGATCAGTGAAGATATTCTGAGAAATCAGAAATTTATTATCGGTTAAGATTCATTTTCTCACCAATGTTTATATATTTGGTCCCATTTAGATAATACTAGTCTTTGTATTGACTACCCTGTTGAAGGTTGCAAAATTTCAGTAATTCTCTCTGGTTCCATGTTGCCATATCTAAAGGGTCACTGACGAGACTTGAATAGTCGAAACCGCGGTATGGCCCATCCCCTTTCTCATTAATGTGTTCACTGCTCTTAAAGGATCTCAGTTTTAATTTTTATTTCCTGTAAAACTAGTTTAAGCCCGCTAGTAATTTTATATTATAGATCGTTCCAATGCGATACTTATGTGGTGGTTCTTATTGTTTTATGTCTTGGTGCTGAATTATTGTGCTGTTTGCACCTTATGTGCGTTTTTATATTTTTAGTTAAATTTAGATAACTGAGTGGCCGCCTGTTGAGAAAAGACTACTCAATCGGCTTACGACATGTTTTCTTATTATATAAGTACCTGTTAATTTAGCTGTTTTTTTTTTTTTTGTTTTTTTTTTCACCTCGAATTTCTTTCTGATTGTGCCATTTCCTGAACATTGTATACTTTTACCTTTATAGATACATGTATAGTACTTCGAATAAGATGAATTTCAACTGGAAAGATACCATCGTTCATATATTGGTGATATTTTTGAAATCATTATGATCTTTTCATTACGAAAACATGCCCATGCAATACACAGTGATTTTTATAGGTGTAAAAAATGAAAATTTTCAGCAGAAAAAGTTTGATATTTTTCTTATTTTTTGCTCAAAACATAGATTGTGGGTACGTTAGAACCGCCTCGGCGAGGCGGTTCTAACAAGTACCCACAATCTATGTTTTGGAGCAAAAATAGGAAAAATAGGTATACCCCTGCGTACCCCAGTTTTGCTATATAAAAGTGGGGTTCAAGGGGGTATTTATATCACGGACATGTTTTCCTGATGTTAACAAAGTCAGAATAGAACTGGCGCGTTTGCATGTAAAATGCTTAGAAAGCGACAATGGTTATGAGAAAACATAATGCGGATGCATTTAATTATAACTAACAAAGCTGTAGTTATGTTAGCATTAAATACAGACCGTCGCATATTATTTTTTCCATTACCTGACTATAGTCATCTTTATGCCTAGCGGCAAACCGGTTTGAATCCAACCTTGAAACATGACTTCTAAATACGTTTTTCTTGCAGGCGGTTCAAATTAAACAATGCAATGCAAAAAAATCGGAAATATGAACATTCGACCCAATTATTTTTTCTGAATATTGAACACTTGCCTTGAAACCATGATGCATGTTATTAAATAGTAAACAATAAATAACAATAAGCTAATTATTCCAATTTCCGTGTTGCAGATATTAACGCTACACGAGAAGTTTCTCAATAGCCAATCAATGGTGTCTGGTGTTTATGTATCATTATTGCACGTGTCGATTTCAGGATTTCAGAATAGATTTTTGAGGCGATATTTTTATATTTTAGATTCACAATGATGTTAAATGTCGCAACACAGTAACTAACAGTCAACCATTACAGAAAATACTCTAGATGCAGTATTAATTCTAGAAATTATGCACTGCTATGTGATGATTTATATAGCGTATTTACATGTGTATGTAATTGTTGCGTAAAACTCAAGAAAATGTACAAAAAGGCGTCATGCTTAATGTCCCGAACCAGTGGACATATAAAGCTCTTCTTGATATAAATTTCAACTGCACAACGTTTGAACAAGCCCCCGTCCATTGTTTGGGGCTGTTTGAAATATATGGGATGGTTGTGCCTCCAGCGCACAGGCTCTCCATCTGCTTTCTTGTTAACCGCTTAAAAGGTTTGTGCCGTCAAGTCCAACCCATGGGCGGATCTAGAGGGTGGACAGGAAGGATACCCCCTGAGAAAATTTTCTGGATCCGCGCATGCAACCATCTATATAACCAAACCTTAGTACTGCACCACTCATTCATTCGAGATTATCTGCCGTGGTTGGACGGTCGGGTTGGCAGATCACATGAGTCGTAGCTTCTATAAATAGCACAGCTATTCGATACAGTGTATCGTATAAGTACAATCTCTGGCATACTGCGTCAGGGAGTCGACTCTTGCTCAGTGGTTAGAGCATTAGTAGGCAACGATCCGGAAAAGGCGCAATCAGAAAAAGATACCCACTCCAAAAACCGAGGCGGGAAAAAACCAAACTAACAGTAAGGTATTAAGATCATGAATACATTTAGTAAGCCGAATGAGCAGCTATTTCCCAGTAGGTGGCCACTCAGTTACCTAAACTTAACTAAAATATGATAACATACATAAGGCGCCAACAGCACAAAAAAATAAACACCAAGACATTAAACACCAAGACATAAAACAATAAGGACCACAACAGAAGTATCGCCTTTAGATTTCTACCCGGCGACCTGGGTTCGAATCCCATCAGGGACATGGGATTTTTCTCAAACTGCGCATCATATCTTATTTACGAATTTTCATATTCGTAAGATGGGGGTTTCGTCCGGGATGGACCATTTTAGTCATATAGTCATAAAATGACATTCTCGTAATCATAAATGATTACTTTCTCGAAATGGGGGTGCAGTATGTCCCACTGCACCACTCATTCATTCGAGATTATCTGCCGTATTGGAAGGTCGGGTTGGCAGATCACATGATGCGTAGCTTCTATAAATAGCACAGCTGTCGTATAAGTACAATCTCTGAAAAACCGCTGCATGGAATCGACTCTTTGGCTCAGTGGTTAGACCACTGGATTTCTACCCGGGCGACCTGGGTTTGTATCCCATCAGGAACATGGGATTGTTTTCAAACTACTCATAATATCTCATTTACGAATTTTCATATTCGTAAGAATACATGAATGGTTACACACCGAAGGACTTTTTTTGATGCCGTAAAGGTCTCGTGGAACTGAGAGAACGTCTCGACGAAGCCATGCGTGTTGACTGAGACGTTTAATCCATAAATCAATCAAACATTCAAACGAACAACATGGGCCGCCTCATGAGAAAACCAACAATCTGTATATATGCGAAACCAAAGTCGCAGATCAGCTTCGCAGTAAATGCGAAGCTGATCAGCGCCATTGTTTTCGCTACACGGATAGTACAGTACCTCCTCTTTCTAGATCCAAAATTCACAGCCTCTAGCCCTTTTCTGTGCATGTACAGCTCAGTTTGTGTCGACCATGTCGGAAGATACATTGTTGGTTTTCTCACAAGGTGGTTCATATCATCTCAGTGAGCTATGGACCCCAGAGTTTTGGAATTTCTAAACGTGATTTTTTGGTCTCCGAAACGTAGAATTTGACACCAGGCTAGGTAAGTGTGCAGCTAATCTGTCCCTTATTTAGCCAGTTGAAGTTGATTTGATGGCTAGCCAATTCATAGATGGATGCCATAGAAGAGGCTTGGCTTGTATGATGTGGTGTGAGCATTTCTGAAATCTTAGACATTACAAAACACTCTGAGTAAAATAAATGTCAATTTACCAGTACCTTAATATATCAAAGGAGAATCAGTAGAAAGAATAGAGAAACAAAGAACTGGCACACAGCATGTGGTTCAATAGTACTGACATGAGGTGTTTCAGAGCAACACGAGAACAACTTCAATTTTAAGTTAAGTTCGGGTAACCGAGTGGCCGCCTATTGGGAAATAGCTACTTGGCTCACGATGTGTTCTCTTATATTATAAGTACCATTTTGACAATCTAGATTATCCCTCCTGAGTTTTGGAGGGAGTTGTCTTTCTGATTGCGTCATTTCCTGATCATAGCCTACTGTTAGTTTTTCAAGCACAACGCCTTTCAAGTAACATGTGTAGCTTCAAAACGGGGACTAACATTTTACATGGGCGAGTACACTTAGTGACAAAGCTCATCCGCAGTATAAAATTGCCTTAAAACCATTGCATTAATGCACCGGGTTCTTGATAATGGAACGGTACAAGTAGGCAATGATCAGGAAAAGGCGCAGTCAAAAAGAAATTCCCACTCCAAAGTTGATAAAAACATTTTTACATGGGCGAGTTACCGTAATGAAAAAAGCTCAGCCACAGTACAAAATTGCTTTAAGACCAAACCATTGGCGGAAAACAGAAATGAGCCGCATCATGAGAAAACCAACATTTTACATTTTGCATGTGCGACAACAAAGGCGCAGATCAGCTGTGCAGTAATAATTGCACAGCTGACCAGCGCCTTTGTTTTTGCTACTTGAAAGTGTAGTAAGATTTCTCTTTTACTAACATATACTGTATATCCATCAATTCAAGCTTCTAGCCTGCTCCTGTGCTTTTACAGCTCGGTTTGTTTCAAACATGTTCAAAACACCGTTGGTTTTCTCATGAGGCAGCTCTAATGCATCGATTTCCTGATAATGAAATTGGACTGAGAAACCGTATCCCGTCTGGGCTTCATCAAAAGTTATTTTGTTTTTGGTTTTGACACAATTTGTCATTTGTTCGTCCCAGGACGCGAAAAATGATGAGCAAGTGTGACGCCGTGAATGATTTTGTATTTCAGACCATTCGTCATATCATTGTTGCAATTATGATATAGCAAGTGTGATTGAAGAAAGTTTTATTTGATTTATTTACCCATTTTGATATTATATAAGTCACGATTTTGCGGCTGATTAACTCATATAAGACTGGCGTCCCTTTTATGGGACATGGGCAAACAGAAAAGCCCCAGATGTGACGCCGCAGAACGCGGCGTCCCATCTGGGGCTATTCTGTTTGCTAAAAGTAATTTCATCGAAAAATGAGAGAAAAATTAAAAAATCACTTCTAACACCCCGAAAAATGAAAATGGACTCATCCAACTGATAACGATGGGAAAATCTATTCGTCAAATATGGGTTAAGGGTTTGTTTTCAGCTGATTGTCAGAGACTTTAACCTATTAATGACGAATAGATTCGCCCATCACTATCATTTGGGTGAACCCACTTTCATTTTTAGGGGTGTTAAAGTGATTTTTAAATTTTATTCAATTTTTCGATAAAAATTCTCTAAGCAAACAGAATAGACCCAGATGGGACGCCGCGTTCTGCGGCGTCACATCTGGGGCTATTCTGTTTGCCTATGTCCCATGAAAGGGACGCCAGGCTTAAATGAGTTAACCTATTTTTGACGAAAGGATTCGCCCATTACTATCATTTGGGTGAACCCACCTTCATTTTTAGGGATGTTAAAGTGATTTTTATTTATATTTTTTTTTTTCATTTTTCTATGTAACTAGAAAAGCTCCAAATGGGACTCCGCGTTTGGCGCCGTCACATCTGGGGCTATCCAGTTTGTTTATGTCCCATAAAAAGGACGTGAGGCTTATATGAAAAAGGATAAACGGATGCGCGACTTGTCGGAAAAGCATGTTTTACTGGCACCAATTTTAGAAATAGCGTGTCTTTCATACAGATGATATGGTCAGCCCCATTACATATCAGGAACACTATACACTGTAGGCGTGCAAAACAGGCCAGATATGTTTGAACTTTGAACCACTATGCAATAATATTGAGTTTATGAAAACGGTTCCTTGCATAATCTGCATGTCTCAATTCCCGAAAAAATCCTAGAAATGTAAAATCGTTTTATAGCCAGCATATCTGGATGGCTGTTCTTTTATAACGGATGCAAATGAAATATTCAAATAAGACGATAAAATGTGATGCAATTGACAGTTATTGCATATTCCTTGATGCCTTAATTCAATAAATATGTATCTTTGACAATGGTGCTTCGAAAGTATACAATAAACGAATGAATGAGAGTTAGTGCATATTATAAGCGGGCATGGGTTCTCGCATACATCAAGAAAACATGTCCGTGTATTGAATACCCCCTTAAACCCCACTTTTATGTAGTAAAACTGGGGTATGCAGGGGTATACCTATATTTCGTATTTTTGCTCCAAAACATAGATTGTGGGTACTCGTTAGAACCGCCTCGGCGAGGCGGTTCTAACGTGTACCCACAATCTATGTTTTGAGCAAAAATAAGAAAAATATCAAAATTTTTCAGCTGAAAATTTTCAATTTTTAAAGCTCAAAATATATCCGTTTATTGCATGGGCAAGTTTTCGTAATGCTTCACATGGAGCACAAGCTGCAAATAAAGGACTGTAGACAAGATAACCAAGCTCCTGGTTGACAAATTTTGATATTTTTGTTGTTTTTGCTCAAAATATAAATTGCAGGTGCACGTTAGAACCCCCTCGGTGAGACGGTTTTTATGAGTATCCAAAAATCTATGTAGTACCCCTAGTTTCTCTACATAAAAAGTGGGGTGTAAGAGGTACACAATTTTCGGATATATTAGTCACTGTCTGATGAGAATATCCCTTACCATTCCAGCAATATTCCAGCAACAATCATACAAATCCTGCGCTTTAACATTACGAAATCTTGCCCATGCATTATAGTTGTAAAAAGTAACAATTTTCAGTTGAAAAGCTTTGATATTTTTTCTTATTTTTGCTCAAAACATAGATTGTGGCTACACGTTAGAACCGCCTCGGCGAGGCGGTTCTGACGAGTATCCACAATCTATGTTTTGGAGCAAAAATAAGAAAACTAGGTATACCCCTGCATACCCCAGTAAGTGGGGTTTACGGGGGTATTCATTGCACGGACATGTTTTCCTGATGAAAGTACCCATATTAAGCATATTTTGTTCGGAGTTTGATATACAAACAAATGTAGATTTGTATTTTTGAAATCCCAACTTAAAGACACTTGAACGGCGGGATTGAAAGTACAATACAGTACAAAACATCACAAAAATGTAAACAACACAAGTGAAAAGCAATATAATGGGCATGTTACATAAGTATTAATTTCTCAAGACTTGTAAAGTGTAATTCTTTTATCCTCTTTACATGCTTTACAAGATAAGATCAGTGTGATATTAGGGCACATATTGAATGACATGCTCTATACCATCCTTTTCCTGTATAATCTATTGTTTCATTTCTAGTTTCATCTTTGTTTGCTATGGCAGCTCAATAATAAACAATGATCTTCGATTTTATTTCAGTCAGGGAGCGATGAAACGCGCATTGTTACGTTTAAAACGCCAAACAGAGGCATTTATACTGTGCGCATGCGCATAGTGTTATCGATAATACTTGCATAGGTGCGGAGCATCTTCAATAAATTTTTAAATTGGAAACAAATAGTGCAACTTGTCCATGATGTCACGACTGTGGCGTTTGTTTTGAAGGAGGTTAGGGTTGGTTTTATGCTCATCAGTTCCTACAAGGTTATTGGCGAGACCCAGTTTAAATGCATTAATCTCAAGAGATACAGGTTCTGATTCTATGTCACTAATGATAGCAGGGTCAATTATGTGGATGCATGTGAAAGTGTTAAAATATTGAAGTATAATGTCCATTGGCAATTGAAATAGTTTTGATCCATAATGTATGATGTAAATATTGAAAGTAAAGTACAGTTTCAAGTAATGAAGTGAAAATAACTCAGTACATCGACACAGACATAAACACACACAGAGAGAGAGAGAGAGAGAGAGAGAGAGAGAGAGAGAGAGAGAGAGAGAGAGAGAGAGAGAGAGAGAGAGAGATCTGATGGCTAAATTGGGCTAAGTACATGCAGCCTTTTGTCGTCTTCGCGGTCATATCGTACGATGACCATTGCAAGGAAGCTCGGAAACATGTATTTAATAAGCTTTGTTTATTTATTGGTGACGTGAATGGAAACAACAAATGTAAGACCGAGCCAACGTCAGAAGCCAATAAAAAGAGGAAAGACATCATTAAAACAAACAAGCTCTAAATTGAGCTAATTGTTTTGTTCAATATTTTTGCTGACAAATGTTATGGAACTCCCATGTCAATGAACGTAACAGTTGCGTATTGTCAGATATTGATCCCAGGTTTATAAGTGTCGCCATAAGGCAAACCACATTTTCATTTAAAGTGGTGATTTTAAGCCTCAGGAAAACATGTCCCTGGAACGAATACCCCCTTTAACCCCACTTTTATATAGTAAAACTGGGATGTGCAGGGGTATACCTTTTTATCTTATTTTTGGTCCAAACCATAGATTGTGGGTACTCGTTAGCCGAGGCGGTTCTAATGTGTACCCACAATCTATGTTTTATTAAAAATATTAAAATCTACATAATTATGCGAAAACCAAGGTGCAGATCAGCTTCACAGTACACGGATGGTACAATTCCTCTGCGATCTTAATCCAAAATTTCCAGCCTCTATCGGTCTTCTGTGCTTGTATAGCTTGGTTTATGTTGGACCTGTTCGGAAACCACATCGTTGGTTTTCTCATAATGCGGTTCAATTATGTAAGACGGATGGAACTCTATTTGAAACTCAATTTCCTCGACAGAACCAAATATGAAATGTACGTGCATAATAAATTGACATTAATGAGGGTCTGGATGGGGTATAATGATTAAAGAATAATGGCCTAAAAATTTTAATGAGAGTGAATAAAGAGCCAAAAATTTAATGATTAGTGCATAAGTAGGTCCTAAAAATAATGAATAAATGAAAAATTTTAATGAATAGCAGAATAATATAATTAATAGTGAATAATAACATTTTAAAGAATTATGAGTATGCTAAATTTGGCTATGGAATTGTCTTAGATGGCCTCTCTGACATTCCAGAATTTCATTTTTTTCGCCCCCAGACCCGATTTAGCTCAAATGTTATAGTCATATTTCTGAAATCTTTGAATGTTTGGAAAGACATAGCATGTAGGGACTCACTTCATGAATCTTTTGAAAAAATGTGTCATTTCCTGAGCCAGATACTATTTCACTGTTTTGTTTGCTTATGTACGAGGGGTGATCGGAAAGTACGTATAAAACGCTGTAAAGTTTGCTTCAGTCGATTGATATGAAATTTTGTACGAATAAACATTGATTCTTTTGTAATTAAATGCCATTGTCATTTTAAAACAATGACGTCAGACGTTCATGCAAGAGACAGCGTAATGACGTCACTTCACGTGACCCGGCGCACCTGTACTGCTGGGTTGACTTTGTTAATGTATTTTGGGGTTTGGGAAAGTTGGTCGACATTTTTTTCATGAAAAATAATTTTCTGATATTAATTGACCATTTTTCGAAAACATACGGCATTCTGATGCTTTATCTACTAATACGGTTAAATTGAATTCAACAGGTGAGCGTAAAATATGCTAGAACGCCTACATGTATTTCGTTTTGTAAACTTAAATTCAATACCTTGTTTTCTGGCCGATGTTTAACGAAATGATAAAAAGACTGGCATTAAATATAACTAGTAGAGACAATGTCAAAAACAAAAATGTTTCCAGCTTGCAGTAAATATATACTATTAAAAAATGCAACATTGTCGAAAATCTTAACAGTTTTGTCTTTTTGACAGAGTCGGTATTTGCAAGACTCTAGAGACAAATCCATTCGATAAAAATCCTCGTTACTTTACATACATAATCCGTGCACGTTGTAGTTAATAAGTATTAAATAAAATATGGGCATACGCAATCAAAACAGATGTTACAATACTTTGAACTAAAAAGTATTTTGAAATAAGAATAAAGTCTCGACGTTACGTTGCGCCGCATATCGTTAAGCAGTGTTTCCATAACGACAGCTGCAACGCACGTGTGCGTATTATGCATGCGTTGTTGCGATGGAATAATTGCATATATATTGCTGCATACTGTAATGAAATTTTATCTCGAAATAACAAAAGCTACAGAAATAAGAACATTTTTATACGTACTTTCCGATCACCCCTCGTATATGTATTTTCTTTTTATTCTGTTACCCCACTTTGTCCTTATTATGTATGTTCCAATCCTATAATGATAATCTTTTCTGTGGACGGACATCACTTTGCTTTTTTAAATGACAGAGCATAATTATGGTGACTTTTGCAATCAGAAACAAGCCAGTACTAAGACTGTTAATGCAAATCTAACTGGCAGTTTATATGGCGCTACATAATTTTTTCCTCGCTCGCTTTGCTCGCTCGGTATTTAAGACATATATAAAATGTTTTGTACAATCAGGCAAAAGCACAAAATCATACTTCACATAGAACTCCTATGCTTACTAGTTAACTAAATAAAAACAACAGCTTTTTATTATAACTTTTACCTCTGAAGTTACAATTTTTCTTAAATTAGCCTTTGATATGCATTATTGAAGAGAAAGATTCAGGGTGAAACTCAGGGCATATTCAGTATACAGTTTGGAGGGGATTATATTCCCAACAGATTTAAAAGAGGATTTGCTAAAAATCAGTTAACTATTTTGGAAAGTTTCTATGATGCTTTGTGGTCTAGCAGATAATATATGCTTCTCTCAAGATGTTAAAATCAAGGTTGCACTCAGCAGTCTACAATTAAGTATCATAGAACTAGTCTTTGTGGCTTTAGATAAGGGATGCCTTAGGTGGGGAATACCTACGTAGGTTGTTCGGAAAGTTCGTGTTATTGTGTTATATCTCTTATAATTTTCATCCATTGTACCGGAAAGTTGTTGTGCGTGAACTTCCACTTATTCTAAATTGTTGATAGGAAATAGAAAGAAAAGTGACCATAGAAACCGAAAATACAGGTTGTCGTGGCAACGTCATCATCGGTACCCGGAGCAGTCCAAAAAATATCACTTTTTTAAACGAAGTCTTAAAGAAATAAACTTAATTTCTGACTGTTTGCTCATCGCTAGAAAAGCACGGAATCGTCTTGTAATAATTCAACAACATATCATTGTTTCCTGAAAATTTAAAGTCAATTGGATGTTCCAAAAAGAAGTTATGGTCCTTTATTACGAAGGTTGTATGGGGAAACCATGACTTCGAACTGTGTCGTTGCGTTGCAAAAGATTATGAACTTCTGTATTTTCTTCATAAAACACACACAGAAACACTTTTAAAGTTAATTTAGATGGTAAAATAAACTGGCAAACTATGAATAATATAGTTCAACATTTATGTACAAATGGTTCGCATATTTTAAGTGGAATAAAAGAAACTGGCGGAGATTTTAGAAGCAACCATCCGGCAGTGGAATTGTGTTCCATTCAGAATTGCGAAAAATTGGATGATTCAGCGGAGAAGAGACTCAGGGAGCTGTATCACACATACACTGGTTACGAAAACTTATAACAAAAGAATGGACAGACACATTAAATGCGTAGATATTGTTGGTGTGTATGCTGAGAAAGTGTGAGCATCGCCAACTTGATTAAAATAAAATTGCGACGTTTTCGCAACATCATTTTGACGATGGCGTGCTCCGGGTACCCATACCTCACCTTTTTGTAATGAACATATTTTTATTGTGTCTTTGTGAATCATCTTGGTTTTCACGGCATTTATAGAGGACATGTTGAAGTTAAATTAGTTATGTTTGTTTTTGTATTACTATGATTATTAGTTGATTGATCAAACAATTATTCGAACTTTCCGAACGCCCCTCGTATATTTGCTATTAGAAATTAGCTGGGTGAAGAAGGCGGTTCTAGTAATTATCATATTTTAATGAATAATCGAGCTAAGTTTAATGAATAAGCCAAACTTTTAATGACAGTGAATAAATGGCTAAATTTTTAGTGATTAGTGAATACCAGGACCCACATCCAGACCCTCATTAATGAAGTGATAAACAATATACATGGAGAACCACAAGATTATATTAGTATTTTTTTATTTTCCAAACGGGTTGCTGAGATTCTTTGTTCCTGCTTTCGACAGACAGACAGACAGACAGACAGACAGACAGACAGACAAACAGACATACAAAAAACGGACGGACGGACAGACAACCAGAGAGACAGGAATATGGCTCAATATGCTAAAAAACAATTATTCGAATTTTATGGTGGACTAATTTTGTATGTATCTGGCCACATTCGGATATAGCTAGTCTTTTGTATTTACTACCCCGTTGAAAGTTGCAAATTTACAGTAATTCTCTTTGGCTCTATGTCGACAAATTTAAAGGGTAAGTAGCCGAAACCGCGGTATGGTCCATCCACTTCCTCATGTATATGTTCACTACTCTTAAAGGATCTCTGTTACTCACAGTTTTGTTTATAATGTAAACTTTTTCAGTAAGTGCACTCGTCCTCTTTTCACAGAATCTGTAGGACAGGATGATAATAGACAAAAATTCAGGATTATTTCTTGGTGCACAATTAATCTTTTATGACTTGATTGTGTGTGTCATGGTCAATAATATCACGCCTTTCCTCACAACGGTGTTTGAATTACGCTCTGATAGTGGAAGAACATCATTAATATTGCATAGCAAAACTCTTCAATTAGCGTGCGACATGAATGACTTCCCTATAAATTGACCTAAATGTGTAGAACATTGTGACCAAGGCGTCTGATAACAGAAAAAATGATTTCATAACACGCACGTCAATAATTGTTTGTTGTTTTAATTGATTGAATATTAACAATAGACATGGTGTCATATCCTTCCACAAGTATTAGTGTACAAAATTCTCAGTGCAAAAATGTTACTTTTTACAAAACAAATCGTAGAGAAAGAAAATAATTCAATTACTCATGTTAATATAGATCACAATTTACATTCAGGAGAAGAACTCAATAAGCTATAAGCTTCCGGTCTAATCCTATCTTATTTGTGTCATGTTTACAATATATGTATATGTCTATAATTGTGAATAAAATATGTTTAAACTATTTGTGAACTATGGAATCGTTGTCTTTCACGTTATTATGATTTCATCGAACCTTGATTTTCCCTTCTCTGTTTCAATGTCAAAATGATTCACTTTTACCATGTTTGGTTGGCAAATACAATGCTGGGCCTAGCTTGATCCTACCATACAATGGATGATATGGTTATCTCTGTTATACATTTAAAGTATTGGGCATATACATGTGAACATTTAGTACGTAGTTTTAAACTGGTGTTTCAGTGTTCAGAGAGAAATCTTTATATTTGTCTTTCGAATAGTTGTTAGCATTTGTGAATTTTGGTACACAAAGACAAAACCTAGGGGCAAATATGTTTCTTCACGGTCTTGTATTCCCTACTATATATGTTGTTGTAGTTTGCTTGATAGTATTTGATTCATCGTTTACTTATCCATCATGGCCCACTTTTGCAAACACCTGATGTGAGTCTGTAAGATAATATAAAACTTCGGTGTGCGACCAAAAACGACCTAGCTAAGGCTAGATGCTGAAGCATTTAACTGATTTTAAATCTCAATGTGGACAATCGACTGAAAGAGTTCTTGCACGTGACTGAACTCCTAAAGTCATCATATATACTGTAATCATTAATGTCAGGTTCACTTAAACCTAAGAGGAAAAAGGCAAACCGTAAAGCCCCAAATGTGTGGTGTCCCATATGGGGCTTTTCTGTTTGCTAAAGGAGATTTCAAGAAAATCTGATACAAACATTTAGCTCCTAAATTCAAGTGGGATCACCGACTTGAATAATACTAATTATTTTACCAGCAAAACATGTCCGTGAAATGTATATCCCCGTATACCCCACTTTTGTATTATTGTAAAAATTGGGTTTACAGGGGCATACATTTTGGTGATACAAAACGCAGATTGTGGGCACTCGTTAGAAACGCCTCGGTGAGGCGATTCTAACGTGTACCCGCAATCTGCGTTTTGAGCAAAAATGTTGATATTGACAAAATTTCTCCAACGAAATATAGCCCACCCATTCGTTATAAATGTATAAATGGAGTCCCACTGGGAATATCCAATGGCATCGCTAGGTAACATGTGGCGTTGGTTAAATATGTCCAATATTTGTTAAAACAATTAATACATGCAATGTCCAAGCCAGGTAATACAAAAATAGAGTAATGATTATGCAACTCGCCCGAGTACGTTAACGAGTTCGAGCGCGGGCTTTGCCAGTCTTTTAGTTGGGACTTAAATCCAAGGTTCCGTCTATTTGTATATCAATAGTTATTGAAAGTGGCGTAAAAAACGAATCTGACAACCATCATCAGACTCACTGACGGTATGAACAAGTTACATTTATGTGACGTTTGATTTTCTTACGCGCTCAATGTAATCAGACTCCGAAGAACCAGCTAGATGTTATGAACCACTGTAGAAGCTGGGGGTGAGGTTATGGCCATGTAAAATCGATTTAAGCTCGCCAGTAATTTTATATTACTGGTCGTTCCAAGGCGATACGTCTGTGGTGGTTCTTTTTGTTTTATGTCTTGGTGTTTAAATTGTTTGTCTCCCCGTACATCCATTTAATGCTCTTATTTTTCCAATCCTCAGGGATTGCTTGCAATCAGTTTGTAGTTTTTAACCCAATCATGGTTGATAACTATGCTGCCTTCTTTAATTGCACGCCGGTGGGTCGGGCGTCAGACTCTATGATGGCCCCGACTTAAAGCTATTCATTTTAGTTGGTTGGGGCCGGAGCTTCTTGTCTGTTGCTTGGCCCACCGGGGTCCAACTGGTGTTTTTCTTTTGCTCCGGAGTTAGTAGGTTATTCGGCGCCCAGGGATCTCCATCGTCGGGCAGCTTACTCAATCTGTGAGTCCTTGTTTTTGATTCATCAGGATGTTTATCATGATTTATTTGTTTGTTCTTGATGATTCATTGACTAGTAAGAGATTCACCACGAGGACCGATGAACTTACTAAATGTTATGAACCACTGCAGAAGCTGAGGGTGAGGTTAGGATCCTGTAAAACCGGTTTAAGCCCGCCAGTAACTTTGTGTTACTGATCGTTCCAAGGCGATACTTCTGTGGTGGTTCTTTTTGTTTTATGTCTTGGTGTTTAAATTTTTTTTGTGCTGTTGGCGCCTTATGTATGTTTTCATATTTTTAATTAAGTTAAGGTAACTGAGTGGCCACCTATTGGGAAAATAGCTGCTCATTCGGCTTACGATATGTTTCATGGTATAAGTCCCTGATTGTTAGTTTGGTTTTTTCCCACCTCTGTTTTTGGAGTGGGAATCTTTTTCTGATTGCGCCTTTTCCTGATCTTTGCCTACTTGTACTTTTTTGTACTGTTGGTGCCTTATGTATGTTTTCATATTTCTAGTTTATATAACTGAGTGGCCACCTAATGGGAAAATAGCTGCTCATTCGGCTTACGGTGTGTTTTCATGCTCTTATTTTTCCAATCCTCAGGGATTGCTTGCAATCAGTTTGTATTTTCCTATCTCTAACTACCACAACTCTTCGATACCGTATTGAAGGTCATTAGTTGACCGTCACTCGTATCTCGTTGTATAAGCGATTCTTACGTTTCTATCCATGGACTTGTATTAGACATGGACCTGAGGTGTGGGTTTCGGTTATACCTTTTTCTTTCATTCGAAAGATTTTGCATTACGATTAAATGCATTATTTATTCTATAACCGGTATGAGTGTCGCGCTCCTTTTGGCAGTATCAACACAATACTCCCAACTATGACTATCACAAAAAGATTAGGAATTACATTAACTCCCCTTAGGTTGCATGCCGCGTCTACTGTACGGATTCCTCATTCAACTAACAATTTTCAAAATTTATTACCTACTGTAAGGGTGACACCTCTTAATTTATTTTCGGCATCTACTGTTAATCTACACGGAGCTTCTAATTATAATATGTTTCGTAATAATCTTCAGATTAGGTTATCTCCACTCAAATCACCAATTTTACGTAAATATATTAATCCGTTCAAGAGACCTGGAATGTACCCTAGTATTTCTAAGTGCAATGCCAAGAAGTGCAACTGTTGCAATCATTTATGCTCTAAGACTACTATCACTTCATCTGTGAATGGTAGGACATTTTCAGTGGTTAATGATTCTGATTTAGACTGAAAATCAATGGATCTTGTATATGTTCTTACTTGAAATACAAACAATTGTAGGATGCAATATGTTGGACAAACTTGTCGAACTTTGCAAAAACGATTTGGTGAGCACTATCGTAGAATCAGAAAACCCAAAAATAATGATACCTTTCTGTACCAGCATTTTAAGCGCACTGGTCATTCTCCCAATGATGTTAAAGTTCAACCAGTGGAGAAAATCTCATATGATGAAAATTCTTCAGTTAGATTCAAAAACATTAAACGATTTGAAACTGAACTTAAATGGATAAAATTACTGCAAACACCCTTTCCACTGGGATTTAACGACAACATTTACCATGAAGGCAATATTTCCAAAATGCCCGATTTTGATGTACTTACACTTTCGGACTCTCGTAAACGTAAATCTAGATCTCATGGTATACGGAAAAGGGGTAATGACAAACGTAAACGGTGTGCTGCATTGAAATTGAACATTTCTCTTAATGATTTAGCTGTTAAACTAAGGATTCACGGTCGACATCCAATGCTGTCGTATCTTAGTTCTCTACCTATTGCTGCATTACGTTCCTTGGACACAGAGGCTAATAGATTTTACGATAGAAATCATCAAATGTATGACGCTGCATTGTTAACAAGATGTTATACTCAGCATGCTCTTCGTCCATTTATCGATTCCGATTCCAATCACATTAGAAGTTTTATTAAAATTCCTTTCATCAATAAAGGAATTGACTTTATTGATTTACCAAGCATATTCCAGGATAAATCAGTGATACAGTCTATACCTACCTACTTCCAAAATTCAGAACATCCTATTATTTGTTACAAATATAACAAACCAATCAGAAATACAATTTTTAATTTCAATAAACTTGTTTCTGATCTTGATATCCATGCTAATACTCCTAAGTCTTGAGATTGTAAAGATTCTAAATATGTTTATCAACCCGCTGGACATATTGTTACTGGAAATTTAAAAATAATTTCGGATTCTAGAATTCGCAAAATTGTTTCTAAAGGTCCGAAATATAGATTCCCTTCCTACATTAATTTCGACAAATGTAGAGAGGAGATTTCATCTGCATTAAATGATTTCGGTAATCGATGGTGTAAACGAGAGGGTGTTGAGGATAATGCTCTTAAAGAATGGAAAAGAAGTATCTTCACTATCGTGGATAAACGTATTAAGTTTTATTCACAATATACTAATCTTTTACCTCCTAAACCCAAATCGTCATTTAGGCATTTGAAGCAGGGTATCCAAGAATTTCATAGAAAGTATGTCTTGGTTCCGGCAGATAAAGCCGCAAACAATGTTGTTGTCGTTTGTAGGCTTCACTACGTTAACACCTTAAAACAGGAGCTTGATGGTACCAGGGCTTATCTGGAGACAGATACTGATGAGGTGTCTGTAGTTAATGCCCACTTAAACGATTTACCTGTTAAGTTTTCTGTTTGTGTCAATGAAGGCCAAGACAAACTTCCTACGATATATTGGTTACCTAAGCTTCACAAAAGACCATTCAAAGCTAGATTTATTGCAAATTCTAGCTCTTGTACTACCACTGAACTTTCTAAATTATTAACTTCCTGTCTTACTGCTATCAAATCTCATGTTATAAGATACTGTGAGACAGTGTATGAAACTTCAAATAAAAATTGGTTTTGGTCAATCAAAAATTCTGGTGAGGTGCTCAGTAAATTGAAGTGTAGAGGGTTCCGTGCGACAAGCTTGTCCACATATGATTTTTCTACTCTGTATACAACATTACCACATAATCTAATTAAAGAAAAACTTCTTGATTTGATAGAGTGGACCTTCAAAAGGGCATTAAAAAACTATGGTTCACTTTATTTGGCATGTAATGACAGAAAGGCTTTTTTCACTTCCTCTGACCAAAGTCGGTATACACTTTGGTCATGTCAGAATGTATGCGACGCCTTATCCTATCTCCTTGATAATATTTATATTAGATTTGGGACCAAGTTATACAGACAAATTGTTGGAATTCCGATGGGTACAAATTGCGCACCTCTCGTAGCTGATTTATTTTTATACTGCTACGAAAGAGATTTCATGGATTCTCTTAACCATGATAATCAAGCTGATGTTATCGAGGCTTTTAATTCCACATCTAGGTACCTCGATGACCTATTGAACATTGACAACCCTTATTTTGAAGGTATGGTCAATCAAATTTATCCACCTGAACTTCAGTTGAACAAAGCCAATATCTCAGATACTGAAGCCCCCTTTTTAGATCTACATCTTTCTGTTGCAAATGGATTTGTTTCTTCTAAAATTTATGATAAGCGCGATGACTTTGATTTTGATATAGTAAATTTTCCTTTTTTGGATGGTGACGTTCCTCGTCGTGCTTCTTATGGTGTATACATTTCGCAACTTATTAGGTTTGCTAGAGTCTGCAATCATGTTACAGACTTCAACGCTCGAAATAAATGTTTAACGGCAAAACTTCTCCAACAGGGCTATCGGTATCATAAACTTCGAAAAACATTTTCTAAATTTTATCGTAGACACTATGAATTGATTTCCAAATATAATGTTGGGTTAAAGACGCTTTTAAGTGAGGGCCTTTCGGAACCTGAATTTTATGGTGACTTGGTTTACAAATTTAAGAAACTTAAAGGAATTAATGATTTTTCTTTTCAGTTCAGAAAAATCATAACACGTTACAAACGTATAGGTTATAACTTGAATGTTATGCGACAGTCTGCATGCTTAGTTTTTAACCCAATCATGGTTGATAACTATGCTGCCTTCTTTAATTGCACGCCGGTGGGTCGGGCGTCAGACTCTATGATGGCCCCTGTATGTTTTCATATTTTTAGTTAAGGTAACTGAGTGGCCACCTATTGGGAAAATAGCTGCCCATTCGGCTTACGATTGTTTCATGGTATAAGTACCTGATTGTTAGTTTGTTTTTTTTCCACTTCGGTTTTTGGAGTGGGAATCTTTTTCTGATTGCGCCTTTTCCTGATCTTTTCATGGTATAAGTACCTGATTGTTAATTCGTTTTTTCCCAATTCGGTTTCTGGAGTGGCCGCCTATTGGTGAATAGCTGCTCATTCGGCTTACGATATGTTTTCTTGGTATACGTACCTAAGTGTCATTTTAGTTTTTTCCACCCCTCGGTTTATGGAGTGTAAATATCTTTCTGATTTGGCCATTTCCGGATCATTGCCTACTACCTTGCAACAGACATCATTGCAACGTATGTGGATGAATGCAAATTTGCTATGATAATATATAATAATCTTTATATAAAGTCGCTTCATATTTCAACAACAAACATAAGCTCTGTAGAGCTTTTTTATTGCGTCATCAGATGCAATGTTTCACCCTTCAACCGGTGGGAAACAATATAATGACTATTATACGAACAATGTACTAATTCAATAAGAATTGACAGTAAGCAGAGCGGGAAGCTACTTCCCTAAAGGTGGCCACGTTACTTGAAGTTCATAAAATACGTATATGATTACGTACATGTATACATTTAAAAGGCACAAACAAGTGAATCAATCATCACGGTCAAACAAAAATATAGTAATCGCCATGATGAATCAAGGACGAGAATTCCACAAATATTATATGCGGCATGGCAACTGGAGATTCCTTGGAAGCCAAACAAGAATGAGTGAAAGGGAATAATCTTGAACGTTTCTTGTCGGGACGGTTGTCGGCTCGTACGGGTGCGTCTACGCCAACTTCATACATGCGATAGCATTTCCAAAGTTTTCCAAAACCATTAACAATATAGCAAACATAAAGAAAGGCCACAGACAAAATATAAGACTTTATTTAATTCACAGCCTAAGACTGATCAATTGCAAGCCGCAGTGCGTAATTTTAATGCTACTTATGACTTTGTATAAAGGGACTCCCAGGACAATCCGTTAATCAATGGCATCAAGACAAAATAGAGCCCTGCTTTCCACATAGGCCAATGTTCTTCCAAGTTTGAGTTTTTACCTTTTACTCTGTGGCACGTTAATACACAACATTTAAACCTTATCGCTTCGTGAAAGCAGATCTCATGGTACAAATTAAACGTTTCATTCTTGAACCTCCAGGGCGCAATTACGTCATTAACATGTCTTTAATGGATGATAGCAATTTCTGCAAAATTATAACTGGGATTCCATATTTAAGGCGAGACGCGAGCAACCCGGTCTTCAGGGTTGCTTCAGACACGGAAGAAGACTAAACGCTTGAAAGTTAGGATACAATTAGAAGAGGAATCGCGCTATCTGCGGGATGGAAACAAAGGCCCTGATCAGCTGTGTAGTATCTGCATAGCTGATCTTCGCCTTTGTATTCGCAATGTGTACCCACTATCTATGTTTCGAGCAAGAATAAGAAAAACAGCTGAAAATTTTCATTTCTTACACCTTTAAAAATCTCTGTATATTGCATGTAGGGCATGTTTTCGAAATGTTATATGTCACGTTTGGTTTTTCCTACCCACTCAAATGTAATCAGGACTCCTTTCAATCCTACTTTAAACCTTTCAAATATTCTGCGATTAAGGAAACTTCAATAGACATCATTGCAACGTACTCGTACGTGGATGAATGCAATTTTGATAAACTGTACATCAGATGCAATGTTTCACCTTAGCACGGTGGGAAACAACTAAATGACTAATAGGTAATACTACAAGATGGACAGAGCGGGAAGCTACTTCCCTAAAGGTGGCCACGTTACCTGACGTTAAAAAATATATGATTACGTACATACATTTAAAAGGCACAGACGAGTGAATCAATCATCACGGTCAAACAAAAATATAGTAAACGCCATGATGAATCAAGGACGAGGATTCCACAAATACAATATGTGGCATGGCAACTGGAGATTCCCGGGGAAGCCAAACAAGAAGGTGTGAAAGGGAATCGTTAATATAGAATAATCCTGAACGTTTCTTGTTGGAAAAATTGTCGGCTCGTATGTGCGTCACTGCCAACTCATTATCGTTTCGCATACGTATCTGTACTAGTTTTACCTGACTTAAAATGATACGGAAAAAAGTATTGTATGTTTCATATACGCGAAAACATTTCCAATGTTTTCCAAAACGAACAAAAATATAGCAAACATAAGGAAAGGCCACAGACAAAACATAAGACTTTATTTAATTCACAACCTAAGATTGGTCAGTTGCAAGCCGCAGGGCGTAATTTGTATGCTACTTATGACTTTGTATAAAGGGACTCCCAGGACAATCCACTAACCAATGGCATCAAGCCAGAATGGAGCCCTGCTTTCCACATAGGCCAATGCACATTCAAGTTTGAGTTCAAATTTACCTTTTACCCTGTGGCACTTTAATACAGAACATTTAAAACCTTATCGCTCCATGAAAGCAGATCTCATGGTACAAATTAACCGTTTCATTCTTGAACCTCCAGGGCGTAATTACGCCGTCAGTTAACCTGTCTTTAACCCATATTTGACGAATGCATTTTCCCATCATTATCATTAGGGTGAGTCTACTTTCATTTTTAGGGGCGTCAGGAGTGATTTTTAAATTTTATTCAATTTTCCGATGAAAATTCTCTAAGCAAACATAATAGCCCCAGATGGGACTCCGCGTTCTGCGGCGTCACATCTGGGTCTATTCTGTTTGCCTATGTCCCATAAAAGGGACGCCAGGCTTAAATGAGTTAATGGATGATAGCAATTTCTGCAAAATTGTTACTGGGATTCGATATTTAAGGCGCGACGCGAGCAAACCGGTCTTCGGGGTTGCTACAGACACGGAAGAAGGCTAGCCGCTTGAATATTTGGATACAAGTAGAAGAGGAATCGTACTATCCGTGAGATGGAAACAAAGGCGCTGATCAGCTGTGCATTATCTTTACAGCTGATCTTCGCATTTGTATTCGCAATGGCAAATACCAGCTGTTTTTCTATTGACGTCGCTCAATTTGTATTCAACATTTATTAACGATGGACTGAAAAACGCAACATTTCTGTCATGCAAGATCTGCACTCAAAGTCAGACAAGGGGATGATAAAATTAGATAACACAATGAGTGGGTGAATGAGCCAGACCAGCCAAAACCACAAACCCTCTCATCCTTAAATCCGCATAATTATGTAGCTATAGGCGGATATAGTTACCATTGTCATGTGACAGCTATATTAGACACCAAATACGATATGAGCCGCCTCATGAGAACACCAACAGTGTGGTTTCCGAACAGGTCCAACACAAACCGGTCTGTACAGTGACAGAAGGAAATTTTGGATTTCAGTAGAAGAGGACTTGTACTATCCGAGTGGCGAAAAACAAAGGCGCTGATCAGCTGTGCAGTACAGCTGATCTGCGTCTTTGTTTTCGCATAGGCAAATATTCGGTTTTCTCATGACGCGGCTCATATGTATTCACATCAGAATTTAAGAATTTATATCCATTTGACGTCGTTGACGGCAAGGTGCCTCGTTTATACACCATGTAGCTTATCGTTCTGCGAAGCTGATCAGCGCCTTTGTTTTCGTTATTTACTATCCCTCCTCTTAAATCTGAAATTTCAAGTTTCTAGCCTGCTTCTGTGACTGTACAGCTTGGTTTGTGTAAGAGCTGGTCAGAAACCCAAATTGTTTGTTTTCTGATGCCGTGGTTCATATGTATTCAAATCAAAACCTTAGAATTTACATTAATTTGACGTCGTTGACGGCAAGTTGTCCCGTTTATGCACCATGTAGCTTATCGTCTTCACATCAAGTGCGGTTATAATTGAGTCATATCATATCTAAATAGGTAATAATAATATATTTCGGTTCTCAACAGTGTAAAACAAGGAAGATTCATAGGAAGTTCCATAACTGGTACTTTTGATTCGGTACCAGAAGTACCAAGCTACAAAGTGTCTGACAGTATATAATACGTCATTATTAATCTAGGAAGATTTGCCAATATCATAGAGGTTACCATAAGTCAATCAATTCCTAAAGAAACTTCCCCCGCGAATTACAACAATCAAGAATTGCATTTTATTGTATCAATTTTCTATAAAAGATATTTTCTTTGATATCGGTTCTGCAATCAAAGTCTAGCCTTTGGAGTCAATGAATTGAATTGATAAGATATCAAAATATCGAATTTATTTTACGACATCCCGCCATCTATCATTCGTCTGCAACCGCTTTGCGGTAGCGCCCAGACAAGTATTTTCAATTATTGCAAAGCAAATATTTCCCTAATGATTTCAAAAATGATGCTTTTATAAATAACTTGATCGGACAAACGTATAAATGAAATTGACCCTCATCATATAAAAGCATTGGGTTAAGACAATAATTGATATTGATGGTGACGTATCTCAATCCTTAAAACATTATGAAAACACGCCCATGCCGCAATATATGACCTCGTTTCCACGGACAATTTTTCTTTGACAAAGTAGGTTTGTCGCAGAAAAAATTGCTCGTGTTTCAATTCTGTGGCGAAGTTTATGGTCAAATATCTGTGAGCTAAGTAATCTTTGCTGTGTGTGAACGCAAACTCATTGCCAAAGTTTCTATGACAAATAATCTTCAACTGGAAAAAATGAAAATTTCGTTCGATTTATTTCTCTATTTTAAATATTCTTCACCCAAAACATTGATTGTTGGTACACGTTAGAGGCGGTTGTAATGTGTACCCACAGTATATGTTTTGGATCAAAATAAGAAATATTGTACACTCCTATACACCCCAGTTTTACTTCATAAAAGTGGCGTATAAGAGGGTATACTTTACATGGACATGTTATCCTGATGATCCTTATTAAATTAAATGCTGGAATCGCTCTTATCGTTATTATAGAAACGCTCCCACAAGAACCTGGGACAGATATCAATGAAACACGCGATGACATTGACAGTTTACATAATGCTAATGTGAACAAGCCCTTTGATGTTGAATTGAAATTCAAATATTTTCTATTCTCGACCATGTTACCTATCTTATCAGTTACACGACACGCTGAGAAGTCATAGTCGTCGTATTTTCGTGTATGTCATACTAAGAAACAGTCGGGTATTTTTGTATACGATGGCGCCAGGAGACAAACGCAATTAAACCATTTCTATTGGGATCTGTCATAATAGACATAATAATCTAATGAGGTCAAACAAATTGTTCACTTCTCCGCGAAATTTCATTCTTGAGCTAGGTCTTCAGACATATGATAGAGAGGGTTATTACTGGCCTTCGATCGTAAATAAATAGGAGGCGTTCATAAAGATTTGATTCACAGCAAAGTAACCAGCCTAAAGCGTGGAAATTAAAGTTTGGCAGAATCTTAAATCTCTCCGCTTTCGCCGCCGCATCGACATAGCATATGTCCGTGTAATGTTTATCTCTCAGCATCCGGTTTCGCATAATAAACGGCGATGTACACGGAGGGTCTGTAGGGTTATAACATTTACCTTTGGGTTTATTTTATTTATTTTTTTTTTCTATTTTTATTTATTTATTTATTTATTTATTTTTTTTTTCTATTTGATCTTTTCTCTTGGTTTTAAAAGATTAAACTACTGTAATACTCATTAAATAACTACCTTTGTTACAAGAACGTGGAGCAACCAGAAAGAGAAACGTAAATATGTTGAGCGAATACGCCTGAAAAGTCTATAACTCTCTAAATTGGTTGTTTTAGTGTCTTTGGAAAAAAAATGAATAAAACAAGAATAAACTTGAATGTTCCTATGCGAGAAAAGTTCATTTTAAATTGGTGTAAATGCAGGTAAATTGTGAATGAACGTACTTTCTCTGAATTTGAATGATGTACCGATTTTCCAACATGTCTGTATACCCCTTTTCATCACTTTTACTTTTAAAAAGTACAATTGAACATTATGAAAACATGCATGTCCATGCAATATACAGGCGCGTTCAGTTATTAATATACCCCTTCGATATTCAGAAATAAATTGACAACTCTTCTTGTTTTTGAACAATCGTCACTGACAACAAAAGGTAAACTGGAGGAATATTTTTACAGATTTTGTTAAGTATGAGTGTATATATTTAGTCTGTATATAAAACTTTCAGATCTTGTGATGTTGTATGCCTAAATTGATTACATAATATATGGAAACCAATTTTGTTTTAACATAAATCGCTTATTTTCGAGTTTCAAAGATTCCACAAGGAAGCATGGTTAACGGTTTGTAATTTTGTTTACAATTTATGACAGAATAACCATTGTTGTACTAAGGCTGAAAATTTGGAGTCTTTATGAGACCTATTTACAAAGTTACACCATGATTTTCATTAATTGTGCATTTAAGAATTTCATGGTATAGCGGTATAAGCCAAAATCTCAGATACCGAAGTCCCCTTTTTAGATTTACATCTTTCAGTTGCAAATGGATTCGTTTCTTCTAAAATTTATGATAAGCGCGATGACTTTGATTTTGATATAGTAAATTTTCCGTTTTTCGATGGTGACGTTCCTCGTTTAGGTAAGGGCCTTTCGGAACCAGAATTTCATGGTGACTTACAAATTTAAGAAACTTATTGGAAGGAACAATTTTTCTTTCCAGTTCAGAAAAATCAATACACGTTACAGACGTATAGGTTATAACTTGAATGTTATGCAATAGTCTGCATGCTTAGTTTTAATCCAATCATGGTTGATAACTATGCTGCCATCGTTAAAGACCTATTTCCATGTCTATTGAGGGTCATTAGATAAGGGACAGGGCATTAGAAAACCTAGTGCCCTGACAGTGACTCAGAATACATTTAGGGGCCAAAACAGGAAAAAACAATATTGATTGCAGAGGGAGGCAGTTTTATTGCACAGGTTATCAGGGACCATAAAGTCAATAAACAGTGAGACTAGAGGTATTATCCTTTAGGGGCCTCTTTATGACCCCCTGCAGAGATGTGATAATCACCTCATTATGACAGTCCTTTGATCTAAGGGCCATATTGCACCATTAGGGGTCATTAACCGAATAAACAGTGGTACCACTTTTAGCTTCTTCAGAAGTAGGTCTTTAATTGCACGTCGGTGGGTCGAGCGTCAGACTCTATGATAGCCCCGACTTAAAGCTATTCATTTTAGTTGGTTGGGACCGGAGCTTCTTGTCTGTTGCTTGGCCCACCGGGGTCCAACTGGTGTTTTTCTTTTGCTCCGGGTTTCAGTAAGTTATATGGCGCTCAGAGATCTCCATCGTCGGGCAGCTTACTGAATCTGTTGAGTCCTCGTTTTTGATTCATCATAATGTTTATCATGATATATTTGTTTGTTCTTGATGATTCATTGACTAGTTAGAGATTCACCACTAACTAAATGTGTTATGAACCACTGCAGAAGCTGAGGGTGAGGTTATGGCCATGTAAAATCGATTTAAGCCCGCCAGTATTTTTATATTACTGATCGTTCCAAGGCGATACTTCTGTGGCGGTTCTTTTTGTTTTCTATTTTGGTGTTTAAAATTTCTGTACCGTTGGCGCTTTATGTATGTTTTCATATTTTTAGTTAAGTTTAGGTAACTTAATGGCAACCTATTGGGAAAATAGCTGCTCACTCGGCTTACGATATGTTTCATGGTATAAGTACCTGATTGTTAATGTGTATTCATATTTTTAGTTAAGTTAAGGTGACTGAGTGGCCACATATTGGGAAAATAGCTGCTTATTCGGCTTACGATATGTTTTCATGGCATAAGTACCGGATTGTTAGTTTGGTTTTTTCCCACCTCGGTTTTTAGGTAACTGAATGGCAACCTATTGGAAAAATAGCTGCTCACTCGGCTTACGATATGCTTCATGGTATAAGTACCTGATTGTTAATGTGTTGTCATATTTTTAGTTAAGTAAAGGTGACTGAGTGGCCACATATTGGGAAAATAACTGCTCATTCGGCTTACTATATGTTTTCATGGCATAAGTACCTGATTGTTAGTTTGTTTTTTTCCCACCTCGGTTTTTGAAGTGGGCATCTTTTTTTCTGATTGCTCCTTTTCCTGATCTTTGCCTACTTGTACCTTAGTTTTTCCCACCTCGGTTTTTGGAGTGGGAATCTTTTTTTCTGATTGCGCCTTTTCCTGATCTTTGCCTACTTGTACCTTGTTACAATATAAAATTAAGCGTGTCAGTGTTTTTTTTTTTTTTTTTTTTTTTTTTCAAGAAAATATTCCACAAGGAAGGTTGTCCGGAGTAAGCTTGCTAGTGGATTCTTTCTTGAGGTAAGCATGTCTTAAAGCACCTCTGACTTTATATCCTGCCAAAACGTGGGTTGGAATTTCATCATACAGTTTCATGATTTGTTTCTTGACACAGAATAACATAGGGGGCTGGAGCTTTCACAGAGGAGCTTTTCAATGTCAGGCTCATCTTTAGGACATTTCAAACCTCTTGTATAGGGTTTAAGTCAAGGTTATCGCCAGGACATTCGAACACAGGCGTTTCTCTAATATCAAAAATGTGTTTTGCGGTTTTAGAATGAATACAAAGAACACTGCCTTGTATATATACTAATTCTTTTCGCATCCTTTATTGGTATAATAAACACTTAAGAAGAGGTTTGGAATATGTTAGTCACTGCCTGACAATAAATTAAGCCCACTATGGTATTCTGTGCGGAGGAACAAATATGTATCTTTTTAAAGCTGAACAAACTTCTGTATATTGCATGATAAAGTTTTCGTAGTGGGTTGTAACATACGACATGCAATTCCGTGACAATCTCAAGAGATAGTTTATCATTATTGACATCAAGCAATACAACCAACCAAGTACGCCTTGAGCCGCGCAAATGCATATTAAATCATAGCCTTAGGCAGTTCATGTTACTTGATAAGATCATCATGTTTGCATAACTTGCATGACAGGGTAGAGATCAGTTTTGTGTCATTTAATAATCGCCCAAGAAAGCTTATTTTATATGCAAAATTCGTAATCAGATTTCAAGCAGGAAAATAGTAATTATTTATTTTCATTTTTACTCGCAATCTGCAACATTTTTTGTGTATGTGGCAGGGGAGAGGGGGCGAGGGAGATACACGGTTTAATTGGTCAGTCAAAGTCTGTCCGTTTTATTTTCTATTTATTATATAGCTTATTTGTTTGTTTTAGTCATGTCCTGTTTGGGATCCAACGATGTATGTTTTACTTATTAGTTGTACTCTTGCATAAAAAGATGCAGCTGACATGATGTAGGCTCAGGGTCGGCGTAGGTGTGTTAACGTATTATTATTGTTGACACAACCATGAATTATTTACTTTCTCATGTTCCATAATGCATTTTATCATACAAGAACAGTATATAAGCCACCTCATGGGAAAACCAACAATCTGCATAGGCGAAAACAAAGACGCAGATCAGCTTCGCGGTAACCGCGAAGCTGATCAGCGTCTTTGTTTTCGCTACTCAGATAGTACAATTCCTCTTCTATTTAAATCCGAAATTTCAAGCTTCTAGCTCTTTTCTGTGCTTGTACAGGCCGGTTTGTGTCAGACCTGTTCGGAAACCACATTGTATGTTTTCCCATGAGGCGGCTCATATAACAATGTCACATCAAAGTCTCATAATACATCTCAATTCTCAGTCCAATTCCCATAATGTATTTTTCAATGATTGTTTACCGAATTTTCCGGGTCACTTTTGTAAATGGGTCTTTCCGACTGATTGAGCATACTTTGATTTAAGAATCACAGAGTATATAAATTGTGTGTAGAGAATCGTTTAAAACGTCATGAAATGTATACCCCCCTTGAATCCCAATTTTAGATAGCAAAACTGGGGTATACATACAGGAGTATACCTATTTTTCTTATTTCTGCTCTAAAACATAGATTGTGGGTACTCGTTAGAACCGCCTCGCCCAGGCGTGTATCCGCAATCTATGTTTGAGCACAAATACGAAAATTATCAAAAATGTTCTACGAAAAATTTTTCAATTTTTGCATCTGTTAAAAAAGTTTGTATATTGCATGGGTACATTGTATGTTTTCGTAATGACTAAGATAACAGGCATATCCGATTTAGGATCTAACGCTTCTATTTTAATGAATATTTAGGAACTACGACATGCAAATAACTATACATGTGCATCAGTCGAGTCTTTGTTTTTAGCTCACCTGAGCCGAAGGCTCATAGGTGAGCTTATAGTATACCCATGCTCCGGCGTCCGTCCGTCCGTCGTCCGTCGTCCGTCCGTCGTCGTCCACAATTTCAAAGATCTTCATCTCTGAAACCGCTGGGCCGATTGTTCTCATATTACACATACACCATCTACAGGTAGGGGGAAAAAATAATTGTGTTTTTTGTTTTGATCGGATAAGGACTCTGGTTGCTATGGCAACTTATGCTTCCCATAGACTTATAATGGAAAAAAGTGAAAATTGCTAGTTTGTGCTGTCTTGTTGGAGATATTTGAATTTTGTTTTTGCAGAAATGTTTATTGAGTAGTCCTCTACGTTTCATGTGACTTTTGTACTAATCCTTCATTTTGATTGGTTGCAGGGGCCCCATATAGGGCAAAATTTCGAAAAACATTCAAAAATCTTCTTCTCAGAAACTGTCAGGGGGATGAAGCCTAACTTTGTATACATGTTCCTGACAGTGGCCTCTACATAATTTGTGTTTTTTTATTCCAGGCGGATAAGAACTCTGGTTGCTATGGCAACTTAAAGTTTCCATAGACTTATAATGGGAAAAGTGGAAATCGGCTATTTTTCCGCTAAAATTGCAGACATTTGAATTTTGTTTTTGCAGAAATGTTTATTGAGTAGTGTTTGACGTTTCTTGCAAATTTTGTCCTAATCCTTCATTTTGATTGGTTGCTGGGGCCCCACAAAGGGCAAAATTTTGAAAAAAAAAATCAAAAATCTTCTCCTCAGAAACTGTCAAGTGGATGAATCCTGTACTTTGTATACATGTTTCTGACAGTAGCCTCTACATCATTTGTGTTTTTTATTCCAGTCGGATAAGAACTCTGGTTGCTATGGTAACTTTAAGTTTCCATAGACTTATAATGGGATAAGTGGAAATAAGCTATTTTTTGAAAACTATTGCAGCCTGAGATCTGAAATGTGGTAGATGCAAACAACTAATGGATTAGATGAAGGTATATGATTAATTTAGGTCAAGGTCATCTCTTGACCTTGGCCGGTCTGTCGTCCATACAAACTTTTCAAAGATTTTTTTCTCTGAAACCGCTTGGCCAATCAAAGCCAAATTTTATATGAAGCATCTTTAGGAAGTGGGAACCAATGTATATATAAATAATCCAGGTCACATGACCAAGATGGCCGCCATGCCCATATATGGTAAAAAACCTTAAAATATCTTCTTCTCCAGAACCGGTGAACCGATTTCAACGAAACTTTGCATGAAAAAAATGGATGACTCAAGTACTACAATGTATATATAAAGCATGACCCTGTGGTGACCTTGACCTATTTTATGGCAAGGTCAACATAGGTCGTCAATGCATTTGAATGGGGAAAACTTTTACAATGTCATTATAAGTGAAAGTCTTGCAGGAAATGGGCAGTAGGACTGGAATTTAATGATTCTGAAAAAACAATGGACCCCAGGGGCTCATCTGCTTTTAAAATGTTATTTGAAGGGGAAAATCAGCAGGAAATTGGCAAATTGACAGAATATTGATTATTCTGAAAAAAGAAAATGGCCCAAGGGCTTCATCTGCCCCTGCACTGGGGTTAAATACCATAATATTCAAATATGTTTATTGGTATATGAAGCAGATCTCAGGTGAGCGTTTACAGGACCATTGGTCCTCTGATTTCTTCTTCTTCTTCTTCTTTCCTTTGGAGCTAATATTTTACTACTAGTGTCGTAACTATAAGAACTACCGAAACGTAAGTTAAGTTTATTTCTAAGTCACATTTCTTGCAATCTATTTGCACAGGGATGTAATGCAAGGAGTTCGCCTTCGCTGATCTGACATGCTTAACTAGATGAACTTTAAATTTTATCGGGTTCATCAACGCCAGATAAGAAGACTCAAGATCTTGTCATTGTGAATGGGATGGGAACACCTGATCCCGAGGTTATAAAACGTTTTTCATGCTCAATTTAGCTGAGCATAAAACTTAAAACTACTCATAAATGACAAAATAGCCCAAATAAATTGAAATTGCTGGTTTAGATCACCAAAGCCTGTAATTTATCATGTTGATAAATGTTAAAATGCCAACAAATGTTGGCATTTTTAACATTTTATGAGCAGGATAAATTTTAGTCTCAGCTGATCTGAGCATGAAAAAAGTTTTATAACCTCGGGGGCTGGTCACTATAGCATATAGGAATAATGAACATGTTTTAACTGTGGCAAAGCCTAGTTCCCAAATGGCCGACCGTGAACAAAGCGCCATCAGTATATAGCCCATATGTCAAGAAAAAAATATATACATTGAAGTACAGAAACATGCCATAAATAAAGACAAATAAGTATTAACCTCTTCTTGCCTTACTTCAATTTAACCATATAAGATTATTCGTGGGAGCAATTTTGCTCTGCCAACATCTTGTGAGACAACTGAAAAAGTACACTTGTTCATATACATAGACAAATAAACGAGGCGTTATTTACTCAAACCAGCGAAAGATAGCTTTATCTGGTCTAGTGAGAACATCAATTTTTACAGACACTGGTAATTCAATTCTTCGGCCGAAATTGGCAGTCAAGATAATCCATTTTGTAAACTATCGAATACTGCATAGGCTTGTCGTGTATGAAAAAGTATGCTGCATAAACTGCCACAAAGGTGTATATGTAGGTAAAGCAAATGCCATGCCGGAAGTTATATGAAATAGTGTCTTAAGCCTACAAAAGCACCATGCAAAATGGACTCATTCAATATGAAATTAAAATATTTAGTCTAAGATTTGTGTCGTGTCGGCTCAACTATACATGCTCCTGTAGGAATCGAGACGAATGTATTGACAATAAGAAATGTTTGCATACGAGGGGTGTTCTTTAATGCTTGTCATTTGCTCGATTACTTTTCCCGTGGACTATAATAATGAGAATGCTGTTTATATGTGATGAAAGCTTAATAATTTCTGATCAGATAAGTATCAAAATTAATGCTATCGCATTCTAAAACAGGGTACAGTAATGGCACTGCGTTGTTTTCCAGTAAATTTTAAAAATGCAATTTCGATCACAAGTATAGAAAATGCTGTAACATTCGCAACACTTTATACATTACCGCTTCCATTTTACACATATACTTGCCACTCATACTCTTGTAGAATGTATTCACCTTTACTTTATAGAATTAGTGCCCCTGCTTTGTGACGTCATAATATTTTGAATATACGCCATTTAAAATCTATGCACAGGCTATGCATCTCAATATTTTCATATTTCTCAAACTGGATTGTATGGAGAATATAATTATCAAATTTATGGTTATCTTAATTTTGTTTTAATTGGTCTTAATGGATATTCGCTGTGAATTGCTAAATTGGCAATTTAACATTTACTTCAGGTTTAAGGTGAAACAGGCGCACAATTTCTAGGACGGCTTTTGTTCGTCTCTATAATAATAGAAACCCAGTCAAATTTTCTGATTGAAATCGTCTACCGAAACGCTTCTTAAAAATATCAAGTAAATAAAATTTTGAGAAGTTGTAGTGGTATTAGCACAGGATTACAGTGTATATGGACGCCTCTTTCAATTGAATGTTGTGCTATTTTTCAAAATGCTACAACAATCAATGTTTTAGAGGATAATGTTACGTCTACACCGGACCACGTTCCCATCACGTCCTTACTACGTCCTAAAAAATTAAGAACGCAGTAAGGACGCGATACGGTCTTGTAGGACGTGGAAGGAACGTAGTAAAGACGTAGCGAGGTCTTGATGGACGTGCAGGTCTTGTTCAAATTTGAACATGCTCAAAAGAAACGTGGTGAGGACGGGGTAGAATTAGAACGCAGTAAGGACGTGGTAAGGACGTAGTAGGAACTTGTAGGACGTAGTAAGAACCTAGTACAAACGTAGTAAGGTCTTCATGGACGTGGTATACGAACCTGTTGCAGACAATCAAGACCTCACTACGTCCTCACTACGTCCGCGCTGCGCTCATCAGGTTCTCGATAAGACCCTACCACGCTTCTCGTACGTCCATACCACGTCCTAGAAGACTTCACTGCGTTCTTATCACGTCCTTGCGGTTCCCAACACGTCCTCTGTAGGTTCTTACCACGTTCGCGCCAGGTTCTTATCACGTCCTCCCCGTTTTATTAATTTTGTTTTAATTGACTCGTTCTCTCAAGCACTAGCTTTTGCGTCAATCATTTTGAAATGTTAAATGTTATATGGTTTGCAAATAAATTGAGTTGAGTTCAGTTGAAATAAAAAAAAATGAACCCAGAAGTACTCGTGCAATTCTCTCTCCTTCAATAACACCGAAACTTAATCGGTGCACTCGCAGTGTAGGGTGAGATACTGCTGGGTGCGTCCCAAGCTATTAGCTATGATGATGATGATGATGATGATGATGATGATGATGATGATGATGAAAAAGGTTTCACTATGGACAGCATTGATGATGGAATTTCAGTACTCGTTCTTCAACTGAGCACTCTTATATTTACATAAACAGACAGAACGTGTTGAAAACGTAGTACGCGCGTGGCGTGAACTGCATGGTCTTCGTGAGGACATAGTAAGGACGTAGTGTAAACGGAATGAGCTTGGTGAGCGCGTAGTGAGGACCTAGTAAAAACGTGAAGGACGTAGTAAGGACGTGGTGCGGACGTAGTAAGGACGTAGTGTGAACTAACAAACCAGAAATTGTTTCATTTTGACCCCGTCCTCGTTACGTTCTTAATTGTTTAGGACGTGGTAAGGACGTGGTGAAAACGTGGCCCAGTGTAGACGTAACATAAACAATTCAAAACTTGTATTGATCAATGGAATTAGCAAAGATCTGACACATAGCAGCATGGACAGTTTTGATCAGTCATAACTGGAAATGAAATAATGAGGCTCTGAAACTTCTATACCGTTGTTCTTTCATTTAACAATTCATAAAAAACAGGGCGAAGTGCTATGTTTACAGCTCTCGTAAAAATTGCAATTTCAGTTTCAGGAAAATAAGCTTTCGCCTATGTGTTAGCAAGGTAATGAGGACACCGCAAGTATAAAATGGTGCTTCTAACCATTTTAATTCAAACGTTGTACTGTCTTTTTGGACTGGGTGAAGTACGTGTGAAGATGACAAGAATTAAAGAACAACCCTCGTAGAGCATTTCATGACGTCTCGGAGGTTCAAGGCAATCGACGTTCATGTTGTTTTAGTGAATGCATCCCATGTTGTTTTAGTGAATGCATCCCATGTTGTTTTAGTGAATGCATCAAATGTTCACTTTACTGGAGAAACACGCTCTTTTATCATAACGAATAAGCATATATCACCAGTGGTTGATTCAAGATCATTTGTATTTTTGGTTAATTACCTTTCGTATTATACCGGACATATTGTTTTGGGCTTGTCCGTCTGTGGGTGGGTCTGTCAGTCACTGTTTCGAAAATTATGAATGGTGCATGACAGTTTTTTTTTTTTTTTTTTTTTTTTTTTTAATTTCATAAACATATTCCTCGTGAAAAAATAGTTCCATCATGTTCGAGTTGTGCCAGTTTTCTGTGTTACGTCCCTTTGAATTCAAAAACTGAAAATCGTGCAAGTTATCTCAAAAAGGATTGGAGCTAAAGCCCTCATGTTTGGTGGACTGATTAGGGCTAAAGAGTTAATCATCTGTTTAACTTTTGAGACCTTACTTACTTTTTGACAATTTGTTTGAATTTTTATTGATTATTCCTTTTTTCGTTGACATCTGAAACGTTTGAAAAGTGAATGCTGGGGTTGACTCATATTTTTCATGTCCGGCTTATGCTTCTTTTCTGAGTTATGTCCCTTTGAAAACAAAAATTGAAAATCTTGTGTACAAGATATCGTAAACTGTATTTAAGGTAAAGTTTTCAAATTTCGTGTCCTGACCTGATCATTTTTTTGAGAAATTTTTGTCAAATTTGGACATAATTACGAAATTGTGAAACTTATACTCCATTTCTAATTTGTTTTTTCCATTTTTGCAAAGAGCCTGTATTATGTTTCTGGGTTGTTATCAAAACAGAGGTAACCTAGCAGCTACACTGGTCAGAAAATGCACTATCACTTCATTCAATTGCCCGGCTAGGGACAAGCATAAACTTGGGGCATAGTGTTTTATAAACACACATATCTAGTTTACTTTTTATTGCACTGATACTTATTTTTCATTTCTTCAGAAGAACTATACAGGGACTATTGGTTTTCCAAAGAAGTTGGACTCGTTCACAATTCAACCACTAATACGCATGCGCAATGACCTACTTACCTAGACAAGATCCGTCACCTTCTCGTTTTTCCAAAATATAAGGTCTTCTTAACTGTCGAAGTCTAGATAAATCAACTGTGAGTCCGTAAGCACATGAACTGATAACACTGATTACTACAATCACCAACTGAATACCTCCGAAACACCGCATCTGAAACGATAGGTTAAACGTAATTAACACCATGATTTTAAAAATGACTGGAGGCAGTCTACGTGTGTTTTATTAGAAATGTCTGAAAGCATTGTTTAGAATTGCCTTACACCTTTCAAGGTAATTCTATTACAAATTTGTCATTACGAAAACTTGCCAATGCAATATACAGAGATTTTGAAAGTTGTAAAAAATGATAAATTTCAGTAGAAATTATTTGATATTTTTCTTATTTTTGCTCAAAACATAGATTGTGGGTACACGTTAGAACCGCCTCGCCGAGGCGTTCCAACGAGTACCCACAATCTATGTTTTGGAGCAAAAACAAGAAAAATAGGTACACACCTGTATACCACAGTTTTACTATATAAAATGGGGTATAAGTGGGTATACATTGCACGGACATCTTTTCCTAATGTGCTGTTGGCGCCTTATGTGTGTTTTCATAGTTTTAGTTAAGTTTAGGTAACTGAGTGGCCACCTATTGGGAAAATAGCTGCTCATTCGGCTTACGATATGCTTTCATGGTATAAGTACCTGATTGTTTATTTATTTTTTCCCACCTCGATTTTTTGGAGTGGGAATCTTTTTCTGATTGCGCCTTTTCCTGATCTTTGCCTACTTGTACCTTTTTCTAACAATTGCCAACAAGGGTTATTGCACAATGTCTAGTCCTTTTTACAGTCGACTATAACTAACTTATGATAAAGCAGAACCGCCACGCCCGAATCAAGTAATGAAAATAACTAATCGTCAGTTTTGTCCTAAACATTGGTTGTTGGTTTATGCGAGAAGCGCCTCTCTCTCTCTCTTCTAAAGATATATATTCTTTAAAGAATGTGAATCCTAGTGGATTCGATTCATGTATCATTTTACCATCCTAGACGACCTCGATGCTTTCTAGTCAAAGCGCCCAGTTGTCGACATTTTAAATTACTTTCTTATTTATTTCAAAAGGCAAGAAATATTTGCCCGAGAGCTTTTGTAGAATTTTATCATTTGCAACTTGATGCATTGATATCAAGGGAATTAAACAAAATTGGAATCTGCAATATTAAAAGGCAGTTGAATTCAAATTAAAAATAAATTGCCTAAATGACGCAAGATAGAATATATCCTTTGTATCGGCTAGATTTATGTTCGGTTCCATTGAATATTCATTATGAAAACTTGCCCATGCAATTAACAGATATTTTTTGAGCTTTAAAAATTGAAAATTTTCTGCCGAAAAAATTTTGATATTTTTCTTATTTTTGTGAGTACCCACAATCGACGTTTTGAGCAAATATAAGAAAAATATCAATTTTTTTCTCCTGAAAATTTTCAAATTTTACAACTTAAAAAATCTCAATACATTGCATGGGCAAGTTTTCGTAATGCATCCAATATTGAAATATTGGATAGTTTTGTTTTGCAGAAACAGTTAACCTAAAAAGTCTCCCCGTACACCCATTTAATGCTCTTATTTTTCCAATCCTCAGGGATTGCTTGCAATCAGTTTGTAGCCGGAGCTTCTTGTCTGTTGCTTGGCCCACCGGGGTCCAACAGGTGTTTTTCTTTTGCTCCGAAGTTAGTAGGTCATTCGGCGCCCAGGGATCTCTATCGTCGGGCAGCTTACTCAATCTGTGAGTCCTGGTTTTTGATTCATCAGTATGTTTATCGTGATTTATTTGTTTGTTCTTGATGATTCATTAACTAGTTAGAGATTCACCACGAGGACCGTAGAACTAACTAAATGTTATGAACCCCTGCAGAAGCTGAGGGTGAGGTTATGGCCATGTAAAACCGGTTTAAGCCCGCCAGTAACTTTGTGTTACTGATCGTTCCAAGGCGATTCTCCTGTGGTGGTTCTTTTTGTTTTATGTCTTGGTGTTTAAAATTTGTTTGTGCTGTTGGCTCCTTATGTATGTTTTCATGTTTTTAGTTAAGTTTAGGTAACTGTGTGGCCACCTATTGGGAAAATAGCTGCTCATTCGGCTTACGATATGTTTTCATGGTACAAGTACCTGATTGTTAATTTAGTTTTTTCCCACCTCGGTTTTTGGAGTGAGAATCTTTTTCTGATTGCGCCTTTTCCTGATCTTTGCCTACTTGTACATTTTTTAGTTTAGTCAGCGCCACAATACTTAATATTCGTTTTAAACGTGTGAATTTTCTCGTTTCCAATTTGTTTACAGATATTGAAATGTAGTGTTTTGCACAGACTTCCCATGTAACATACAGATTTTTCTAATGTTGTAAAAATTGAAAATTTTCAATAGATTTTTTTTTTTTTTATATTTTTCTTATTTTTGCTAAAACATCTTTGTTTTCGCATAAATAAAAGCATGGCTTTCTCGTGCGGACCCTGCATCGCATATTGATGCAACACTGATATCTATCAAAATGCACGGACAAAACAGATATGAAATTTAAAAACATTGTATTACTTACAGCTTTGTACAATCCTTAAAAAATTGGTGAACATGTGTATTCTTTTGAAAAATGTGAAACAATGTCCACGTTTTGAACTTAGTCATTTAGACCGTTGTGCAATGACGCACATAACGCAGCGGCGCGTACGGACTTTGTTGAAACTCCTGCTGTCAGTGTGAAATTAATAAATATACATGATTTATTCCATCCTTTTTTTCCACATTGCAGTTCATTCCAAATCATCAGAAAAAAATCAAAATGCAACCAATAGTTAAACTCGAAGTAAAACAAACTCGAAGTAAAACTATATTATATTTAAAAAAGATTATTTGTTTCCATTTATGACATGGTGGGACTTAATTTGATTACTAAATACTGAGAAATGAAAAGGATTTTTTCTGCAATAGGCACAGACTCTGCAGAATGATGTTGGCTTGGCCAAGAGATCATTTGTTCTGTTCTTTAACAAGAATTTCTGAATGATTTTGGCTTTTCTGACCCAAAGTGTGATCCATCAAATTATGTTTCGGGTTGACTGATATAAATGTATCGGTCTTCCATGGCTGTTGATTATTAAACTCTTCTCCTTGGGGTGCAATCGAACAATTATATTATCTGAAACGCGTTAGGAGTAAATTGTAGTTCTAGGCCTATATGTGCGAAACAATAAGTGCTGATCATAAGTCGCGCAGTTGATCAACGTCTAATTGACAAAATCCGTCTAATTTGCAAAAATTAGAATGATTTGACCTTTTCACCAATCCCAAAACGTTTTGCCATAAGTCATAATATAACGTCGCTTTGCATTCCTTTAATATTTGGACCTTGTTGGAAATCTTGACTTGGATGGTAGCTCTAATCTGAGCCGCGTCTTGAGAAGACGGGATTATTGCCTATGCGAAAACAAAGGCGCAGATCAGCTTCGCAGTTACTGCGAAGCTGATCAGCGCCTTTGTTTTCGCTACACGGACAGTACAATTTATCTTCTTAAATCCGAAATTTCAAGCTTCTAGACTGCTTCTGTGACTGTACAGGTAGGTTTGTGTCAGACCTGGTCGGAAACCCCGAAGACCGGTTTTCTCACGTCCCGGCTATCTGATAACCTATCGGCAGGGTTTCTGCTCGTCTCTGAACGAGTCATTGATTCCACTGTTTGCCTGACAGAAATTTATCGAGTAATCTATCCATATTGCACCCAGGGGTGACACGTGGAGACTCATGATAAAGCATGCCATCGAGGTGCTCGACCGAACCTGACAGGAACCAAGCCGTTCAGTCACAAAATAAGGCAAGTGGCTTCACATTTCGAACTTAAGATGATGGATTGTGTCAGTCCGATAAGAGAAAACAGAGGTACTGATCAGCTTTGTGGTAACTGCGTAGCTGATCTTCGTCTTTGTTTTCGCATAAATAAAAACAGGGTTTCTCTTGATGTGGATAATGCATCACATATTGATGCAACACATCACGAAAACTTGCCCATGCAATGTACAGAGAAAGTTTTCAGCATTAAAAATTGAAAAAAAGAAGAAAGAAAAATCTTTGTAAAATTTTGTTATTTTAATATGTTTTGAGCAAAAATAAGAAAAACTGTATTGATCTTTTTTCTTTTTTTTTTTTTCAGCTGAAAATTTTCAATTTTTGATTGTGAAAAAATTCTCGGTATATTGCATGGGCAAGTTTTTGTAATGCAACAAAGTGCGAAAGCCAAAAAGCCAAACAAAACGTTAAGCCTATCACGGGATTATAGGAAAGGGAATATCCATCGTGCATTCAATTGTTCCAGTGACCTAGACTGATCACAATTTTATTATTTTAAAGCCAAACATTATAAAAAGTGCTTGTATACATGTAGATGGTAAACGTAATAACGTATGAAAAAGAAATGTCGATTTTACTGATCGTTCCAAGGCGATACTTCTGTGGTGGTTCTTTTTGTTTAATGTCTTGGTGTTTAAATTTTTTGTGCTGTTGGCGCCTTATGTATGTTTTCATATATTTAGTTAAGTTTAGGTAACTGAGTGGCCACCTATTGGGAAAATAGCTGCTCATTCGGCTTACGATATGTTTTCATGGTATAAGTACCTGATTGTTGGTTAAGATTTTTCCCGCCCCGGTTTTTGGAGCGGAAATCTTTTTCTGATTGCGCCTTTTCCTGATCTTTGCCTACTTGTACATTTTTATCAACATTTTCAATTCTCTGCTCTTTAAATTATGAAAAAAAAGAGATTTGAGCCGCCACAAAACCAACAATCTGCCTAGGCGAAAACAAAGGCGCAGATCAGCTTCGCAGTAACTGCGAAGCTGATCAGCGCCTTTGTTTTCGCTACTCGGACAGTACAGTTCCTCTTCTACTTAAATCCGAAATTTCAAGCGTCTAGCTCTTTTCTGTGACTGTACAGGTCAGTTTGTGTCGGACCTGGTCGGAAACCATATTGTTGGTTTTCTCACGAGACGGCTCATTTACTGGTATCTAGTTTGCTTGCCTTATCTTATTTTATTATTATTATTATTATTATTATTATTATTATTATTATTATTATTATTTTAAACTCTTATATCGTATCATGCCGGGCTTAGCCAGTTGAAAATGTTAAATCTGAGTGCCGATGCTGTGTTCTCGATACGCGCTTAATTCAGTTTAATGATAGAATGTGCTGAATGCACTAAATGTACAATTTTGGTGCTCCTCTAAAAGACAGAACAAATTATTTAGAAGAACTGATCCTTGCACTTATATTAAGTACAACGAGGTTTCGCATATTATAGCGGATTTTTATGTAGGAAATGAAGTGTTGAAGACTAAAGTACCAATTATATATAAGAAAGCAAAGTGGTTTGACATTACGACTGGTGCATAATCTGGTAATAAGAGAACAATCGGTCGTCCGATTAATTAACCTTTTCCAAAAGATGGCCAGTCAATAAATGATAAATTAATTCATTTTTTTTTATTTGTCACGCAGCTGTATCTAAAATATTTTAACCTCGCTAATTTTAGATACTCAATATGTTACATTGTGAAAAGTTATTTACGTATTTGACTTTGTTTTAGTTCCAATTTCCTTACACAAGTAGTCAAGGAGACGATGCTTATTTTAGAAAAATAATATGAACGACTCCGTAAATGCATAACTACGGGGTTTCTTCCTACCCTGATTTTAATTGACCGTTTCCAAGTTATCAGTCTCAATGATTCTAGAGTGATTCACCAATACGAAAACATGACCATGTAATACACTGATTTTTCCTCAGTTGTAAAAATTGAAAATTTTCAGTGGAAATTTTGATTTTTTTTCTTCTTATTTTTGTTCAAAACATAGAGTGTGGGTACATGCTAGAACTGCCTCGACGAGGCGTTTTAACGGGTACCAACAATCTATGTTTTGGAGCCAAAACAAGACCAGAGGACCGATGGTCCTGCAAACGCTCAACTGAGATCTGGGATATGCAACCTCAGCTGACCTTGCCAAAAGTAGAGCTTTGTAGAGCTCCATTCACTGATGCTTCAGGCAAAGTTTCAGGCAACCTATGTTGGCCTTGCCATAAAATAGATCAAGGTCATCCCAAGGTAATGATTTATATAAACTTTGTAGAGCTCCTCTCCCTGATGATTAATGCCAAGTTTCAAAATCATAGGCCTCCTGGTTCTGAAGAAGAAAAATTTTTAATGTTTTTGCTGTTTATAGCCATGGCGGCTATCTTGGTCATGTGACCTTGACCATTTATATAAATTTTCATTATCCCTTCCAAACAATGCCCCACATGGCGTTTGGCTTTGATTGACCAAGCGGTTTCAGAGAAGAAGATGTTTGAATATTATGGTCATATACATGTATATTGCCCCGGGGTGGGGCAGACCTGTCCCAGAGGTTCATTTTTTCAGAATCATAAATCTTCTGTCTATTTGCCCATTTCCATAAAGTTTTTCCCTTCAAATGACATTTTGACAATATTTCCCATTCAAATGCATGGGCAACCTATGTTGACCTTGCCGTAAAATAAGTCAAGGTCATCCAAGGGTCATGATTCATATAAACTTTGTAGAGCTCTATTGCCTGAAGCTTCATGCCAAGTTTCGAAATCATAGGTCTTCTGGTTCTGGAGAAGAAGATTTTTAAAGGCTTTTGCTATTTATAGCCATGGTGGCCATCTTGGTCATGTGACCTTGACCATTTATATAAACTTTTGTTCCTCTATCCAAAGGATACTACATAGAAAATTTGGCTTTGATTGGTCAAGTGGTTACTGAGAAAATCTAAGTTTTACATTTAATTTATAACTGACCTTTGGCCAAAAAATGACCGTGACCTTTTATACTCATAAAATTTCATTAGCTCAACATGTTGTCTATATCTACCAACTTTCAGGTCACAGGCTACAAAACTTCCTGAAAAATTCAATGGTTTCACTTTTTTTTCCATTGAAAAGCCTATGTAACCAAAATGAGCTTGCCGTAAAATAGGTCAAGGTCAACCAAAGGTCATGATTTATATAAACTGTGATGGGCCAAAGTTCCCAATGCTACATACCAAGTTTCGTTGAAATCGGGCCACCGGTTAAAGAAAAGAAGATTGTTTTATGGTTTTTACCATATATGGGCATGGTAGCAATCTTGGTCATGTGACCAGGACCATTTATATAAACTTTCTTTCCCCCTTCCTAAGGGTGCTCCACATGAAGTTTGGCTGTGATTGGCCAAGCGGTTTCAGAGGTGAAGATCTTTGAAATTTTGGACGACGACGACGATGGACGGACGACGGACGGACGACGGATCATGGCCATCCTATAAGCTCACCTTGTGAGCCTTCGGCTCAGGTGAGCTAAAAAATAGGTATACCCCTCCATACCCCATTTTTACTATATAAAAGTGGGGTTTAAGGGGGTATTCATTGCACGGACTTGTTTTCCTGATGCTTCAGAAGCTGTTGCCGAAGTTTGGTGACTGGTTGTTCAATCCCGATAAATACTTTAGTTTACTGACCATTTCATGCGAAACTTTTGTTGTGACATTTTGTTTCTTGTTTTGGTATGGGTTGACTCAATAGGTTTGTGAAACGTACATGTACTTTATGTCAAACTAGCGTATTCTGTCTACATAGTGCACTGTGCGCTTAAGCTACTCCCTCGGTTTTCAACACTCCCCTCGAGACATAGCGAATGTTAATGAATGGAAAATCATGTTTGATCCCTATATTAATACTTTAGTGCAACTTCAAAGATATTCTAGTTACAAAGCATGTGTACAGTGCCAATATGCATGCCATCCAGTGTGCCCTTATAAACGGAGTATTAGTAAAAACCGTGCATATGCGCATATTGGAGCATATGCGCTAATTAGAACGAATTCGGTAAGTATAAAGTACCCCAGGTCAAACAACAGATATGGTCACCAAATACTACATTTAAGAGATTGGTGGTTGACGCTACATGCTCGTGCTTCCGTGCAAAAGAGTTAGTCAGGTTGCAATTCAAGCATTTGTTGAGTGCCCCGAATATCCGGTTTTGATTTTAAATCGTTTCCGTCAAGCTCTGTGTTTTCTATTTGTACTTTTGAATAACGATGCTGTTTTATTCTGAGGCACCACTGAATTATTCTGGAATTAAAACCAATTACACTGCGTTAGCATGATCACTTGTTTTACGGCTTTTACATCCATATAAATAATTCAAACCTTTATTGATATACTACATATCTAGCCAAGCGCAAGGAAATATCTGACATATTCAAAACGCGGAAAATAGGGGCAGTCTGATCGCGATATATAATGATAACCTTGAAGGTACAAACTATTAATGAATGTTTCAAAATTTATGATCATGTCATGTAGATATCTTCAGAAAATCATTTAGACTGTATAAAAATACCCGTCTGGTGTATAGTTTCTACTGAATGAAAATTTTCTGTGGAAATGGCGAATATTGCAATTTGCTCATGGTAATGTGGCCTTAAGCCAATTTGAGTGCCATCTTCGAAACGACGCTATTTCCACGTTCATTACTAGAAATCCCCCTTGGGATATTTTGATAACCTTTTCATTGAAAAGACAGCTTTATTGATAGAAAATGATGCTTTTTCTACAGACAAGTGCTTTTTGCATGCCCGGCAGAAATCCCGTTGTCACGATAAGAGAACCCGCTTTACATGCACATTTACATATTAACATGTATAAATGTATAAATTTTAAAAGGTGGCAATGCATGTTGAAAATCAACAGAATTACTAGGCATGTTTTAAACTGCTGATTTCTAAATTCCAACAGTACGAACGAACATTGTACATGTAAACGTCATATTGTTCAAGTTGGTAAGGTGTTTACTTTTTTGGATACTCGATTTTCGAGTATGACCGTGACATGACACTCTTAATCATATCCGCGAGTTCTATGGAAGTATAATTTAACTAATATAACCTAAATAATCTGAGCCGTCCCATGAAAAAACCAACAATCTGCATAGGCGAAAACAAAGGCGCAGATCATCTTCGCAGTAACTGCGAAGCTGATCAGCGCCTTTGTTTTCGCTACTCAGATAGTACTAGTACAATTCCTCTTCTACTTAAATCCGAAATTTCAAGCTTCTAGCTCTTTTCTGTGCTTGTACAGGTCGGTTTGTGTCGGACCCGTTCGGAAACCACATTGTTGGTTTTTCCACGAGGCGGCTCATATATATACTTGGCTATAATCAAAATAAGCTTGGTAATTTTTCAGCTTTAAGGATAGGCGACCTCTTCATGGCGCATTCTCTTACAGAAAAGCAGTTTCATTAGGCTTTATGGCTGGTCAGTGGTCACAAATTACCTACCAAATAGACACTTTATTTCAGTCTCTTCATGATAAAATATGTTAAAACTCCATCCTAACATGACAGGCGTTGGTCAGTTTGTACATTTGTGCAGTCTATGTAGCACCTCGATGATCATGAGCTACGCAATTTAATGTATCCCTTCTTCAAACCATGAATGCAAGATGACCCCTATTAAGGTTCTGAAGCATAGCACTCTACTTTGTACTGGTAACTATAGCAAGAGATACTGAAACCAGGTTTACTCATGATGACATTTTACAATGTGTCTGCGACGCTTGTTAGCTATATCTATCTACAGAAATAAGTGACTGGCCACTGCATCAAGTGTGTGACCGAATGTTTCAAGAGTACATGTCCTCATTAAGCAATGCGATCATGAATGATTATGACCGGTACTCGTACAACGGTGTATAACAATATTTAATAAAGATGTTAACTTGGCTTATCGTACATATATGTTTTCTTTTTATCAGTGTAGTGCCAATACTTTGTTTCCTACCTGCGTCAGAGGGTGGGATAGCACAAGTTCCTCACCGTTACTTATATTTAAAAAGATATACTCATGAATAACATGGATGCCAACGTTCCATACGACTAAAGCTGGGCACATAGATGCATAAAATACAAATGTTCCATTGCCTTTGCTGGTGAACTAATACTTATGAAATTGCTTAAGACCACGATGGGCGGGGGCCCAAACAGTGGCTTGACACTTGATCGATTTCTCCAGTTCTATATGGAAATATAATTTAACCAATATAATCTAAATATACTTCACTGTAATCATAACAAGCCAGGTAATTTTTCAGCTTTAAGAATAGGCGACCTCTTCATAACGCATTCTCTGACAGTAAATTCATCGGGCTCTATTGCTGGTAAGTATTAAAAAAATAAAACAAAACAGAACAAAATCATCCTAACTAAACTAGATTACGGGACTTGTTTGTTCGTCGCTAACATAAGAGAAGGTTAAGATTAAGCTAAAACCAGAAAAAAAAAAAAACATGAAAAATAGGTATACCACTATACCTCTGTTTAAAATGGGATACGCCTTGCATGAAAATGTTATCCTGATGAGTATCAATTGTTGTTGCATAAACCAGCTTTAGGTCTGAACTATGGCATTTATGTAATAGCACGACGGGGGATTTGTCAAATTTGTATTGCTGAATAAGAATCTAAACAGTTTCCTTGTGACACGCTAAAATGACAGTACGTCATGGTACAGCGACTATTATTTCTACAAAAAAAATGTCATCAAACGAGACGATAGGGCATGCGACACCATCGCACTTTCTCGAATGTACATCGGCACTAACGATGCATAAATAAAATCTACACTACTTTTATAGCAACATATCATTAACTCGACTCATTTTACCATCAAATATTCCGGGAAAAATGTCAATTTGTTCTGTATTAGAAATACTAGAGGACCATTGGTCCTGTAGCTCACCTGAGAGATTATCACATTGTAAGCTCATGAGATTTAAATTAATTGAGAATCGACCAATGAAAGTCTATGCATGGACACTATTGACCCCCGGGACATGGCCAAATTTGACCCAGGGGCATGACTGGCGCAATTTATAATGGGGACTACCAAACATTGCTACATACAAAATATAGAAGCTCTGGGCCTTTTGGTTTCAGAGAAGAAGATTTTTTTAGTTTTTCCCATTTTAAGTCTATGGAGACTATCTACCCCCGGGGCGTGGCCAAATTTGACCCCAGGGGCATGGCTGGCACAATTTATGTAGAGGACCATTAGCCATTGCCACATACAAAATATCAAAGCTTTCAGAGAAGAAGATTTTTGAAATTTTTTCCCATAGCAAGTCTATTGAGACTATCAACCTCCGGGGCCTGGCCAAATTTGACCCCAGGGGCATGAATGGCACAATTTATGTAGAGGACCATTAGCCATTGCTACATACCAAATAACAAAGCTGTGGGCCTAGTGGTTTCCGAGAAGAAGATTTTTTTTAGTTTTTCCTATTGTAGGTCTATGGAGACTATCGACCCCCGGGGCGTGGCCAATTTTGACCCCGGGGACATGATTGGCACAATTTATGTAGAGGACCATTAGCCATTGCCACATACAAAATATCAAAGCTGTGGGCCCTGTGGTTTCAGAGAAGAAGATTTTTTAATTTTTTTCCCATAGCAAGTCTGTGGAGACTATCAACCCCCAGGGCGTGGCCAAATTTGACCCCAGGGGCATGAATGGCACAATTTATGTAGAGGACCATTAGCCATTGCTACATACCAAATATCAAAGCTGTTGGCCTAGTGGTTTCAGAGAAGAAGATTTTTTTAGTTTTTTCCTATTGTAGGTCTATGGAGACTATCGACCCCCGGGGCGTGGCCAAATTTGACCCCAGGGGCATGATTGGCACAATTTATGTAGAGGACCATTAGCCATTGCCACATACAAAATATCAAAGCTATGGGCCCTGTGGTTTCAGAGAAGAAGATTTTTTAATTTTTTTCCCATAGTAAGTCTATGGAGACTATCAACCCCTGGGGCGTGGCCAAATTTGACCCCAGGGGCATGAATGGCACAATTTATGTAGAGGACCATTAGCCATTGCTACATACCAAATATCAAAGCTGTGGGCCTAGTGGTTTCAGAGAAGAAGATTTTTTTTAGTTTTTCCAATTGTAAGTCTATGAAAACTATCCACCCCCGGGGCGTGGCCAAATTTGACCCCAGGGGCATGGCTGGCACAATTTATGTAGAGGACCATTAGCCATTGCCACATACCAAATATCAAAGCTGTGGGCACTGTGGTTTCAGAGAAGAAGATTTTTTTATTTTTTTCCCATAGTAAGTCTATGGAGACTATCGACCCCCCGGGGCGTGGCCAAATTTGACCCCAGGGGCATGAATGGCACAATTTATGTAGAAGACCATTAGCCATTGCTACATACCAAATATCAAAGCTGTTGGCCTAGTGGTTTCAGAGAATAAGATTTTTTTTAGTTTTTTCCAATTGTAGGTCTATGGAGACTATTGACCCCCGGGGCGTGGCCAAATTTGACCCCAGGGGCATGATTGGCGCAATTTATGTAGAGGACCATAAGCCATTGCCACATACAAAATATCAAAGCTGTGGGCCCTGTGGTTTCAGAGAAGAAGATTTTTTAATTTTTTTCCCATAGTAAGTCTATGGAGACTATCAACCCCTGGGGCGTGGCCAAATTTGACCCCAGGGGCATGAATGGCACAATTTATGTAGAGGACCATTAGCCATTGCTACATACCAAATATCAAAGCTGTGGGCCTAGTGGTTTCAAAGAAAAAGATTTTTTTAGTTTTTCCCATTGTAAGTCTATGGAGACTATCTACTCCCGGGGCGTGGCCAAATTTGACCCCAGGGGCATGGCTGGCACAATTTATGTAGAGGACCATTAGCCATTGCCACATACAAAATATCAAAGCTTTCAGAGAAGAAGATTTTTGAAATTTTTTCCCATAGCAAGTCTATTGAGAAAATCAACCTCCGGGGCCTGGCCAAATTTGACCCCAGGGGCATGAATGGCACAATTTATGTAGAGGACCATTAGCCATTGCTACATACCAAATAACAAAGCTGGGGGCCTAGTGGTTTCAGAGAAGAAGATTTTTTTTAGTTTTTCCTATTGTAGGTCTATGGAGACTATCGACCCCCGGGGCGTGGCCAATTTTGACCCCGGGGACATGATTGGCACAATTTATGTAGAGGACCATTAGCCATTGCCACATACAAAATATCAAAGCTGTGGGCCCTGTGGTTTCAGAGAAGAAGATTTTTTAATTTTTTTCCCATAGTAAGTCTATGGAGACTATCAACCCCCGGGGCGTGGCCAAATTTGACCCCAGGGGCATGAATGGCACAATTTATGTAGAGGACCATTAGCCATTGCTACATACCAAATAACAAAGCTGTGGGCCTAGTGGTTTCCGAGAAGAAGATTTTTTTTAGTTTTTCCTATTGTAGGTCTATGGAGACTATCGACCCCCGGGGCGTGGCCAATTTTGACCCCGGGGACATGATTGGCACAATTTATGTAGAGGACCATTAGCCATTGCCACATACAAAATATCAAAGCTGTGGGCCCTGTGGTTTCAGAGAAGAAGATTTTTTAATTTTTTTCCCATAGCAAGTCTGTGGAGACTATCAACCCCCAGGGCGTGGCCAAATTTGACCCCAGGGGCATGAATGGCACAATTTATGTAGAGGACCATTAGCCATTGCTACATACCAAATATCAAAGCTGTTGGCCTAGTGGTTTCAGAGAAGAAGATTTTTTTAGTTTTTTCCTATTGTAGGTCTATGGAGACTATCGACCCCCGGGGCGTGGCCAAATTTGACCCCAGGGGCATGATTGGCACAATTTATGTAGAGGACCATTAGCCATTGCCACATACAAAATATCAAAGCTATGGGCCCTGTGGTTTCAGAGAAGAAGATTTTTTAATTTTTTTCCCATAGTAAGTCTATGGAGACTATCAACCCCTGGGGCGTGGCCAAATTTGACCCCAGGGGCATGAATGGCACAATTTATGTAGAGGACCATTAGCCATTGCTACATACCAAATATCAAAGCTGTGGGCCTAGTGGTTTCAGAGAAGAAGATTTTTTTTAGTTTTTCCAATTGTAAGTCTATGAAAACTATCCACCCCCGGGGCGTGGCCAAATTTGACCCCAGGGGCATGGCTGGCACAATTTATGTAGAGGACCATTAGCCATTGCCACATACCAAATATCAAAGCTGTGGGCACTGTGGTTTCAGAGAAGAAGATTTTTTTATTTTTTTCCCATAGTAAGTCTATGGAGACTATCGACCCCCCGGGGCGTGGCCAAATTTGACCCCAGGGGCATGAATGGCACAATTTATGTAGAAGACCATTAGCCATTGCTACATACCAAATATCAAAGCTGTTGGCCTAGTGGTTTCAGAGAATAAGATTTTTTTTAGTTTTTTCCAATTGTAGGTCTATGGAGACTATTGACCCCCGGGGCGTGGCCAAATTTGACCCCAGGGGCATGATTGGCGCAATTTATGTAGAGGACCATAAGCCATTGCCACATACAAAATATCAAAGCTGTGGGCCCTGTGGTTTCAGAGAAGAAGATTTTTTAATTTTTTTCCCATAGTAAGTCTATGGAGACTATCAACCCCTGGGGCGTGGCCAAATTTGACCCCAGGGGCATGAATGGCACAATTTATGTAGAGGACCATTAGCCATTGCTACATACCAAATATCAAAGCTGTGGGCCTAGTGGTTTCAAAGAAAAAGATTTTTTTAGTTTTTCCCATTGTAAGTCTATGGAGACTATCTACTCCCGGGGCGTGGCCAAATTTGACCCCAGGGGCATGGCTGGCACAATTTATGTAGAGGACCATTAGCCATTGCCACATACAAAATATCAAAGCTTTCAGAGAAGAAGATTTTTGAAATTTTTTCCCATAGCAAGTCTATTGAGAAAATCAACCTCCGGGGCCTGGCCAAATTTGACCCCAGGGGCATGAATGGCACAATTTATGTAGAGGACCATTAGCCATTGCTACATACCAAATAACAAAGCTGGGGGCCTAGTGGTTTCAGAGAAGAAGATTTTTTTTAGTTTTTCCTATTGTAGGTCTATGGAGACTATCGACCCCCGGGGCGTGGCCAATTTTGACCCCGGGGACATGATTGGCACAATTTATGTAGAGGACCATTAGCCATTGCCACATACAAAATATCAAAGCTGTGGGCCCTGTGGTTTCAGAGAAGAAGATTTTTTAATTTTTTTCCCATAGTAAGTCTATGGAGACTATCAACCCCCGGGGCGTGGCCAAATTTGACCCCAGGGGCATGAATGGCACAATTTATGTAGAGGACCATTAGCCATTGCTACATACCAAATAACAAAGCTGTGGGCCTAGTGGTTTCCGAGAAGAAGATTTTTTTTAGTTTTTCCTATTGTAGGTCTATGGAGACTATCGACCCCCGGGGCGTGGCGAAATCTGACCCAGGGGCATGATTGGCACAATTTATGTAGAGGACCATTAGCCATTGCCACATACAAAATATCAAAGCTGTGGGCCCTGTGGTTTCAGAGAAGAAGATTTTTTAATTTTTTTCCCATAGTAAGTCTATGGAGACTATCAACCCCTGGGGCGTGGCCAAATTTGACCCCAGGGGCATGAATGGCACAATTTATGTAGAGGACCATTAGCCATTGCTACATACCAAATATCAAAGCTGTGGGCCTAGTGGTTTCAGAGAAGAAGATTTTTTTAGTTTTTCCAATTGTAAGTCTATGAAAACTATCCACCCCCGGGGCGTGGCCAAATTTGACCCCAGGGGCATGGCTGGCACAATTTATGTAGAGGACCATTAGCCATTGCCACATACCAAATATCAAAGCTGTGGGCACTGTGGTTTCAGAGAAGAAGATTTTTTAATTTTTTTCCCATAGTAAGTCTATGGAGACTATCGACCCCCCGGGGCGTGGCCAAATTTGACCCCAGGGGCATGAATGGCACAATTTATGTAGAGGACCATTAGCCATTGCTACATACCAAATATCAAAGCTTTGGGCCTAGTGGTTTCAGAGAAGAAGATTTTTTTAGTTTTTCCCATTGTAAGTCTATGGGACCTATCTGTTGCCATGGAAACCACAATTTTGATACAATCTGCTCCAAAACCTAATGCCATCAATCCCCCAACCCAATTATGGTTCACATTAAATTTGATCAAGATCGGCCTACTAGCTTCAGAAATATTCTTCTTTGAAATTGTGGACGGACGACGGACGACGGACGGACGACGGACGACGGATGCCTGCCTATCCTATAAGCTCACCTGTAAGCCTTCGGCTCAGGTGAGCTAAAAATGCTTTGAGCCAATAAAACATATCCATTAATGTGATATTTGACATAAGATACTTGCTAAGTTCTAATACTCAAATCAGGAAATTGATGAATAGAATGTTTGATACTTAGATATGAGGGTTGTAAATGGCATTTTATTAAATTGACGTTTTGATAACGTAACAAGAGATCATTTGAGCCGCCGCATGGGTAAACAAACAATCTGTATAGGCGAAAACAAAGGCGCAGATCAGCGCCTTTGTTTTCGCTACACGGATAGTACAATTCATCTACTCTCCGTATCCAAAATTTCCAGCCTCTAACCATCTTCTGTGACTGTACAGCCCGGTTTATGTAGGACCTGAGCGGAACCCAAATTGCTGTTTTTCTCATGCAGAGGCTCATTTGGTTATATGTCAAGTTATCTGCGATGCAGTAACTACCATCAGATGCGTAGGATGCCATACGAGTCGCTATACACTGTGCTAAATGTTCTGTCAGATTCATTCGAGTATTTCTGGTATTACGTGTGTAAATGTACATGTATGCTTTACCAATCCCTCATATACCCAGCCAGTATGTCGTTTCATCAAAGATTTTATGACATGTCTTTTCCTACGTTATAACTTAGTCCATATTTTGTAATAGGATATGTCTCATCCTTAAGATGTCATAGCTTACCCTCTAAATATAGATCCAATATTCTAAATAAAGTCACCAAAATGTGTATCAAATAAGATAAAATCATCAAATAAAGTCACTAAAAAGTGTATTGAATAAGATAAAATCATATAATTTAGATATTTTGCTGCTGTAGTCGGATAAAATGCAAGGAAGTCTGCAAATCTAAAATATGGATCATTTCATCATCAAATTCCACGTAACTTCTTTCTGTTTTGTCCAAGTTATGTTAACCGTCAATAAAACCGCTGTTATATTTAGTTTACATATGAACCCTTCTTATGGTATGGCTTACATACATGTATGACATATCTTACGTATGGTAGACTTAGTACTGCCATATGATTAGTCTTGGTCATAAGATAAGACATGCTCTATGACAGCTTCCTGAAACGACTTACAGTTTCTTTTTACGTATATGTCTTAAACGAAACTGCACGACACCCCGACGTTCTTTCGTGCTGAATTGATTCAAACGTGTACGCCAGATCAATATTGAAAGTTCTGATTAAACAACTCAGTAATTATTTGAATAAAAAAAAATATGTTTTCATCTTCACTCCCAACAATTTCATATAAATGACAATCCAATCCGGAACTTCTGTTGAGGTTCGATTTGTTTCATTTTTGGTGTCGGTTTTTGCATTGTTGGTTCTATTTACGTGCGTATTGTTATATTTTAGTTAAGTTCAGGACACTAAGTGGCCACCTTAAGGGAAATGACCGCTCACTCGGCGTGCTATATATTCTCTTTCTATCAATACCTAATTTTATTTTTGCTTTTACCAATCTGGGTTTAAGGGCGGGGCTGATTGCAGTAGTTTCGATTGCACTAGTCCATGATCATTGCTTATATCGATGATGTCTATGTATATTTTTGTATTTGCATTATGATTTGCAATCTGATGTTTGATTTACACCTACCAATAAGGAAAGCAATTCTGTAAACCCTGGGCGCCCAGGGATCTCCATCGTCGGGCAGCTTACTCAATCTGTGAGTCCTCGTTTTTGATTCATCATGGAGTTTTTCATGATTTATTTGTTTGTCCATGATGATTCATCGACTAGTTAGAGATTCACAACGAGGACCGAGCAACTAACCAAATGTTGTGAACCACTGCAGAAGCTGAGGGTGAGGTTAGGTACCTTTAATACCGGTTAAAGCCCGCCAGTAATGTATAACAAATCTTTCCAAGGTACTTCTGTGGTGGTTCTTATTGTTTTATGTCTTGGTGTTTAACATTTTTGTGCTGTTTGCGCCTTAAGTATGTTATCATACTTTTAGTTAAGTTTAGGTAACTGAGTGGCCACCTATTGGGAAAATAGCTGCTCATTCGGCTTACGATGTGTTTTTATGTTATACGTACCTGAATGTTATTTTAGTTTTTTCCCACCTCGGTTTTTTGGAGTGGGAACCTTTTTCTGATTGCGTCTTTTCCTGATCGTTGCCTACTTGTACCTTTTAATGTTTGTGATCGCTCCAGTTTAATTTTAAATGTAAATACACTGTGGATTACTGTACTCAACATGTTTTGACCTTGAGCATCAATGGTCCCGTCTATATCTGTCTGTACGTCGTCGGTAGTTTTTTTTTTGTTTTGCATGTCTGTTTAAACTTCTTTCTTAAGCCAATTTCGATAACGATTCCAATTTGTTGACAAGTCTCGGAGACGATTGGGCCGCCAAGAAATGAGTCAACATTCTAGTATGTGTGGACAGTGGAGACTCAACCCATCCTAAGGCTTATGTATAGACTCACACATGCATTCATTTATTAGTCTTCGTACTTAATCTTCAAGCTGAATATATATATATGATCATCCGTTTTCAATTAAGTATCAAAACTGTTGTGGATGCAATTGGGACCATATGTCCTTCTAGAGAAGTTTTTAATGTCGTGGCTAAATTCGAGATCTCCTATTTAACCCACGTAAGCTTAACTTCCTATTTCTGGGTAAAAACAAAAATACAACTTAAATTTTCCAGAAAAAGACATCACAGGATAATTAAACCAGCCAAGAGTTGTGAAGATAGGGGTTCAATGCCTTTTTCTCATATTAAATTCCATAGAAAATAGAAATAAAAATAGCCAGTTCCGTCCTTGGAGTTGACTAATTTAAGTAGCAAAAATAGAAAAAATGTCTATTTGCCATAAATGGGCAAATTGTGATGATCGGATGCCTGTTACCGCTAATAATGTCTACAGACCTAAACAAACACATCACTTGTCGAACAAGATTGATAAATGAGAAAAGACACGGCAAATCATCGCTATTTTTGGGTACTTGATGATGTCACTTCCGAATCAGTCCGTTTTACAACATATACTGCGGTTCGCTAGCAAAGGCTTTTAAAAATGAGTCTCCTGTAAGGGGAGTCACAGCTCCATGTTTCCTCGAAATAATCAAATACGAGCCTAAATCCTTATATTCTTCATGTTCCTCCCAAACCCCAAATTATATGTTGTTTCCCAGCTACCTTAATATCTAGTGCTCCCCCAGCTTATTGTTTACAAATAGCCCTCTACCAAGCACCAAGAAACTCCTAGAAGGGCCTCAAAAGAAAACAATCTAGCACTTACCAAGCACGATACTTGCACTACTGTTGTACCTTCAAAGATATTAGAATGTCCAGGATGTTGATTCATAAATACCTTGGTTGGTTTATTAGGTTGTTCAACCCTCTTCAGTGAGGCTTTGAGGGTGTCTTTGTAGCGTTTTTTTTCTGCCCCCTTCCCCCCCCCCCCCCCTTGGGAGCCCTCCTGTAATTCTCCATTGAAGTTGCATATAAGGCATTCGTATGACATGACCTGTCCATCTTAGCTGTACCAGCTTTAAGACTGTATGCATGCTTTGCATCCCTGCCTTCATCAGGACCTCTGTGTCTGGGATCTTGTCTTGCCATATTATTTTTAACAATTTTCTCAAACAACTTAAGTGAGACTGATTAAGTCTGTTTGCATGGCGTTCGTATACTCTCCAGGTCCCACATGCGTATCAGAGGGTTGACAATACCACGGCCTTGTAGACTTTTAGCTTGGCGTCAAGCTTGTTTCCATTTCGCTCCCTGACATTAGCAGAGCGTCTTCCAAATGCCACACTGGCTTTTGCAGTTCTAGCAGTGACCTCATCATCAATGTGCACTGCTCTGGAGAGAGTGCTTCCCAGGTAGATGAATTTATCAACAGCTTTCAGGTTTTGTCCATTCACAGTGGTGGTTGGTTCATTGTACGGCTTTTCAGGTGCTGGTTTAAATTTGTGTACAACCTCAGTCTTTTTGTGTTAAATGTAAGGTCATAGTTATCACATAATTGTGAAACTTGATCCATAATTGCCTCTTGCATTTCATTACGAAAACTTCTCCATGCAATAAATAAGATTTTTTTAGCTTTAAAAATTGAAAATTTTCAGCTGAAAAAGTTTGATATTTTTCTTATTTTTGCTCAAAACATAGATTGAGGGTACACGTTAGAACTGCCTCGCCGAGGCGGTTCTAACGAGTACCCACAATCTATATTTTGGAGCAAAAATAAGAAAAATAGGTATACCCCTGCATGCCCCATGTTTGCTGTATAAAAGTGGGGTTCAATGGGGTATACATTACACAGACATTTTTTCGTGATGTTTCTCTGAATTGTCATTTTCATCCATGTCGTCAGCAAAGAGTAGATCATCTAGCACATCAGGCTGCATCTTAGTTTTGGCTGTGTAGTATCTCCTTGGAACGATCAGTAATGTAAAATTACTGGAAGGGGAGGCTTAAACCGGTTTTACAGGCGCTTAACCTCACCCTTATCTTCTGCAGTGGTTTACAACATTTAGTTAGTTGTTCGGTCCTCATGGTGAATCTCTTTCTAGTCAACGAATCATCATGGACAAACGAATTAATCATGATAACCACCCTGATGAATCAAAAACGAGGACTCAACAGATTCAGTAAGCTGTCCGACGATGGAGATCCCTGGGCGCCAAATACCTTACTGAAACTCGGAGCAAAAGAAAAACACCAGTGGGCTAAGCAACAGACGAAAAGCTTCGGCCCCAACCAACTAAATGAATAGCTTTATGTCGGAGCCATCATAGAGTCTGACGCCCGATTCTCCGGCGTGCAATTAAAGAAGGCAGCATAGTTGTCACATGAATGGGTTAAAAACTAAGCATACAGACTGTCGCATAACATTCAACTTATAAGCTATATGCCTGTAACGTGTTATGATATTTCTTAACTGAAAAGAAAAATAATTCCTTCCTTTAAGTTCCTTGTAAAATTCTGGTTCCGAACGGCCCTCACGTAAAAGCGTCTTAAGCCCAATATTAAATTTGGAAATCAACCCATAGTGTCTGCGATAAATTTTAGAAAATGTTTTACGAAGTTTATGATACCGATATCCCTGCTTTAAGGTCATAGTTACATGTAAGGTCATAGTTATCACGTGATTGAGAAACTTGATTTTTTTACTTGATCCATTGTGTAATGCATATTCTTCCTCTGAATTGTCATTCTTATCCATGTCATCAGCATAGAAAAGATAATCTAACACATGTCCACACCTAAGTTTTGGCTTGCAGCCTTCTTAGGTTTAACTCATTTAAGCCTGGCGTCCCTTTTATGGGACATAGGCAAACAGAATAGCCCCAGATGTGACGCCGCAGAACGCGGCGTCCCATCTGGGGCTATTCTGTTTGCTTGGAGGAATTTCATAAAAAAATGAGATATAAATTAAAAATCACTCCTAACACCCCTAAAACTGAAAGTGGACTCATCCAATTGATAATGATGGGAAAATCCATTCGTCCAATATGGGTAAATAACTTGACAACAAAGCGGTATCTGATTGAGAAATCTGTATCACAATCCTGTGACCAGTGTTGGAAACTGCCTCGAGGCAGTATCGCATTTGATAGCATTTTGATAACTACTTGTCGAACTTTGCAAAAACGATTTGCATCAGGAAAACATGTCCGTGTGATGTATACCCCCTTAAACCCCACTTTTATATAGTAAAACTGGGGTATGCAGGGGTATACCTATTTTTCTTATTTTTTGCTCCAAAACATAGATTGCGGGTACTCGTTAGAACCGCCCACAATCTATGTTTTGAGCAAAAATAAGAAAAATATAAAAAAAATTCAGCTAAAAATTTTCAATTTTTAAAGCTAAAAAATTTCTGTATATTGCATGTGCAAGTTTTCGTAATGCCCATGTTCAGTGGAAACTGCTTCAAGGAAGTATCGCATTTGATAGCATTTTGATAACTTCTTGTAAACGCTGTTACTGTGCAAGTGCTGACATCATGATTATTAGTGTTTTATTCTACTGTTTTGCCTTTCAATGGACCGATTAATGAAATTTACGATTTTTGGACAAATGCCACTACATAGAGAGACCTTGGATTAAATAACCTAACTGATTGAATATTTGAATGCTTATTGCCTTTATTCATTTAAAAGTGTTTTAGTGTTTTCGTTTTGAAATCATAAAGACTGAGATGGACATAACGTGACAAACGTATGAGGTCTTTGTAAGTTAAAACTTAGATAAACAGAAAAAAAACTTGATATTATTAAGGTCAGACGCTCAAACCCTGTTTGGTTAAAACGCCACCGAAACAGCATATAACGATTATAATTTTATGATATCCTGATGACCCATCTATTTCAAATGGAATGATCTTCAATATGATGTGTGGGAAAGTCCAGTCGCATATGAGTTATGTTTCTAAGACCACACATGACATATGTAGATTTTTGCAGCTCGTGCGCAAACGTTGAACACCAATAAATGAGCCGCCTGATGGGAAATACAACAATCTGCATAAGCAAAAACGAAGGCGCAGATCAGCTTCTCAGTAACTGCGAAGCTGATCATCGCCTTTGTTTTCGCTACACGCATAGTACAATTCCTCATGTGTTTAACTCCAAAATTTCAAGCTTCTAGCCTGCTTCTGTAGCTGTACAGGCCGGTTTGTGTCAGACCTGTTCGAAAACAACATTGTTGGTATTTCCACGAGGTGGCTCAAATGTTCTTTTAGCAAATTTTATGACAAGGGTATCAGGTGGTATATTGAAATTATAGCCATTTAAAGTATTGTTTTACTTCATTAAAATGTTGAAAGTTCAGGAAAATTAATAAACAAGTCGTCGTTTTGGAAAAAAGAAAGCAAAAATGAATGTTTTAAACATTTTTGTTCGCCAGAGGCGTGTGTTCCGTAAAATGCTACGGCATTTAATAGATACATAAAGATGCATTCATGTTATGGGAGTGTCCGAAAGAACCATGAATAAATCCTTACCGTGTATATGTGGACACCTATTTGGAAACAGACGCTACATAGTTTTACCATAATTTGATTGTATTTAGGCTTAACGTCCCAGTCAAGAATTTTTCAGTCATCGGGACGGAGCTAACGCTTCCTGGGTTTCACCAGTACTGTAGGGAGTTAATGTGTCTTGCTCAAGGACACAACACGTTGTTGCTTGTGGGGATCGATTCCGGGACCTCTCGATTCGGAGTCCGACGCTCTACCACTACGCCACCGCGCTCACTTTACCATAATTATGTTCCTATTACATCTTGCCTTTATTTGTATTATTATTTCCCCGTTTGTGTTTTCGATGCGAGTGTTTATTTATGTTTGTGTAAGCTCCTTGTTATTTGTTATTGTTTAACTCTAACATCAGGAAAACATGTGCGCGAAAACGTTATACCCCTTGAACCCCACATTTTTATATCTTAAGAAACGGGGTTTGCAGGGGTATGCATATTTTTTATTTTTGCTTTTAAACACAGATTGTGGGTACTCGTTGAACCGCCTCGCCGATGAATATTTGCATGTTGCATGAGCATGTTTTTGTAATGACACTGTTTCGCAATCGATGCGTGCGTCTAGAGATTTAAGTGTGCTATGGTTCTCAATATCATACCAACATTAAGATTTTAACAATGGTTTGCAAAGAAGTTCTGACCGGACTAGTTCGATAACTTCAAAGTTAATCCCTCAAGGACGGTGGGGTTATTCTTTAACTTTCGATGATACAAAGCTTGGTCCGTGCACCTGGTCTGTGCATCATCAATAGTTCAGCGTCCTCATCTCCTGTCCACCTCAAAAGCATTACATGTAAGTACTTCTAGGACACCCATGTAGAAAGCCAATTATTATGTATTTACAATTTTCGAAGTAACCCCCCCCCCCCCCCAAATCTATCTGCCAACAAAAGTGTCAATCAGCAAAGTATTCACATGTTCTATAACCCCTATACATTACTGAAATAGAAAAGTTTGACCCCAGTTATCGGCTTCCGTAGTAACAAAGCCCATAGAGGTTAACTAACATAAAGGCCTAGGGAGTTTAAGCCCTATTTTTGGCCTCATATTTTGGTAAAAAATCAATTTTTGAATTTAGAAGAGACAAGTATTCACAAAAGCAGCCACATGTCTCTTTTTTTTAAAATCCAGACCTAATTCTTTATTAATCTTAAAAGTGTTGCCATGGTTATGTGCGGAAGAACCATATGTAGAGCACATTTTGCAATTTTTCGCTCATTTTTGGCCATTTCTGAACACAATTTTAAATTTTTAACTACCGTCCACGCGACAAACAAAATGATACTTTGCATACAATATGTCTGGATGATACCTCATGATAAACGCGATGACTTTGATTTTGATATAGTAAATTTTCCGTTTTTGGATGGTGACGTTCCTCGCCTTGCTTCGTATGGTGTATACATTTCCCAACTTATTAGGTTTGCTAGAGTCTGCAATCATGTAGCGGACTTCAACGTGCGAAATAAATGTTTAACAGCCAAACTTCTCCAGCAGAGTTATCGGTATCATAAACTTCGAAAAACATTTTCTAAATTTTATCGCAGACACTATGAGTTGATTTCCAAATTCAAGATTGCTCCAAAGACGCTTTTACGTGAGGGCCTTTCGGAACCAGAATTTTATGGTGACTTGGTTTACAAATTTAAGAAATTTATAGGAAGGAATGATTTTTCTTTTCAATTCAGAAAAATCATAACACGTTACAGACGAATAGGTTATAACTTGAATGTTATGCGACAGTCTGCATGCTTAGTTTTTAACCCCATCATGGTTGATAACTTTGCTGCCTTCTTTAATTGCACGCCGGTGGGTCGGGCGTCAGACTCTTTGATGACCCCGACATAAAGCTATTCATATTAGTTGGTTGGGGCCGGAGCTTCTTTTCTGTTGCTTGGCCCACCGGGGTTCAACTGGTGTTTTTCTTTTGCTCCGGGCTTCATAAGTTATTCGGCGCCCAGGTATCTCCATCGTCGGACAGCTTACTAAATCTGTTGAGTCCTCGTTTTTTATTCATCAAGGTGAGTATCATGATTTATTCGTTTGTCCTTGACAATTCATTGACTAGTTAGAGATTCACCATGAGGACCGAACAACTAACTAAATGTTTTGAACCACTGCGGAAGATGAGGGTGAGGTTTGGGCCCTGTAAAACCGGTTTAAGCCTCCCCCCCCCCCAGTAATTTTATATTACTGATCGTTCCAAGGCGATACTTTTGCTGTGGTTCTTAATGTTTTGTGTTTCGGAGTCGAATTTTTGTGCTGTTTGAGCCTTACGTACGTTTTCATATTTTAGTACAGTTCAGGTAACTGAGTGGCCGACTGTTGAGGAATAGCTGCTCACTCGGCTTACTATATGTTTTACCTAAGTGTATTTTTAGTTTCTACCCACCCATCGGTTTATGGAGTGGGAATTTCTTTCTGAATACACCTGATCATTGCCTACTTGTACCTTTTCATAATTATTTCATATTAAAAATTGTCTCGTGGGCCGGTAGTTGAAAATGTCGTTAAATAGTGAAAATTTGACCTAAAAGTGCAACAAGTGCTATTTCTATGTTTTGGGGTGTTGCCATGGCAACATTTATTATTTGAATGAAATCTTTGTACATGATTTTAAAAGCAGGGAAATATACCTGCTATTTGCAATAGTTTCCTTAACACAATTCCAAAATTCAATTTTTCTACAAAAATCTGAGGAGGCCAAAATCAGGCCTTAAACTCTCTCGGCCTTTCTAGAGTCAACGCCACTATTGTCCAGTTGTTAGGTATCATTTCAGTTTTTCCTAATTTCAATTGATTCAGGTCTTCCACCTCAAAAGTATTATATGTAAGTACTTTAAGGACATCCATTAAGATTTTTCCATGTTTACAATTTTCGAAGCGACCCTCAAAATCTACCTACAATAACAAAACTGTCAATCAGCAAAGTAATCGCATGATTGTTCTATAACCCCTATACATTACTGAAATAGAACCGTCAGCACCACTGTTGTCCAATGAGTATTTATTTTAGGATAAATGTGGTTTATTTGATAGTTTGACATTTCAATTACAGGGCTCAATATAACTATTTGTCAGTCGCTATGTGCAGCAGTTCAGTTTATGATTTCAGGGCTTTAAAGCTGGATTAATTTTCATGAAACTGTTAAAAGTTTTAAAACTGGAACAATTAAATCTCACATGACTTACATTTAATGTGTGAGGATTATATATGTGGCATTACTTACAAATAACTTTTGATTCTGTTATATTTATGAACTACTATGGATTAAAGAACAACAAAGAGAAAGCCATATCGGGCTAAACTTGACCAGCTAGAGAACTACACTTAAATAGCACTGTGCCAAGAACAGAAATGAAACAAAACTATGATTATTTGGCAACAAAGATTTCATGATAACTGGACTTCAAATTTAGAAGAAATGGTCACTGTGTATGACAGCCAGAAAACATGAACCTTGTGCCATGGCAGTCATATACAGTTGCTTCTTACTTTGCGGGAGACCATACTGATTACATGGTCAATTAATAATTGACCTTATTTAGGCTAATGATGGTCTGTCTTTCCAAACAAGTATGATATATTTTATATGGGTAACCTGTCAATTTCGGGAAGCAATTAATAAAATAGCACTTTGCAACTTATATTAGTTCAATATCATATAAGCTATAAATTTTATAGTAGTCTTGTGGTCTCCTGCAAGTTTCTTTCAGATTGAGTATGCAGTTTGGAGTACCATTAAATTACGATGTGTCTATGTTAGACAAGAAAGTTTGCTATTGTTTCTGTATTGGAGAGGGTTCCAACCTATTCGGCCTAAAAATCAAAATTTCAAGTCTTTGTCCAACGTAGAATCCTGCTGAACTTTTCGTATGGGAATATATAAAGATATAGACTGTGTCCTGATTTGCTGAGAAAGCACAGAGCTTTTATATGAAAGGAATGGTTAAAGATATGACGAACTTTAAGACTCGTGGATCATGATTCATGTTATGGATAGAAACTGATTATTGCTTTAACAACTGTGCTCATGTGCTGAACAATCACCAAATGTGCTGAACAACCGCTATCTTCGGCCAAAGATAGCTATGAACAGTGATCAGCATTTTATACTTTGGAATTTTAGTAGGAGTCAGCAATCATGAATAATCGGACTAGACTACAGAACTACCAGCTTCCAACTTGTTCAATTACTTTACAATATCACATCGACAGCAGATGATAAATGTGCCTCGAAAAAGTATTTTGTGAACCTGTGTCCATTGGTTTGGTTTTGATTCATTTCAAACATAACCAGCTGTGTATGGTTACATGTGCGGCTAGGATAGTGGGACAGTCTCCAGATTTCTTTCATATAATATCCGTGGACAGTCTACGCCGTATGCTAAGCAATCATTCAGGACAAGTGAGTTCACGTGTTTTCACAGCTGAAGTTTGTCATTGTTCTGCTGACACATCAAAATAAAACAAGACAAGACAGTGATACTTGTGCTAAATGGATTCAGAAGACTGATTATAAAGCAAGGAGCATAAGACCCACTACTCATTTATGCATTGGTAATTTGACATTGGGGAAACTCAAATACACACAGGGGTCCAATTGACAAAAGGACTATGGGTTTTACCATAGGGGTTCAGGTCCATCACAGTTTTGCAAGTTTGTCATATCCAACCTACTGAAGTACTTGACTAATGTAGCAAACATTCATATACAGAATACACTTACTGACTCACTGTTTTGGATTTTAAGTCATGAAGTGCTTTGATTCTAAACTTTCATTTTCACTGTTAAATGACATCTACATAGAATTGGATTTGATGCAGCCAAGGTCCAAGGTTACTATTTCACATCGGGTGAGCTGTTCCCCTTATAAACTTCAGCGGTTAAACCGCATTAGAGAGCCATTTACTGGTAGCTGTTGTTACAAACGAACGTGTGATTATAGCTTCCGGATGATCGTGGTAGACTTTTGTCGCAGATTTGCCGTTATAAGTAAACATGGCACGCCTGTTCCTATTAGCCAAATACATTCATTTCATTCACATGTAGCGGTGGGTCTGTGGCGTGGGTCTGCTCTGGTCGTCCGGAAGCTGTACAAAGTGCAGTAATACCAGCTGTACTTTAAGCACAATTTAGCTATGACTCACTGCTATTTCAAATCTATCTACCAATTGGCACATTGTAGTCGGAAATACTGGTGTATGCAGGGGCAGTCTTGTCACTCTCTCCAATCCTCTGCGTAGAGTGACTGGACTGTGTTTGTGTTATACGAGTGTTGTTTCAGTGCTTGTGCTATGATATGGGATACATGGGGTTGTCTTTCATGTTGATACCTGTGTTTTTATTTGCCCAGATGAATTTATTTCTCTAGTTTACAGTCTGACATTTACTATTGATTCATGATGGCATTTGAATTAAACCAAACCTAGATTGAGGTTGACAGACAAGTACAGCAAAGTTCTGATGGAATGTTTAAACTGAAATTATTTTACAGACAGGAATCTGGGCTAGTTCACCCAGTGTTATTTACATTTTGATGACAGAACCAAAATGAAAATGCAGCTTCAGCATTACTGGGGTTTCAGATTACCTCTTTTGATATGAATTAGTGTAGAACATTGTGGTTGAATACAAAGATAATGGTGATCAATTGAGTCTGAATGTCAGGTCAACCTATGTACATGTATTTGACAGATACTGTCACTCTAGTGGTGATGACACTTAATTATTATTTAAATATCAGCAGCTGGTTCTTACATGTATAAGATTCTCATTTTTTCTGCACCTTTTACGATGTTATTTTCACAGTCTGTGCAAGTGTTTTATATTATGTATATTCAGATTTTTATTACAATTATTGTTTTCATTATTCCGATCTATGCCTTTGGATCACTGATTGCTCTGTCATAGCGTATCTGTATTAAGCTGGCTTAGTATCCTGCCTGGTTGTCGTATCAAACTTCTCAACCTCTTAATAGCACTATTGCTGGGATCCAAACCAATTTCCGTGTTTGCTATCCAATCTGTATATAATAACGAGAGTAAAAAATTATAGACATAAAGAAAATTAGGCCAATTGCATTCCAACCATCCAAGGCCTTGTTGTAATGAACTGTGTTCTTGAGAGGTCCAGGTGTACTAGAATGTGACAGACTAATCTAGCATTGAGTTATTCCTTTAATTAAAAGGTTCTGTTGACACTTTATCCGATATCAATTATGTAAATACATGTATAGTTTTTATCTTTTCATTCTTTAAGAATGACATTGTCTATGTTTCTTTGACATACTATCTCTGCTAAGTATGAAATTAATTTCACGTTGTGCTTATGCTTATATTTACATTCATTACATGCATTCATTGTCTAAAAAATTTTGCAAACAGTGACAATGGGTTTAGTAAAAGATGCTCACTGTGCTGGCTGACCTCAAGTGATAAAGTTTCGTACGTAATAGACAAGGGGTGCCTACTTGCATTAGATATGTTTCCAGTGCCATGTGAAGCATGTGTGCACATCTTGTTTACCATAATAAAATCGCACTGCTGAAAACATACACATCTAAAGCAGCCAGATCAACAAATACCAAGCTAAAAGGTCAATGGTTAACCGGCATGGTCAAAGCAATTGCACTTTACTTAATTGCTTAAGATGGCTTTCCAATGTTACATGCAGGACGTGAGCATGTCTTTTAACCATAACAGAATCAGATTTGAAAACATAACAATCTGATGCAGTCCCATTTCAAATGCATATCAATGTCAGAGGTAAACTGGCGGGGTTAAAGACTTCAGACTATATCAAGGTGGCATTAATATTTTCATTTGAAAAATGTTTATAGAGTTTATGGTTTTTATGTCAGTGAAAGCACTGGTTGCCTTGCAGTGACATTATAATTTAAAATTCAACCTGATTGGTGTTGACAGTCGAATTTAATGCTTGTATTGTTTATCAAATTATTATTTTTTTTTTTTGTTTTTTTGTTAATGTGCTTTAAAGCAGAGTTCTTTTCATAATCCAAAAGAAAATAATGAATATAATTTATCTTACAAACCACTATTGAATTTTTGACAATTGCAAGTTCATCTTAGAATCATTGAAGATTGGTTTTAACATTTTCCTTGCTCCACCATTACATACTTTTGGGAACAATCAGCTGTGAATTAAAAATTATTCGCACATGATTGCAAATAATTTGGTTCATTTCCAACAGAAATTGTTTTACAGACATGGTTCTGTAGTCCTTCACTCATGAGATTTTTGACTGTTTAATGAATGTTTATACCAATCTTTGATCTTTACAGGGTTTTCATGTAACCTATTTTGCAATAAATCATTCTTTATTATACTTTCAATTTGTTGCCTTGTTAAACATGAAACTGATAACGGTTGGTTATAAACAACTTCTCACTCTACCTTACATACCTATTCCTTGGGGACCAATCAGCTGTGAACCAAACAATTGTTTCCCAACTGATTGCTTTTGGGGATATAGCTACATTTCTACCTGAAATTTAGCTATTTACATTCCCCAAGTCTTTGGTATGTACTCAATCCCTGCCCTACCTGCTTGGCCTCCATACTTATATAGCACTGCATTGACAGCCTGATCTACTTTACACTACTCAGCTACACGCTTTCCAACACACAATACTGCCACCTGCGGCACCATCACACAACTACGACCGCCACCAGCGGCGGTACCTACAATTGCCACCAGCGGCAAACCACATAACACTGTGTTTCGCACACACTACTACAGTCTGTCAAGGTATGTGCTCATGTAAGATTAGCAAGCTACATGTTTACTGGATGGCAGTTTCGGCGGGGACTGCAAAACTTAGGTTTATACATACTAGCTTGATTTTGCAGGTGATGGCCGGTTCACTCCAAACTGGAAGCTGCTACGCCTTGCGCCGTCAGCAGTTTCCGACTCGGAGGTCAAACTCAAGCTAGTATTCTTTGGTTCACACTGAGCTGGTTCTTATATGCCAAAGATATATATTTCAGTTGGTATGTAATAAATAGAGTGAATATAAACCATCTGCTTTTTTGAGTTATCCCAAGAAATATAGATCAAATAAATGAGTATTTATTTTAGGATAAATGTGGTTTATTTGATAGTTTGACATTTCAATTACAGGGCTCAATACAACTATTTGTCAGTCGCTATGTGCAGCAGTTCAGTTTATGATTTCAGGGCTTTAAAGCTGGCCACCACCACCCCACCTGACCAACCTTATCTGTTTCCTAATAAGAACCAGTTTAGTTTTATTTTGTTTGTTTGTTCCAAGCACTATTTCGACTCATTTTATTTCATTTTTTTTTTCTCACAATGTCATTGTTGGATAAGGGGGATATAGCTACATTTCTACCTGAAATTTAGCTATTTACATTCCCCAAGTCTTTGGTATGTACTCAATCCCTGCCCTACCTGCTTGGCCTCCATACTTATATAACACTGCATTGACAGCCTGATCTACTTTACACTACTCAGCTACACGCTTTCCAACACACAATACTGCCACCTGCGGCACCATCACACAACTACGACCGCCACCAGCGGCGGTACCTACAATTGCCACCAGCGGCAAACCACATAACACTGTGTTTCGCACACACTACTACAGTCTGTCAAGGTATGTGCTCATGTAAGATTAGCAAGCTACATGTTTACTGGATGGCAGTTTCGGCGGGGACTGCAAAACTTAGGTTTATACATACTAGCTTGATTTTGCAGGTGATGGCCGGTTCACTCCAAACTGGAAGCTGCTACGCCTTGCGCCGTCAGCAGTTTCCGACTCGGAGGTCAAACTCAAGCTAGTATTCTTTGGTTCACACTGAGCTGGTTCTTATATGCCAAAGATATATATTTCAGTTGGTATGTAATAAATAGAGTGAATATAAACCATCTGCTTTTTTGAGTTATCCCAAGAAATATAGATCAAATAAATTGTTAGGTATCATTCTAGTTTTGTCTCGTTGCGATGGATTCAGGTCTTACATAGTGCTTTTGAAAAAAAAATGGTAAAAGTAGGCAAAGACCAGAAAATGGCGCAATAGGAAAGAAATTCCTACACTCCAAAAACCGAGTTGGGTGAAATGCTAAATTGCCGATTAGGTACATAAGGAAACATATCTTAAGCCGAGCGAGCAGCTACTATACCCAATAGGCTGCCACTCAGTTATCGAGACCAGATTGGTGCTTTGCACACTTTAGAAGAACAACTATGAAGTGCCCTGAATTACCCATCAGGAAAACATGTCCGTGTAATGTTTACCCCCTTATACCCCACTTATATATAGCAAAACTGGGGTATACCTATGTTTCTTATTTTTGCTCCAAAACATAGATTGTGGATCCGCCGAGGCGGTTGTAACGTGTACCCACAATCTATGTTTTGAGCAAAAATATAAAAAAATACCTTTGTTTTTTTTTTTTTTTTTTTTTTTTTTTTTCAATGAAATATTCAACTGAAGAAAAATCTGTATATTACATGGGCATGCATTCCTAGTAGCTCAAAAGTGTCTCAACAATTTCTAATTAAACAAGCAGTGTTTTTTACAATTTCAAATTTCTGTACATTTTGTGGAATGCGTGTCACAAAATTTATCCATTGGGAGAACCATTATTGATGGTTTCCGTTTGAGCGTTAGCATGAGAAATCCAGTTTTGTGCGCTAACTAAAAACCATTTCGAAAACATGCCCATGTAATATCCAGTGATTTTTATAGCTATAAAAAGTGAAAATTTTCAGCAGAAAAATGTTGATATTTTTCTTATTTTTGCTCAAAACATAGATTGTGGGTACACGTTAGAACCGCCTTTCTGAGGCGGTTCTAACGAGTACCCACAATCTATGTTTTGGAGCAAAAATAAGATAAATAGGTATACCCCTGCATACCCCAGTTTTACTGTTTAAGGGGCTAGTCATTGGACGGACATGTTTTCCTGATGCTGCACAACGCAACGTGAGCCACCAGTGATCTCGTTTAAGCTATTTGTTTTCCTGCTTTAATTTTGTTTCAAGTGTAAAAACTATTATTTTATACAAATCTGAGGCGGTCCATTTGGAGGTGTCTAGGACATCGAGCATAGGTTTTTTCAGCAACAAAATTTGAGCATGTGCATAAGAAAACCATCAATTAAGGATTCCGACCAGGTATGACACAAACCAGGCTGTACTGTCGCAGAAGCAGGCTAGAAGCTTGAAATTTCGAATTTAAAAAGATGAGAGATTGCACTATCCGTGTAGCGAAAGCAAAGGTGCTGATCAGCTGTGCAGTTACTGCACAGCTGATCTGCGCCTTTGTTTTCGCATATGCATATTGTTGGTTTTCAGATGCATTGGCTCAAATATCGTTTGCAGTTGATGTAGCTGTAGCTTCTTTAATTTAGCCGCGACAAGAGAAAAACAACAATGTGGTTTTCGAACAGGTCCAACACAAACGGGCTGTACAAGCACAGAAGATGGCTAGAGGCTGGAAATTTTGGATTTAGAAAGTAGAGGAATTATATTATCCGCGAAGCGAGAACAATTGCGCTGATCAGCTTCGCATTTACTGTGCCTTTGTTTTGGCATATGCAAAATGTTGCTTTTCTCATGTTGCGGCTCAATTAAACTTTAAACATTTTCCCGAACTACCGGAATGAAATCTTATTTTCATGATCGTTCACGTTTATGGTTTATGGTGTTTCTCGGAAAGCTTCCAACAATGGCAAGATAAATGACTAAAATTGCATTTTTTTTTCAGGTCACAACGACCGGCGAGAATAATCAGCAATATATAGTCCGTGTTGCCACGTGATAGGCATTGCATTACGAAAACTTGCCCATGCAATAAAAGAGATTTTTCGAACTTTAAAATCGAAAATTTTCAGCTGAAAAATTTTGATATTGTTCTTATTTTTGCTCAAAACATAGATTGTGGGTACACGTTAGAACCGCCTCGGCGAGGCGGTTCTAACGAGTACCCACAATCTATGATTTGTAACAAAAATAAGAAAAATAGGTATACCACTGCATACCCCAGTTTTGCTATATAAAAGTGGGGTTCAAGGGGGTATACATTACACGGACATGAATTCGTGATGGTGCCGATAAACAGATTTGAAACTGGACAAAGGCGTGTCTATATAGTGAACACTGCCTTATTGCATCAGGTTCAAACTGTATGCATTTCCTTATGGGTTCTATATTGGGGCGACAAACATTACATTTCTCTGTACTTCGCGTTTCCTCAATATTAACGACCTTTCATCGGGTGCATTGTTGTAAGCAGTGTAAAATACGTCTTAAGAACATGTAGAATGTCAATAGAATATTTAAAAGATGCTTCAATGCAATCGCTCATGCATTGCCAATTATGTTCTTGCGTAAGTACAAACATTGTTGAATAGCAATTGAATACTGTGGAAGGATTGGTTGATGTCATAGGGAATGTTATTTACTGTCAAGTACACCCTGTATACCGTTGATGCAATCAAATTTGTTACGGCACCAATTGATGCAACATTTCACGAAGGTAGGAGGAAATTGAGAACGGTAAGTTGACCATCAATTCAGTTTTACAGGCATTAATGTTAGAATGTCTGGGCCATGCCTTTGTGGGAAAACAAAGTAAGGATACCTTCAGTTTTTGCCATAAGTAAGCTGTAGTTTGTTAAAAAAACCTTACCTTGAGACAGAAATTATAAATTCCATTGAAGAAATATACCATAAGATACACGAAAATTGATTATGTTTGCTAATTGCTCAAATCCTTCATCACCGTTTGTCATTATCAAAGTTTCAATATAAACCGGAATCATTCCTTGTTTTACACCACCAAACAACAATCATGTATTCGAGCCGACTTTTGCACAATATGGTGTTAACACACCTAGGTTGGATCGCTTGGAAAGCAACGTACGTCACTGAGTTCATTGCCTGGATACTACCTACGTACAAGAGGTGTTTTTGAAAAATGATGCTAACTACGGCGAATCTTTAGGCCAAAAATGATTTTTCTTACGGCGGACACTTTGATGTTTATTTTTTTAAACATTTTGTGCTGTGAACTGACAGCTTTAGTATCAATTTGGATGAAAATATTTGATTTATTTTAAATTAATCTGCATGTGTATGCAAATTGTATAACCCTATACATATTCTCCATAATGCAGCAAGCATAGCTCCCGATATTCTTGCTCGTACAATGTGAATATTTTTTCACCTTGCTTTTGATTTGCAACAAACATAGTTGGGTCCCTACCAGGCGTTTGGAGAAAAGTGGGGGGGGGGGGGGGGGGAATAACGGCTAGTTCATGAGCTAGATAGTGCATTCGTGATAATTTGTGATGAGTTACAGAGCAAGCACTTCATAGGTGGGGGGTGGGGAGTTTTGAGCATGTGCAAAATTTTAGGGAGACGGGGTAAGCAATGGCCCGGGGAGTCAACCCATCACTTTCAGGTGCAGGGAATCCACCTGGAAGGACCTTCTGTAGACTTTACATTGTGCGCTTGTTCACTATGAATAAGCACAAAATACGTAAACCTATTTCAGGCGTACATTACCTGTGCTATCAAGAAAAAATGCACAACGAGAAATTTTAATGTGTACCGAGTGAAATATATTTCTGGATCTGTGCATGGGACCCTCACGTACACTCCCTCTCCTTACACCTGAGGGTCTGATACGAACTTTAGAACGTGCCTTTTCAGCAAGATTTAGCTGCTTAAACTTACTATTAGAATTAAACACGAAACAACACTAAGATACACAACCCTATTGCATGGAAACAGACAGTATTGACAAGCGAGAACACACACACACACACGCACGCACGCACGCACGCACGCACACACACACATACACTAAACGCCTGGTTGTCCAGATCATCTGATGCCGACAGTGACACACATATATCATTGCACACAACACATACGTCACATTTGTCGAGTGTCTGAGTATGTGTGTTAACCGTTTCAAGCTTATAATGTCAACATTTCTGATGAAAACAGTCATGCTGAATTATAAGACTTATAGGGGCTAACAGACAACCATTTGATGGAAAATCTTATAAGTTTGTTTTTGGGAAGTGGGGAGCGCGATGGCGTAATGGTAGAATAGGGCACCACGAGAGGTTCTGGATTTGATCCCTACCACACCGTGTAGTTTGCTTGAGAAAAACACTTAAGTCCCCACAGTGCCGATAAACAACTAGGAAGCGTTGGCGCTGTCCGATATGACTAAAATGTTAAATTGGGACGTTTGAAGTCATTGCAAAACGAAACAAAAAGTTTTGGAAGCTAGTGGAAGACGTATACAAGAAACACTGCCAGAAGAAAATATGCAAAAGTCACTTAGCCCCGCTCACTCAAGCTTTAACGGTCACAAGATTTTCATTTTACAAAAGTGTCCGCCGTAAGAAATATCATTTTTAGCCCAAAGATCCGCCGTAGATAGCATCATTTTTAAAAAGAACACATTGGACGTACGTTGCACGAAGGCAATGAACTCTGTGACGTACGTTGCTTCCCAAACGATCCAACCTAGGTGTGTTAACACCATATTGTGCAAAAGTTTGCTTGAGTTCAGGATTGCCTTTTGGTGGTGAGTTCAGGATTGCCTTTTGGTGGTATGAAACAAGGAATGATTCCGGTATATAACGAAACTTTGATATTTACAAACGATGATGAAGGATTCGAATAATTAGCAAAGTTAACGTAATCAATTTTCGTGTTTCTGGTGGCATATTCCTTCAATGAACTTTATAATGTCTGACACAAGGTAAGCTTTTGTTACAAACTACTTATGGCAAAAATTGAATGCATCCTTACTTTGTTTTCCCACACAGTCATGACCCAGACATCCTCGCATTAATGCTTATAAAACTGACATGATCGTCAACTTATCGCTCTCCATTTCCCACTACCTTCGTAAAATGTCGCATCAATCTGTGCCGTAACATATTCAGTTGCATCAACGGTATACAGGGTGAAGTAGTTACACACTTTCTTGTGGTTATTTGAATTACGTGTAATCCAGGTATGCAACAGGGAATAGTAAAATGTTTATACATGTAGACATTAAACAAAGAGAATTTTTGGTAAACTTAGAAAACAGCATTTCTTTTTCAAAATGTCCAGCCCATTCTTTTTTTTTTTTCAATCAAAACATGCAGCATAGAAATTCATTGACGTAGTATTTGAGATTCTAACGGATCGATAATAGCTAATCAATGCTTGACGTTGTAAAGTAACGTCTGATTGAATTACGTCAACAATTTGCGGCAGTATATTCTACGTCGCCGTAAAACAAAATTTCCGACCGTATATCCGTTGATATACCAATTTTAATATATTGAATACCTTAAAATATGTTCATGAATAACTCAAAAACATGGAAAACATGACTAAGAAGCCAAAGAAATAACAACTATGCTTGACCATAAAATGCAATGTGAAGTTCCAATTTGATATCTTTTCTTCCTCGTCTTAGTTTTAAGAGTTGCTTTTATTCTGAATCATTTACTGTTCATTTCTCTGTGATTTTCCTTATTCAGAGACAAAGCAAATCCAGTTGTTGGTTGTTGAGATTTTCGAAACTTACTACATGTATGATACGTCATTAAAACGCTACAAGAAACATAAAAAGTACAATACAGTAACGTGGAAATGTATTGCTTTAAATTTTCAAAGTATTATGGTTCTCTTTAGCTTTGCAATTTTCATATAAACTACAATATACAGTTATTTTTTTCAGCAGTAAAAATTGAAAAATTCATTGGAACAATTTTGATATCTTTAACATTTTTGCTCAAAACATAGATTGTGTGTGCACGTTAGAACCGTCTCGGAGAGGCAATCTATGTTTTGGATCAAAAATAAGAAAAAAAGGTATACCACTGCGAACCCCAGTTTTACTACATAAAAGTGGGGATTAAGGAGGTATACTTTACATGAACATGTTTTCCTGATGGGACTTGTAAATAATGCACCGACAACGCCATTTATTGACCTTAAAAGGAATCTCGTAAAATTTAGATTCAACACAGGCATTATAGAGATATTCAACAGTTTAATTGATTCTATAAAAGCAACATCGGATGAATTAATGGAAATTATCAATAATGTTATCTCAGAGGAATCATGAATACCGAGACGAGAACCTACAAAATGTTAATAAATGCTTCCACAAAGGAACGTTTGCTATCACTTTGGAAGACCTTAAAACCCCAGTTGAATTTTGTTTCCTCTATTAGTACATCTAAATCATAGCCATAATTGCATATAGTGATGTTACGTTGTGACGTCCTCATGATTCAGAATCATACTGTAACCTCACATTAGTTGATTCTCAAGATGGATAATTGCAATTCAGCGCCCACCTAATGGGCCTTGCCATTTATTAATATATTAACAGGCAATTTGAAAGGCGATACAAACTAATGATTTAAGCGAGTTTCAAGATCGTGTTGTTCGTGTAATGGATGAGTCTTTTACGATCATCATTGAAAAGTCAGGTACATGTAAGATAGAAAAAATGATTCTGTATTACTTCTTCCACTTATGCTTTAAAATTAGTGACCACAACTAGTAGACCTGGGGTTAGTAACTCAAAGGCATCGTAAGTTCCCCTACTTACGACATACTGACGATGGTCTTAAGATGACCACCTTGAAATTTACGTCCTTGCTATTCCATTTTCGTACTCTTAGCTATCGTAGCGTTTCCAATATGCACCATAATCCCTAAGATACACTTAAGTTGGTCGTAAGTTGATCTTAAGCTGAAGACGACTTCGAGTTACCAACCACTGCGTATTACCCATTGAACAAACTCTCTTTAACGCAAGACTCAGCAAAATTCCGCTGCACTTTGGAGAAGTAACAGGTCAAATATTCACTACTGTATTTTGTTTTACTTTCCTTTAATTTAGAATTAGAATGAATAATTTGAGGGATACATGTAGTTTCCTGACAAATTTGTGTTGTTTTCATTGTTTGTCAAAAAGTATCAACCGCAGCTTGATTACTTATAATTTCATACTATGTCTTTTGAAAAGTTTTGAAACATTAATGTCTAAAATAGTCTCAATGGGATTTCATATTCATTTTCATATTGTAGTTAAGTTCGAGTAATTAAGTGGCCGCCTATCGGGAAATAGCTGCTTAGTCGGCTTACGATATGTTTTCTTACTTTAAGTACCTAGTTGTCAATTTATTCTTTTCCCATCTCGGTTCTCTGAGTGGTAATTTCTTTCTGATTGCACCATTTCCTGATGCACTTTCATTGACTCAACATTTTCAATATATTTTGTAAATGTAACTTTAGCCAGTAAACAATAATGTTTCTTTTTATTAGTGTACTATTCTTGCTTGGTAAGCCCAAACGTCCACATTTTTTGGCAATTATTGAAAGTGATTCGCTGTAGCTTGGTGTGTTTAAGATTTGGCTCTTACATAAGATGTCTTTCTCTTCTTCAATTTTCTCATTAAACATTCATGCGAAATTCTCCTTACACGAAAACAGAAGTGAAGAATAGTAAAATCTAATTATTGTATTTTTGCCTTCGATTGCATGTTAGACGTTCATTTTCCTAGAAAAGGTTTTATCTACCTATGTACATTGTGTAATTTAGTGAGACATTCTTTAATTAAAAACGTAATGTTTGCACAAAATAGCAACCGTGTTCAATAAGAAAATTTCTTACATTGTTTGATGTCAGGTGAAAGACCTTTAAATCAAAATGCTAAAAGTCAAAATCTCGGTCAAAGAATTGTTTACGTGAATGAAGCTTATAGTAGGCAGTGATCATGAAATGGTGCAGTCAGAAAGAAATTCCCACTCAAAAAACCGAGTTGGGAAAAAACTAAACTAGCAATCAAGTACTAAGAAAACATATCGTAAGCCGAGTAAGTAGCCTTTTCCCGACAGGCGGCCACAAAGTTATCAAAACTTAATTAAAATATGAAAATTTACATAAGATGCAAACAGCACAAACATTCAATGCCAAAACATAAAACAATTAGAACCACTACAACAGTATCGCCTTTGAACGATCAGTAATATAAAATAGGGGTGGAGTTTAAACTAGTTTTACAGGCGCCTTCCTCAACCTCAGCATCTGCAGTGGTACACTGCATTTAGTTGTTCTGTCCTCGTGGTGAATCTCTTACTAGTCAATAAATCATCAAGGAAAAACAAATGAATTATGAAAGCCTCCAAGACGAATCAAAAACGAGGACTCGCAAATTCAATAAGCTGCCCGGCGATGAAGATCGCTGGGCGCTAAACAACATTACCGAAAATCTGGAGCAAAAGTAAAACACCAGTTGAACCCCTGTGAGCCAAGCAACAGACAAGACGCTCCGGCCAATACCAACTAAAGTGAATAAAATATAAAGGTTTGATCCTTTGGAAGCAGTAAAACATTCAAAGGGAGATAGTATGGACTATATTGCGCAATTTCGGGTAATGAACCCTCGTCAGTAGCCCTGTTGAAACCGGCAACGAAAGCCAGACTATTGTACTGTAATTTCGACAGTTTACACGAGAAGTCTAAATCAAAGACACATTCCTAAACGGGGTCAAATAATTTAAACATTGTTTAGAAGTATGTTTCAAAGGACCTAAATAAAATATAATATGCACTATGCATCATGTACGGGGAGACTTTTTAGGGCCGCCACACGGCACAACACCAGCTGTAGTAATAGAAAATAAAATATACACATGGAAATAAGTCAGGGAACACTTTTAGCTCCTGTGAAAAGTTTGAAAAAAATATATTTTCCTTTTTTCTGGCGATACTGAAATTTTTATCATATGTATTTCATACATGGGCCTAGCTACATGCCAATTTATGGAAATTCACAACATTTTGTCTTTGTGCTACGGAGTACACAATATGCCATAAATGAGAAAAAGGTACAAGTAGGCAAAGATCAGGAAAAGGCACAATCAGAAAAAGATTCCCACTCCAAAAACCGAGGTGGGAAAAAACCAAACTAACAATCAGTCCACTTTTACAGAATACGAGTTTGCCTTTTTGCTTCTGCTCTCCGCAAAACTCGTTTTTTTTTTAATGCGAAACAGGAATAAAATGTTGAATCTGATCGTTCTCAATGAATAAATGACTTCGGAATTAAGAATGCATGTTTCATCTCCAAAACTACTAATCATACAAAATATGCAGTTTGCATTGATTACTATGGAAAGCGAAATTCTTTGGAATTTTTGCAAATAAAGCCGTAAAAGATAAAATTCCGCTACAATGACGCTATGACCAGAACGTGCATGTTTAAATTCCTAAAGGGTCATATCGATTATCTGGCCCAACGTTTACAACCTGCAAAATGTATAGCCAAAGAACAAAACGTGATCATAAAACCTGCCCCTGGGTAAGTATGGATCTACCGCCGACAGTCGGTCAGAAAATAAAAAAAAAAATAATGATCGAAATTACACAAGCACTGTCTCAGCTTGATGATTATGAAAACTTACGACAATGCGAGTTCACAGAAAGAAGTTACCGCATTGAATATCAGGGCGTTCCGTAAATCTAGCAAAACATTTCTGAATCAAAGATGGCCGCTGATCAACGCAGTTTATGTTTGATGCGTACCATTTTCACATAGAAGCAACTTTGGATACTGCAAATTCTGTGAGGTTGTCAAAACATTCTTCGTTATTCTTACAAAAAAGGATATATACAGTCCAAAATTGGTAGTCACATTATTACAGGTGTTCCCTAACTTATTTCCATGCCATGCGTATATAAAGGTTTGATCCTTTGGAAGCAGTAAAACATTCAAAGGGAGATTGTATGGACTATATTGCGCAATTTCGGGTAATGAACCCTCGTCAGTAGCCCTGTTGAAACCGGCAACGAAAGCCAGACTATTGTACACTGTAATTTCGACAGTTTACACGAGAAGTCTAAATCAAAGACACATTCCTAAACGGGGTCAAATAATTTAAACATTGTTTAGAAGTATGTTTCTAAACGCGAGTGTTTTGAACACTCTGAATATCTTTACTGATCTCAAAGGACCTAAATAAAAATATAATCTGCATTTAAATAGCTTAAAGTCGGGGCCATCATAATCTGGCGCCCGACCCACCGGCGTGCAATTGAAAAAGGAAGCATAGTTATCAACCTTGATTTGGTTAGAAACTAAGCATGCAGGCAGTCGCTTCGCATTTAAGTTATATCCTATATGCTTGTAACATGTAACGATTTTTAAACTGAAAAGAAAAATCCTTCCTTCCTATGGATTTTTGGTGCTGTTAGCACCTTATGTATGTTTTCATATTTTAGTTAAGTTTGGGTAACTGAGTTGTCACCTACTGGGAAAATAACTGCCCATTCGGCTTACATTATGTTTTCTTAGTGTAGGTGCCTGATTGTTTCTTTAGTTTTTTTCCCACCTCGGTGTTTGGAGTGGAAATGTTTTCTGATTAATTCATTTCCTGATCATTGCCTTTTTACCTTATCATATGAAAAAGTTCATACCGTACCTTGTTTCAACCCAAGAATCCTATATCAGCCCGAGGCTAGGGTCGAAGTGCTGATGCTACTGAGGGCTGATGCGAAAGTCTCTGGTTGATACGGGATTAAAGGGTTGATACGGGATTAAAGGGTTGATTCGTGATAAAATGTGTGAATTGTCATTGCGTAATGTAGTTATCATAAAATTATAATTTTGACCATTATGACCAAGTTTAGGGATATATTTCAGTTTTCATTTTGTGAACCGCTTGAAACATTCGATAAGCTGGATATTGTGCTAAAATCATGTAAATCGCTGATATTCTCTACAAATCAGTACAATCCCAACTTGTGTGACGGAAGGTGAACACTAGCTGTATAATGGGTGTATAATACAGCAAAACAGCTACAGCTTGAAAATATATCATTTTGTGCCTAAACATATTGACCCATTTGCGAAATTATAAGAATCGAACAAAATCGTGTGGCACAGAAAGTACTAACGTATGCACCGTTTGCACAATAATGCATATTCTTCTTTGGATGGGCATATAATAGTTTGATATAAAACGAATCGTACTCAAAATGGCACTATGTTGTACAGTCTATAGAAAATATTGTTATAGTGTTAAGAGTCATGGTAAACTGTGAAAGAAGTATAAATGCAGAGGTGTCGTCTTCCAATCGCAGGCTGCTTCCGTTTTTGATACAATACAATGTAAACGTAGTTTTGCGCCATGGTTGTGAGGCGCGAGTAATGTGAGAAACTGAGGCCGACATGTACTTTACTCGCATATAAGTCGCGTAGCGAGAACACTTTCTTTGGTGTTTCCGACTCGTTCCCACACAAAGCGGGATGTCACGACTTTAAACGATGCAGGGTCTAGGCTTAACAATTTGAATTTAGGTAAGATAGGAAAGATGGCATCTACACTACGGCTGATCTGTGTCTTATTTGCATACAATGCACACATATGGTGTTTTACCGGTCGTTCGAAGACGGTATACTTGCCATGACCCGCCCTGTTTCTTGTTTTGATGTCAGTCTTAGTTATGTCAATTTATCATCCATGTCAAAGAACATATTATATTTGGTCCGTTACAGGTAGCGGAAAAGATACAAGTAAGCAATGATCAGGAAATGGCGCAATTAGAACGAAAGTTCCGCTCCAAAAACTGGGGTGGGAAACCACTATACTGACAATCAGGTACAAATTTAAAGGAAACATATTGTACGCCGAGTGAGCAGTTTTTAACCCACTGAAGTGGTCACTTAAATACCCTGACTTAACGGAATATATGGAAGGGTACATCAGAGATGCAAAAAGAAAGAAAGAAAAAAAAAACTCACAAAAAATAGAACCACAACAGAAGTATCGCACTGGAACGGTCTATAATATAAAATAATTGTGGTAAGTGCGGTTATATTTTAATAGACTTTTGATACATTTTAATAAGGTACAAGTAGGCAACGATCAGGAAAAGGCGCAATCAGAAAAAGATTCCCACTCCAAAAACCGAGGTGGGGAAAACTGAATTAACAATCAGGTACTTATACCATGAAAACATATCGTAAGCCAAATGAGCAGCTATTTTCCCAATAGATGGCCACTCAGTCACCCAAACCTAACTAAAAATATAAACGCATACATTGCTAACAGCACAAAAACTTAAAAACCGAGACAAAAACAAAAAGAACCACCACAGAAGTATCGCCTTTGAACGATCAGTAATATAAAATTACTAGGTTCCATTGGTTTACCACGTTCCTATTGCATTTTTCCTGATCGACGGTAACATGGATTTTCCGACTGAATTTCAAAGACGTGTATTTTAATGGTTTTATGGTAAGCCATTTCTCCTGTTCTACTTTTGTCACAACGCATCTCAATCGTCAGTATAGTACCATTTGGATGAAAACGAACATGTATAAAATTGTAAATGGTAAAAAACATTGTTATTTCTATAAACGGTATCTGGAGCCATTAAGTCACCGAGTAGGCTCGTAACCTGATAATTTTAATGCACATGATACAAACAAAATTACATGAACAAGTATAATATTACTGCGTTATGAAGATCGCACACTGGGCTATTTAGAATTTAAGTATTTTGAATAATCTATGAAATAACTCGTCGTGTTTGATAGTAATGTCGATGCTGCGAGTTATGGTGCATCAATTGGCGCATCACTGATCAAGTAAAGCATGTGTAATTTGTTGTAAAATTTAATAATATCAGAAACACCAGGCATATGAAGTTCATGCTTCGTTTTGAATGCATATCTGAGATGTTTTGAATATTTATTAGAAAATCCATGCATCCCGCATCTTAATTTGAAAATAATATTGAAGCGATAATTGCAAAAGGCAAGTATATTCTTTAAGCGGTTTGTTGGTCGTGAAGATGATTTTGTTTTGTTTTACAATAGAAAACAAATTAACAGCAACAGAAAAGTAACATACGACCAAATCAAAACATGACAGCGATATGAGCCACCTCATGGGAAAACCAACAATCTGCATATGCGAAAACAAAGACGCAGATCAGCTTCGCGGTAACCGCGAAGCTGATCAGCGCCTTTGTTTTCGCTACTGGGATAGTACAATTTCCCCTCTACTTCACTCCAAAATTTCAAGCTTCTAGCCTGCTTCTGTGCTTGTACAGGCCGGTTTGTGTTGGACCTGCTCGGAAACCACATTGTTGGTTTTCCCACGAGGCGGCTCATACATTGTATATTGAAAAGCATGTCTTAGACCGGTCGTCAGGTTGTCAATCATCAACCTCAGCTGTTGCAGGTTTCCACAACTAGCTTAACGAAAACTTACCCATACTCACAACTAGGGCGGATCCCACAAATAGGCCTTTTCCTAAAACTGGGTCGATCCCACCAATGGGCCGAAAAAATCTGACGTCATCCCACAAACGGGCCGATTTTCTGACGTCACGTTTCACCAAACCCAGTTTACGTCGCCGTTTTTCATCTAATATGTATACACTGTAAACTCCAGTTTCACTATAGATTAAACTGGGGTTTAATGGGGTATACGTTACATGGACATGGTTTCGTAATGATTTGACAATTAACATAATTAACATCATCAATTTTAAAATAAATAAGGACCATTGTACGTACAAATAAGGACAACAAATTTTGTCAAAAGGGAACAATAAAAGATTGTTTTAATTGAATACCATCTTGCGTTATGCAGTGTTGTACATGTGTCTATTGGAGTCGCTTCGCCGAAACAAACGTAATATAATCCAATGCCAGTTGTAGAAATAATGTTCAGAGCTATGGGTATAAATGACGGACATGTTTATTTCAAATTATTAATGGTACAAACATAACAAAACAACATATGAATAAATATATTAACAAAATGTGTTGTTCTTGTACTAATCCAATTACCTAATTATACCCCACCCTATTTACTTTTTTTCGAATTTAAGGTTTCTATGAAAGCGTAACTGTGCACGTGCAAATCTTACCGATCGACAACAGCTGAATATTATCCTCCCCAGAACACTTCGAACTATGTCCATGTCGGCAATATAATGTACAATATATCCCGGGCGATAATAACAAGTTTTAAACTGTTCAACTTGGTATAATCCAAATACAAATACTTTTCCTAACTTTCGGTTGTTATTTTGTTTGATTAACTGTCTTAAATAATTTGTCCTTATCTATTTATATGTGTATATGTCTTAAATAAAACTGTAAGCGAATCTTCCTATTACGTTGTTGTTACGTGTCGTTTCGTTACTTCAGTTACTAGTTAAGTTCTGTAACATTATGAACCACCCACAAGTTTCACACAAGACCGCCCATTGACTTCTGGGATAGAACTATCATAAATGAGTCTTTCACGATTGTTGCAAAATCATCGATGCTGAGAGTCATACAGTATCGCTTGTAAGCATTGTCATTATTATCTACCAATACGTAAGAAAACCTTCTTTGTGTGTCATCTGTGCACACCAAACACACAGATCAGCCCGGTCAGTCACCCTGTCTGATTAAATACAGCGTTGAACAATTATTCATGCATTTATAACAGGATTGTTCTTTCAATTACATGATGAAATCTGCAGTCAGAATAGGCGGGAACTCAATGCAATCTCATTCTTCGTTTTGCGCAACAATTACAATCTTGGTTTTTCCGTGTAGTGATATTAATCATGTGATCAATATAAATATCACGTGGTCTACCAGAATGAGACTCTGTATACAATATTCATTAGATTTAACGGACTTTCTCTGGTAATAGAATGATAGGTTAGCTTTTCCACTTAAATAAAATTGCATTTCCAATACCTACGAAGAGCGTGATTCCACGATTCAATAACTAGTCTGTTGCGAGAATACCTTCATAAAAATCTGTAAAACATCAAATATTTATCATCCAATAAGCCCAAATAAGAGATCACATTGTTGCGCCTGATATAAACATAATACCATAAAGGTTAATGGTCTTGAATATTGAATACTAGATAATTAGCAATAGCTATTTTTTAATGTCCTAAATTTCCAATGGATTCGTTGAATCTGGACAGTAGCATGTAATACGGAATTAATCTGCGATCTGGTTTATAGGACAAAATCTTTTTTTTTTTTTTCTTCTCACTCCTGAACATTCTGATGTTTACCACTCACTCGATTGAATATATTAGGTATTCACCTCAAAAAAGTAGATATTACCTACATATCCGTACATTAATGAACATAATTTAACTGAATATAATGGCAAGCAAAATATGCATGCTCACTTTAGCAATTTGGCTTTTCATCATGGATTTGAGTATCGAGTACTTGAGAAACGCGGATGTGCATGCGCATACATGTGATGCATTTGGCTTGCAGGAAAATATTTTTGGACATGTTTGGACTAAATTCTAAATTCAGCCACCCTGAGATGACGATGAGAAATCGTATGAAAAGATAGATAGAATATAAGCGAAGAAATATCCACTATTTAACATGTATGCAAATGGGACTCTCACTCGAATGAATTCAACATTTGATTTATTTATTTATTTATTTATTTATTTATTTATTTATTTATTTATTTATTTATTTATTTATTTATTTATTTTGACAGCATAGTAATATTTCTGTGACGAATATCCGTTTTAAAACCCGTAAAACCGGTTTAAGCCCACTAGTAATTGTATTACTATCAGTTCCAAGGCGGTGCTCTTGGTGTGGCTCATCTCGTATAAACATCAATATAGTCGTTTAAGTAGCATCTTGCTCGGTACGTGTTTTTCGTAATTTTCGAAAGCTCGGTCTTTGAAACGTTACACTTCCATGACGTAAATTACATAGATATTATTCATAAACAACAAAATCTGCGATGTTGATTGATCGGCATTATATGTTCTTAAAATTGTAATGATTATCCTCGAAAATGTTTAGTGGAAACTGAGGAACCGAAAATATTTATATAAGTGTTAAGGATGATACCGACACCAAGGAAAATAACTCTTGTTGAGAGCTATGTATCGCCAGCTTCGGATTTTGAAAATGGAGGATTTATGTTAAGCAAACTTACTAGCTAATTATCAAAATAGCGTCTGTAAAATTTGACGACGTTTTTGAATAGGAATGACGCCAATGACGTCATAATAAGGACGACGTTACGTTGAATTTCGATTAATTTCGCGCGACGCTTTTTGTCGCCATGACTTTGAAATTTGCGTCACTCGACTGATTAATGCTGCATGTTTAATAATCAAGCAAATCGTTAAAACATGAAAGGGGGTGGGGTAACATGATTGGCTGTAGATTTTTTTTTTGGTTCCGAAAACCACATGTTTTTGTCATCAAATTATTTGTTATAAGATGTTTTTTCATTGAAAAAAAAAATTCTCGGAAATTTATCAGGGAGTTTTGAATAATATTAGACTTGTATTTTAAGGAGGATTAAAACAAAATAACCATAAAATACGAATTTACCAAATATATGTCAGTAATACCACTTGTAGGCAAAGCTCACCCTTGATGATGTTTTTGTTGCACTCAACAAGGTATAGTCGTATTGAAATATATGGTATTTGGACAGTACTGCTTGTACGTTTTGAATTTTTATTGCCAAAATGTAGTAGCAACTGGCGAAAAATACCGTTTTCCGGCACACGCAATGGATGTTGTTTCAACCGGTATAAATCAACATTTAGCCCCGTGACCACCACTTTTTATTTGCTCAGTGCAAAGAAAACACGTTAAAGTACCTTCTAAATAAAAATACGAACATTTTATTAAGCCGTTTAAAATCACCTTTTGGGTCGGTATCATCCTTAACTTTTTTTCAAATGTAATATTCGAAGAATTACCGTCAAGGCGTGTTACCGTAATGCAGGCAATAAATCATAATTTCGAGGCCGTTCTATCAATAATAGGCTGCATCTGACAAATGGTCGGATTAAAATTAATGAAGTTTATGTCTTGCCATTATTGATGGCATGAATGACTGATGCCTTGTTCTTGCGCAGAACGTGGGTGTTTTGCAGTTGCTTTTTACACCGCTCAGTTAAGTGGAAGTTGTTTTTTTTCTTTCTTTTAATCTTTCACTTCAATTTAAATCGAAAATTAATATCTCCCGTGATGCACTAAATTTCAAGTTGCAGCTAAGGGGGCGACGGCGAAGCTGTTTCATGTTTTCGAGTCTGGATTTGTTTTTGGCCACCACACGATACTGGCATTTTAATTGTATACAATAAAAAGCGTACAATAAAATTTATTTTGTCATGGATATTTTTCTGGAAAATTTTGTCCTGGATGTTTGTTTTGTAAAATCTTCCAGCCCCCTCCCCCGCCCCCACACACAATATAAAAATCAAATGGTCGCTGTGTTTCGCGGCTTTTGCAATAATAACATATTACTATTTTGTAACATATTTTCACGGCATTTCTTGTGCTACATACAGGTGTTCAAGCAGCGAACAATCCATTTTTAGCACAAAAAACAAACAAACAAAAAAACAGCGGGATGTATATTATTTAACTATTAAAATAGATCAAATGAAATTTAAGGGGGTGCCTCAACAAAATATGAAAAGTATAACAGTTTGACCAAATTTCAACTTTCGCCAATAAATACAAACATTTTTGTAAAACTTGATTTTCAATGGTCAAACGTTTTTTAAGTTTAAATTGGTAGAACCGCCTGAATAAGTGTAACTATCTCATAATATTTTACAATGAAAATTTTCGTGTAGCATCGCACAAAATGTAACCTTGATTACCCACACGTCACATTTTCATTGCAATCGAAATGCTTTTAGGTGTCATTTTTGCGTTCTTTATTTCCCAAGGAAAACAATAAGACGTCACGTTTGTATGGCAACATAGATTTTATAAACGTGATCGGCTTTTCCATCTACACCAGGAGGGAGATCATTTAAAGGTCGAACTCAGTGGGCGTAGACACGACGTCACACGTTTAACCATTTGATAACAGCTGTAAACCTTTTGTGTACACATTTATGCTGGTCAAATAAAGTTAGGAATCAAACATTTACCTTGTCATTTAAAGCATTACAAAAACTTGCCCATGCATTATATAGAAAAAAATTTCAGTAGCAAAAATTGAAGATTTCCGAAATTAATGATTAGAAAGATTTTGATATTTTTCATATTTTCGCCCAAAACATAAATTGTGGGTACACGTTAGAACCGCCTCGGCGAGGTGGTTCCAACGAGCGCCCACAATCTATGTTTTGAAGCAAAAATAAGAAAAAATATATAGGTATACCCCTGCATACCCCAAGTTTGCTAAATAAAAGTGGGGGGGGGGGGGGTTGGGGAGGGTATTCATTGCATTGGCATGTTTTCCTGATAGTAAATATCAAACTGCTGGTAGAATAAAACATTTCTATAACCAAGAATTTATTTCTGATTGCTCATTTTCCTGATCATTGCCTACTTGTACCTTTCTGTAATCAATGTTATTCATTTTGTAAGCTTTGTACGCTTGATGATCGAACTTTTTAGTTTTTGCCTTCAACAAGACATGACTTTAAGGCATACAACCCTTTAAATGAAAGTGGTAAGAAAATTCTCATAGAGAATCGATAGTGTGTGTGTTTCCTCGATCAAACCTTTTAAAAGAACATTCAAATCGTTTTTGGCTGGCTGACCTTAGAAATGATTAAACTTGATGACTATTTGTTTAATTGTATAGTTCAGTCTATTAATTGCTTGAATCAGTTCTTATGGACTTTTTCATCATTTTAATTTTAAGGGTAGTATGAATTAAAAGTCAAATGAAGCATATTTTCGAAATCAGTGGCATACAGAAATGCTCATCCACCACAGAAATCAAAACTTGAATAACTTTTATTATCGATATGCCCGAAAATGAACCCTCAAAAGTTTGATCCCTAACTTTTTAGATCAGTATAGTTTGTTTTCCCTAAAACATAATTTTACAGCTTTAAAATCGCAAAACATTGCAAAAGCATGAAACAAGAATGAAAGTGCAATGGATCTTGATGTATTACCATATATTAACCCAGCAACAATTCACACTCATGAAAACATCGCACGTTTTCTGAATGAGTCTTCAGGGGTTAAGAAAGCGCATTTAACAGATTAAGCAACAGTTGCATTCAGCATTGTGACATTTACTATACTCCCTCATTCCCTTAGCGGAAATAAATCCGTTCAAAAGTTATCCCCGATTTTAACATATAAATACTTGACTTCAAATACAAATTCGAAAATATTCGCGAGAACTTAATTTGCGCTCATATTCGCAAATTCATCGCCTCGCGAAAATAAAGTTCTCGCTAATAAAGAATTAGTATAAGCTTTATAGACTGCACTAGTGCTCGCTCGCGCATTCAAGAATTCGCTTACAATTTGGAAAACGAAAATTCGCGAAATAAAAGTCACGCGAAAATTTCCGGACTTACAGTAGTGCAAAATTCATCGTGACTGTATCACTGCGATGAAATATACGAACTTAAGGAAGTAAAATACGCAATACATTGTTATGTATGACAGTTACTTGTTGAAAGATGTGCATTCAGTACTGGTAAACTTCCCAAGGGAGTATGCCCAGGAAAGTATGATGTTATACATATGATGTTTACTTGTTGTCCTTAGCAATTATTTACTTTTAGTGTCCCAGATATTGGACATAAACAGGTTGTTTACTTCAGAATTTTCTAGAAATTTCAAATTGTTCTTTGACGGAAAAGTCCGGAAAAATCTGGAAGAACCAAAGATGTAGAATCTTCTAGAAGAATCTTTTTTTATGTCAAAAGAATATTGTGGAATTTTCTGGAAGGATAATGGCCTCTCTAGAATATTCCAAAACATTAAATTTTGGTAAACAACTTGTTATTTTTAGTATATGATATCATAGAATTTGCTGGAAGAATCCTGAATGTTCCTCAGTGCTATATAAGGGCTACAAATTTTCATAAGGATAATCTTTGGGTACTGTTACTATTAAGAAGTCAAAATCTATCTTACTGGAATTTAAACTTATTCTTGGATTACTTTGTGATATTCGATTCTGGATTGGGACATAGTGCTATTTTGAAACAAACTTTAATTCTTGGGATCAGAAACTGATACAGACTTGTGTTAAAAAATTCTGAGGGACATTCAGACATTCTTTAAGGGAATTAACATCTTGAAAGGTATTGTACATTCATTTTTGTTTGATTGTATATATGCTTTTGATTGTTTCACATGTAATTACTGGTTAAATCACTTCTAAATAGATTTGTTAAATTTTAAACAAAGCTTGTTGCTGGCTAACCAACTTGTTGGTTTCCTTAATCTTCTAGTTACGCCTGGCACGTAACAGAATTGGGGGCTCGAGTCCGGGATTGAAATTTCTTGTGCACCAAATTTTTTTAAAATTCTAAAGTATCTTCACTGTTTGCTGTTTAAAAAGCTAAAGCCAGCAAAAAGCAACCATGTCATTCAAACTAAGTGACTTTATTGCTGCGCCTTCTCAGGAGCTGTTAGATAAGGCCAAAAAGAGTGACCTCTTAGACATAGCTGATCATTATGGGTTGTCAAATATCAAGACTTCCATGTTAAAACATGAAATTAAGAACATTTTGATTCAGTTTTTTGTTGACGAGGAAATTTTTGATTCCTCGGCTACTTCTCAGATTCTAGTCACTCAGACTGACTTGCAGTTGAGGGAACTAGAAATCAAAAGACAAATTGAGATGGAAAAACTAAAATTTGAGTATAAAAAAAGAATAAGGTTGGAAACTTTAGAACGGGATGAAAGAATAAGGGCAGAAAAGGCCGAAAGGGAAGAAAGAATAAGATTGGAAACTTTAGAACGGGAAGAAAGAATGCATAAACAAAAGTTAGAAATGGAAGAACGAGAGAAGGAAAAACAAAGAGAATTAGAACGAGAAAAAATTGAGTTAGAAAAAGAAAAATTAGAAAGAGAAGAAAGGCTTGAAAAAGAAAAATTAGAACGAGAAGAACGGCTCGAAATTGAAAAAGAAAAATTGAGATTTGAAAATAAGGAAAAAGAAAGAGAAAGGCTATTTCAGTTAAGAATCAAAGAAATTGAATTTAATGAAAAATCAAAATCAAAATCTTTATCTTCAGACACAAGCAAAATATTTGATGTAACAAAACATATCCAACTCGTTCCTCCATTTCAAGAAAAAGAGGTTGATAAATATTTTCTACATTTTGAGAAGGTAGCAGAAAACTTGAAATGGCCAAGAGAGCATTGGACCTTGCTTTTGCAAAGTGTTGTAATTGGTAAGCTCGAGAAATTTACACTCAGCTTTCTCTTGAGCAAAGCTCAGATTATGATACAGTAAAGGAATTTATTCTTAAGGCTTATGAGCTGGTCCCTGAGGCATACAGGCAGAAATTTAGAGACTGTAGAAAAGAACATGACCAGACTCATGTTGAGTTTGCTAGAACAAAAGAGCAACTATTTGATAGATGGTGTTCTTCAAAGAAAGTAGGTTCTGATCATGCAAAGCTAAGGCAGCTCATGCTTGTTGAAGAATTCAAACGGTGCATAAATTCTGATGTTAAGGCTTTCTTGAACGAAAGAGAAGTTGAAAACTTGGAAACAGCAGCACGTTTAGCTGATGACTATGCTTTGACTCATAAGGCTTTATTTGTCAACAAGCCATATCCTAGGAAACCATATAACCCTCAATCAAAGCAAATTACCCCTCAGTCAAAACCATATTCCCCTCAGTCCGGTCCCAAAGCCAATCCCAGTAATCCAACTGACAATTCCAGTCCAAAACCCAAATTTTCTAGTGAAAACAAAGGACAAAATCCCTTATCCCAGCCAATTTGTAATTATTGTAAGAAAACTGGCCACATTATTTCTGAATGTTTGGCACTGAAACGAAAGAAAGAAAGAGAAAATATAGATAGTGCTAAACCGACAGGCCTCACCTCCTTAAATGCTAAACCACAGTCTTGTATCCAGGAAGAAAACCCTATACTGACCAGAACTTGTAAAGAGTCAGTCTCTGAGGATTCTATTATGGAGATTTATGAACCATTCTTATCAGATGGTTTTGTGTCACTTAACAGTGACTCTGCCCAGTCTACCCCTATCAAAATCTTACGAGATACCGGAGCTTCTCAATCCCTTATCTTGGCAGATACCTTGCCATTTTCCGAGAAGTCTTCTTCTGGGACAAGTGTCCTTATCCAGGGCGTAGAGTGTGGATTTGTTAATGTACCGCTCCATAATATCTATTTGTCCTCAGACTTAGTTAAAGGTCCCGTGGCTGTAGGTATTAGACCTTCCTTGCCCTTTAAAGGTATTCATTTGCTGTTAGGCAATGATTTGGCAGGAGATAAGGTTGTGGTAAACCCACTTTTGACCAGCACACCATGTGTTGATCAACCGCCTGATCCCATTGAGCAGGAAATTCCTGACCTTTACCCTTCTTGTGCTGTTACTAGGGCAATGGCTAAGAAAGCCAAATTATATGATGGGATGCAGGACATAAATTTAACTGACACTTTGATAGGTCAGTCCTTTAATAAAGAGATTTCAACATCTCTTTCCCCTAGTCAGTCTGATATTCAGACTGACCCTAGCAATCCAAGGTCAGGGTCAGAAAATGACCTTTCACCTTCCAACTCAAATGACCAAGGTCATGACCAGCTGTCAAGGTCACAGCTTTGTAAAGAACAACACAGTGATCCTGAGATCTCGCCTTTATTTGAAAGGGCTTTTAATGAAAATGAAATATCCCAGGTTCCTGTTTGCTATTATGTCAAAAATGGCATTTTGATGAGAAAATGGCGTCCTCCGGATGTCTCCGCAGCAGATGAGTGGACTGTTAACCACCAAATTGTGGTTCCTAGGGTTTATCGCCCTGAAATCTTAAACTTGGCTCATGAAACACCCATGTCAGGCCATTTAGGTGTAAATAAGACCTATCACAAGATTCTAAATCATTTCTACTGGCCAGGATTAAAATCTGATGTTTCACAGCATTGCAAATCCTGCCACACTTGTCAAATGGTAGGAAAGCCCAATCAGACCATTCCAAAAGCTCAATTGCAGCCCATTCCTGACTTTGATGAACCTTTCAGCAGAGTGATTATTGATTGTGTAGGTCCCTTACCCAAAACAAAGAAAGGTTGTGAATATCTTCTGACCATAATGTGTGCTTCAACTCGCTTTCCTGAAGCTATCCCACTCAGAAACATCAAGGCTAAAACAATAGTTAATGCACTTGTGAAGTTCTTCACATTTGTAGGCCTCCCAAAATCTATCCAGTCAGACCAGGGCTCAAATTTTATGTCAGGAATTTTTCAGCAAGTCATGTACGAACTTGGAATTAAGCAATACAAGTCATCGGCTTACCACCCTGAAAGCCAAGGTGCCTTAGAAAGATTCCATCAAACTTTGAAAAACATGATCAGATCTTACTGCTTTGACACTGAAAAAGATTGGGATGAAGGCATACACTTGCTTCTATTTGCTGTAAGAGAATCTGTACAAGAGTCTCTGGGGTTCAGCCCATTTGAGCTTGTTTTTGGGCACACTGTACGTGGACCGTTAAAACTTCTAAAAGAGAAATTTCTCTCAGATGATGACAGTTCTTTGAACTTACTTCAGTATGTGTCTGATTTCAAAAACAGACTATCAAAGGCCTGTGATGCAGCCCGGTCCAATCTCAAATCTGCTCAAAGCAAAATGAAGATTCGTTATGAAGAAAATGCTAAAGACAGAAATTTTGAACCTGGAGACAAGGTACTTGCTCTCTTGCCCATTCCTGGCAGACCTTTACAAGCTAGATATTATGGCCCGTATACTGTTGATAAAAAGTTAAGTGACGTGAATTACATTGTTAACACTCCTGGGAGGCGCAAGCAAAAACAGCTATGTCACATTAATATGCTCAAGAAGTATATTGATAGGGATAGTTCTGTTATTTCATCAGTAAATATAGTTAATTCTGTCCCTCATGAACAAAATCAAATGGACTCTGAGGACTTCAACTTGGAGAAATCTGATCCCTCGTCATCGAAACTCCAGAATTCTGACATACTACAGAATCTTGATCAGAAACTGTCTCACCTTGATTCAGACAAAAGACTTGAACTGAAACAGTTAGTTCTTGAATATGAGCACTTATTTCCGGACATTCCATCCAGAACTGACAAAATCTATCATGATGTTGACATTATTGAAGGTTCAAAACCTGTAAAGCAACATCCTTACAGAATGAACCCTGTAAAACAGCAATATCTCAGGGAAGAAGTTCAATATTTGCTGGACAATGATTTCATTGAACCCAGCCAAAGTGAATGGAGTTCTCCTTGTATTCTTGTACCAAAGCCAGACGGGACATTTAGAATGTGCACAGACTATCGAAAAGTCAATTCTGTCACTAAAACAGACACTTTTCCCATCCCACGAATCGATGACTGCATTGATAATATTGGACATGCCAAGTATGTTACAAAGTTCGATCTGCTAAAGGGATTTTGGCAGATACCCCTCACGGACAGAGCAAAGGAGATCTTGGCATTTGTTACACCAGATGGACTGTACCAGTATAAAGTCATGCCATTTGGAATGAAGAACTCGCCTGCGACTTTTCAGCAGCTGGTCAACAGTTTGATTTCCAATCTGGATGGCTGTAAAGCCTATATCGACGACGCTATTATCTTCAGTGAGGAGTGGCAACAACACTTGCAGACAATCAGAACATTCTTTGACCGGCTAAGTGATGCTAAACTAACTGTGAACTTGCAAACTTGACATTTCTTGGACACATTGTAGGTCAAGGTCAGGTAAAACCTGTAGAAGCTAAAGTTGAGGCTATCTCAGATTTTCCTGTACCTACTAGCAAAAGACAACTGATGCGCTTTCTGGGTATGGCTGGATATTACAGGAAATTCTGCAACAACTTCTCGGCTATAGCTGAGCCTCTGACAAACTTGCTTGGTAAGAAGGCCAAGTATGTTTGGACAGATGACTGCCAGAAGTCATTTGATAAGCTCAAGGCCATACTTAGAAGTGCTCCGGTTCTCTTAGCACCAGGTTTTGACAAAGAGTTCAAGTTGGCTGTAGATGCCAGTGATGTTGGTGCAGGCAGTGTATTGTTGCAAGAAGATGACAATGGTGTTGACCATCCTGTTTGTTATTTTTCCAAAAAGTTTAACAAGCATCAGAGAAATTACTCTACCATAGAGAAAGAATGCCTATCTCTAATCCTTGCGCTTCAGCACTTTGAAGTTTACTTAGCTTCTTCACATGCACCAATTGTTGTCTTCAGTGACCACAATCCACTGACTTTCATACATAAAATGAAAAACAAGAACCAGCGTTTACTCAGGTGGAGTCTCATGTTGCAAGAGCACAATCTTGACATCAGACATATCCGAGGAAGAGATAATATCATTCCAGACACCCTAAGCAGAGCTTAAGTGCCTCTACAATGCTGATGTCCAGCTTTGTGCTGTTGTATTTGATTAGTTTTGCACAAATTTTGCTAAACATATTGTATACAATTATCCAGTATTGCAAAAGAAAGCTTTATTTTATAAAACTTTCTTTTATTTGAAGAGGGGAAGTGTTATGTATGACAGTTACTTGTTGAAAGATGTGCATTCAGTACTGGTAAACTTCCCAAGGGAGTATGCCCAGGAAAGTATGATGTTATACATATGATGTTTACTTGTTGTCCTTAGCAATTATTTACTTTTAGTGTCCCAGATATTGGACATAAACAGGTTGTTTACTTCAGAATTTTCTAGAAATTTCAAATTGTTCTTTGACGGAAAAGTCCGGAAAAATCTGGAAGAACCAAAGATGTAGAATCTTCTAGAAGAATCTTTTTTTATGTCAAAAGAATATTGTGGAATTTTCTGGAAGGATAATGGCCTCTCTAGAATATTCCAAAACATTAAATTTTGGTAAACAACTTGTTATTTTTAGTATATGATATCATAGAATTTGCTGGAAGAATCCTGAATGTTCCTCAGTGCTATATAAGGGCTACAAATTTTCATAAGGACAATCTTTGGGTACTGTTACTATTAAGAAGTCAAAATCTATCTTACTGGAATTTAAACTTATTCTTGGATTACTTTGTGATATTCGATTCTGGATTGGGACATAGTGCTATTTTGAAACAAACTTTAATTCTTGGGATCAGAAACTGATACAGACTTGTGTTAAAAAATTCTGAGGGACATTCAGACATTCTTTAAGGGAATTAACATCTTGAAAGGTATTGTACATTCATTTTTGTTTGATTGTATATATGCTTTTGATTGTTTCACATGTAATTACTGGTTAAATCACTTCTAAATAGATTTGTTAAATTTTAAACAAAGCTTGTTGCTGGCTAACCAACTTGTTGGTTTCCTTAATCTTCTAGTTACGCCTGGCACGTAACAACATAAAAGTTCAACTGTAACGTATGTGTTTGACGTTTTGATAAAATCTCTTTCCGAAATGTCTTGCAGACTGCTTGTTTCTACGGTATTGAATAGACAAAACCGCGATATGGCCCATCACCTTTTTATGACTCAAAGCTCTTCCTTCACTAATCTTATTCAAGATGTCATTATGTTTTGCAAAAGTCCTTATAGATATGCGTCCGAGGGACAAAATAGTCCGTTTTTGAAAGACTGTTTATTTGTCGAAATTATTATTTTTGGAAATAAAATTATAACCTTGTTAATGAAAATCAATTGTTTGGTCAGTTGTGCCACTTGACAATTTTAGTCTATTCAAGTTTTGAATTGAAAAGTGAGTTTATTGGCCATGATGAGTAAATCGTCCAGCCATTTTAGTTCGCGGTCTTTGGGAGACTTATATTTTCGCCCCCAAAGATTTCGATACAGATTGTTGTTTTGCTTTCTAAAGTATAATTACAGAATGCCCAAACTTTATTTTTAGCTATTTATAATGCTTTAATTGACTATCTATTCGTGAGAATAATTATTCATTATGGTTTGTTTTTTGTGATGCACAGCTGGCTTTTCCTAGACGGAATATTTCCATCGGTATTCCGTTAGACCTCTCCATTCCGACGGAAATGACATGTATTGAGCCCTTGGTCGAAAATGAAAAATCATCGAAGACGCCAAATAAGTTGAAAATTATGTTATGTTATATCTTTTCTGACTGATGGGACTTAGTTTTTACATATTCTAGATGTAAAGATGCGCAGATTCATAAAATACATCATGTTTTCCGTGGAAAATATCACATGCGTCTATAAATAGATAAGGGGAGACTACTGTAGAATATGGGACACAAAGTAGAAAATTGATTGCTTTTTGCAAAATTTATTGAAATTCTGCAGGCTAACCAGATGTTTACTAAAAGATTTTTGCATTTTCTAACAAAACATAAGAAAAATTCTAATAATTCTCACCAAATAAAGCAGCTATAAGCTTCTTACGAAAAGGTACAAGTAGGCAAAGGTCAGGAAAAGGCGCAATCAGAAAAAGATTCCCACTCCAAAAACCGAGGTGGGAAAAAACCAAACCAACAATCAGGTACTTATACCATGAAACACACCGCAAGCCGAATGAGCAGCTATTTTCCCAATAGGTGGCCACTCAGTTACCTTAACTTAACTAAAAATATGAAAACACACATAAGGCGCCAACAGCACAAAAAAATTTTTCAAACACCAAGACATAAAACGAAAAGAACCACCACAGAAGTATCGACTTGGAACGATCAGTAACACAAAGTTACTGGCGGGCTTAAACCGGTTTTACATGGCCATAACCTCACCCTCAGCTTCTGCAGTGGTTCATAACATTTAGTTAGTTATTCGGTCCTCGTGGTGAATCTCTAGTCAATGAATCATCAAGAACAAACAAATAAATCATGATAAACATCCTGATGAATCAAAAACCAGGACTCACAGACTGAGTAAGCTGCCCGACGATGGAGATCCCTGGGCGCCGAATAACCTACTAACTCCGGAGCAAAAGAAAAACACCAGTTGGACCCCGGTGGACCAAGCAACAGACAAGAAGCTCCGGCCCCAACCAACTAAAATAAATAGCTTTATGTCGGGGCCATCATAGAGTCTGACGCCCGACCCACCGGCGTGCAATTAAAGAAGGCAGCATAGTTATCAACCATGATTGGGTTAAAAACTAAGCATGCAGACTGTCGCATAACATTCAAGTTATAACCTATACGTCTGTAACGTGTTATGATTTTTCTGAACTGAAAAGAAAAATCATTAATTCCTTTAAGTTTCTTGAATTTGTAAACCAAGTCACCATAAAATTCAGGTTCCGAAAGGCCCTCACTTAAAAGCGTCTTTAACCCAACATTATATTTGGAAATCAATTCATAGTGTCTACGATAAAATTTAGAAAATGTTTTTCGAAGTTTATGATACCGATAGCCCTGTTGGAGAAGTTTTGCCGTTAAACATTTATTTCGAGCGTTGAAGTCTGTAACATGATTGCAGACTCTAGCAAACCTAATAAGTTGCGAAATGTATACACCATAAGAAACCCATAATCTGTTCGACCATAGTTTGAAGGCAACTAATGCTAAGCTGTCACGAGAGAGGAGCGAGGTCGCGAAGTGTATCGGAGTGCAGGTTAGCCAGCTGATCTAGGCTTTTCCCACCTCGGTTTTTGGAGTGGGAATCTTTTTCTGATTGCGCCTTTTCCTGATCTTTGCCCACTTGTACCTTTTTATTAATTTGTCCTTTTGTGATAATCTTAATTTTATATTGGGTCGAAACGACTAGTCGATACTCTGTTTTAGTTAGTCGATATCTATTTTTAAGACGAGGAATCATGCGTACATATTTATTTTTAGAACATTACGTCACGGTTATCGATAAAAACCATAACCGGGCCGGACCCGGCAAAATTTATGGAAACTACCTACTATATTAGCGGCAACTGGCGTGCTAGTAAAATAGCAGTCACACATTAGCGTAAGTGAAACGCGCGCACCGGGCGTGTTGAAAAAAGGCAAAATTTCAAATACGCCAGACGCACGTCGGAGACACGTTCAAAACGCGTTACAAGTACATTAGGTACGCTTGGTACACGTCTGGTGCGCGTCGCTGTACGTCGCTTAAAATCGGCGCGTGTTTAATGCGTGTTTGGGATCAAATTTTTTGTAAACATGCTTAAGAATTTTTTAGAAGCTCTGCGTATTTCGGGCGTCTGACTTATACGTTTCGAATAAGTTCCACGTGCGTTCCAGGCGCGTTGAACATGTTTCGAACGCGTTTGGTGCACGTTTTAGGCACGCCAGTGTACGCTACATGCGCGTTTTATTGCTTCAGTAGCGTGGCCTAAGCTTGTGTGAGACGCTCGCTTAACGTTTGCTGCGCGCCTGCAGCGCGTGCTTAGCGTGTCTAGGATGTAACACAAACGTACTCTAAAACTTTTTGATTTTTAATACGTCTGGCACACGCCTCAGTCACGCGCTAACGTGTGACTGCGAAAGCGAGTTAAAGGTACAAATTATTATTTAATATACGTCCAAAATCGTCAGCGTGTTGAGATTTTGCATACGCCCGGCGCGCGTTTGCGTTATACGCTAATGTGTAATGTGTAATTTGAAAGAAAAAAGAGGCCATTTTTAATTTGAGCCATAAGAAAAGATGAGGGGCGGTTAAAACAGATGATGGAGGACCTGACATTTTTCGGTCTTACAGAGGAGTAACTGCAAGGTCATCTTCATTATTGAGTGGAAAGATTCCCACTCCAAAAACCGAGGTGGGAAAAAACCTAACAATCAGGTACTTATACCATGAAAACATTTCGTAAGCCGAATGAGCAGCTATTTTTCCAATAGGTGGCCACTCAGTTACTTTAACTTAACTAAAAATATGCAAACATACATAAGGCGCCAACAGCACTAAAATATTTTGAACACCAAGACATAAAACAAAAAGAACCACCACAGAAGTATCGACTTGGAACCATCAGTAACACAAAGTTACTGGCGGGTTTAAATCGATTTTACATGGCCATAGCCTCACCCTAAGCTTCTGCGGTGGTTCATAACATTTAGTTAGTTCTTCGGTCCGCGTGGTGAATCTCTAAATAGTCAATGAATCATCAAGAAGAAACAAATAAATCATGATGAACATCCTGATGAATCAAAAACCAGGACTCACAGATTCAGTAAGCTGCCCGACGATGGAGATAAAGATGCTATTTTCATGTTAAGACCCAATAAGTTCCAGCGTTAGAGTGTTGCCCTAAAATGAACAAGTAACTATCTCTTCAAGTGCCATTACATTGCAAATCACCGCAAATGTAATTGGGGCTTATCCAGAGAAAACAATTCTTGGGTTAGGAGTTTTAGCACATGTATTTAATTCCAAATAAAAATATAAATGAATAAGTGGATTTAAAAGTTTATGCCTTCATAATAAATCTATGACATATACTTATAAACTGCGAAGCCCGAGCTGATCTTTTCTATAACTGTGCACAAAACAATAAATTTGACCTCACCACAACGTCAATTTTAGCCACTACAAAACTGCTTAATGGCAGTTAAGATTTTATCTCCATTTACACGTAGTCTGATCAGCCCAGTATGTACATTGCTAGACAGTGTTAGTATCTTCTTGTCGCATATATCACGCGGATCCAGAGGGGGGGGGGACCGGGGGTCCGGACCCCCCCCCCCCCCCTGGAATTTGAAAATTTTACCTAAAAAAAGGTTATTTCGGGATTTTTGGGGGATTGGACCCCCCCCGCCTGTGACCAAAAATTACCATTTTCGTTGGACACCCTCTCATGAAAATTTCTGGATGCAAGGAGGTCCTCTGCTGGCAAGAACAACCGATTGTGTCGCTTTGGCTCCAAATTCTCGCTCAAGACTGATTTATTCATGGCCAGCCTTGTTATGTCTACAAGCTTCGGAACTATTTACATCTGAATTTCTTCTCTTTTTTTACTAAGTGGACAGACGCCGCCGAACGAGTATTTATAAGAAGGAAGAGGCATTTAAATCGTCGTAGTAACTGACACGACTGAGGAAATCACGTGATAGTCTGCGATAAAAATCAGAATCTAAAAGTACGATATAAATAAAAACAATGCACATATTTGACTCATATAAGAGTTGAATTTCTTCCAAACAGAAGCAAAAACAAAATGGCGCCAATAGTTGAAGTTTGGGGTATCGACCGACCATTTGAAATTGGTGTTCTTTTTTGTAGATACTGTTTCTGATTTGTCCGATTAATTGACGACTGTCTGTATTCAGTAATTTACAAATACTCGTATAGCATAAGCACAGCTGAGAAACACATGGCACGGAATGGGTGACGCACAATGAAATTCTGGCCGAAGTTGAGATGAGAAATTCGAGTTTTCTCCTATAACATTGACTCTATTGACCGATAGATAGGTGCAGCCAATGCAGAAATAGATGAATGGAAGTAACGTAAGGTTATTTCCTTTTCGCAAACACTTCCGCCCATGAACATACAGTACTTCCATCACTTCAATAACACTGAACTGTTTGCAAAAACGAAATAACCGGGATGTCTTATGTTACTCACTTTCAACAAATGTTTAATTTCTGCATTGACTGCACCTATCTATCAGTCAGTAGAAGAAACACTGTAGGAGAAAACTCGAAAATTTAACCTCAACTTCGATTATAATTGCAGTGTGTTAACGATCATTTATCGGTTTGTATGTATTCTTGTATACACACCCACGAGATTCTCAGTAGCGATAAGGGGATCAGTGATCGATCAAAAATAGCCATGTTTGATAAATTTTCGGTTGATGCATGTATGCAAACCACAGCGAAGCTTAAACCTTCTCCATGATTTACAATATGTCAGTTTATGACGTCATCACGTCACGTTCTCCGTGACGTCATTTTAACACACCCACCTTCATAAAGTCTGAATCAAGGTCAGGTGGACCAGTGATCGGTCACCGTTTTCTCTATAAAACGGCGGCTTACTTGGAAGGTATGCACCTGTGCATTTTAGAAAACAACAATTATTGTTTATCACTAGCCATGAAACACAATTTAGAAATTTTCAGTGAGTTTAAAGAAATAAAGCAGGGAACGAGGTGGTAAAAATGCATAAACGCCCTAGAAACAAAGGAAAACTCTTTTAAAATATCGCTCGAAAATCAAAGAAATTGGTCGCAGCGTGATTCTATACAATTTTGAATGTTGATCAGATTTTTTTAGCTTGCAGTGAAGGTAAAAAATGGCCAGTCGAAACGAATGCAGGTCGTTTCATCTTGGAGAATTTATTGAACAATCATCTCTTTTAAGCAATGAAACTAAGACCCACCCACCCTCCCCCTTTCGTAAAATGCTAGAAAAGGCAAGATATAAATGCTTTCCAAATGAATTCAAATTATGTTTGTAATGTAATATAATTCGCTTAAATTTAGACTAGCAGAAGAGTTACTTCAGGTATCCTTTGAGGATTAATAGCCGATAACCACTAGGTGATTGATCACTGGTCCCTGATCGATCACTGGTCGCTTTACGCTACTGTTTTGTTCCATTTTATGTTTTTTTGGAAGTTTTAAAAAGAAGATTGTATTTTAGTTTACAAAATTGTTATATTTGCTGTAATGATGATGTTTTCCAAACCAGAGGACCAATGGTCCTGTAAACGCTCACCTGAGACCTGAGATATACTGTATATACATGTACCAATAAACGTGTTAGACTAGAATGGTACAATGCATATATATAACCCTAGGGCAGGGTCAGAATAACTCCTGGAGTCAATTTCTTTTTCAAATCATAAAAATTCAGTCCATTTGCCAATTAACAGCAAGTTTTGTCCTTCAAATGACATTTTAACAATTTTCTCCATTCAAATGCATGGGCGATCTCAGTTGACCTTACCGTGAAATGGGTCAAGGTCATCCCAGTGTCATGATTTATATAAATTTTGTAGACCTCCGTTCCTTAATGCTTCATATTTTCATAAGCATAATTCTTCTGCCCATTTGCTCATTCCTAGCAAGTTTTCTGCCATTATATGACATTTTCTTATTTTCCCATTCAAATGCATGGGCGACCTAAGTTGACCTTGCCGTTAAATAGGTCAAGGTCATCCCAGGGTCATGATTTATATTAACTTTGTAGAGCTCTATTCCCAGATGCTTCACACCAAGTTTCAAAATAATAGGCCTTCTGGTTCTGAAGAAGAAGATTTTTAAACGTTTTTGCTATTTATAGCCATGGTGGCCATCTTGGTCATGTGACCTTGACCATTTATATAAACTTTCATTCCATCTTTCTAAGGATGCTCCACAAAAAGTTTGGCTTTGATTAGCCTAGCGGTTTCAGAGAAGAAGATGTTTCAATATTATGGTCATATACATGTATATAGCCCCGGGGCAGGGGCAGACAACACCCTGGGCCCAAAATATTTTCTTAAACATAAATCTTCTGTCCATTTGCTTATTTCTAGCAAGTTTTCTGCCATTTAATTACATTTTCCTATTTTTCCCATTCCAATGCATGGGAGACCTATGATTTATATAAACTTTGTAGAGCTCTATTCCCAGATGCTTCACACCAAGTTTCAAAATTATAGGCCTTCTGGTTCTGAAGAAGAAGATTTTTAAAGGTTTTTGCTAGTTAAAGCCATGGCGGCCATCTTGGTCATGTGACCTTGACTATTTATATAAACTTTCATCCCCCCTTCCCAAGGATGCTCCACATGAAGTTTGGCTTTGATGTTATAGCATTGAGGTCAAATAATGTATATAGCCCCGGGGCAGGGGCAGACAACCCCCCAGGGGCTAAAATTTTCCATTAACATTAATCTTCTGTCCATTTGCCTATTCCCAGTAAGTTTTACCCATTAAATAAAATTTACACCATTTGTTCCCATTCAAATGCATTGGCGACCTACATTGACCTTACCGTAAAATAGGTCAAGGTCATCGTAGGGTCATGATTTATATAAACTATAATGGGCCCGCGTCGCCGATGATACATACCAAGTTTCGTGCAAATCGGCCCACTGGTTCTGGAGAAGAAGATTTTTCAAAGTTTTTGCTATTTATAGCCATGGCGGCCATCTTGGTCATGTGACCTGGACCATTTATATAAACTTTCGTTCCCCTTCCTAAGGATGCTGCACATGAAGTTTGGCTTTGATTGGCCAAGCGGTTTCAGAGGAGAAGATCTTTGAAATTGTGGACGGACGACGACGACGACGGACGACGGACGAAGACGGACGGACGACGGAGCATGGCCATCTTATAAGCTCACCTTGTGAGCCTTCGGCTCAGGTGAGCTAAAAACCCTCCCGCACAGTAAATCACAATACTTTGATCAAAGTCCATTTTTTCTTCTGAAAACACACACACACACACACACACACACACACACACACGCACACACACACACCAAAAAAGAAAAAAAATCTGTATATTACATGGGCATGTTTTCGTAATAATGCCGCAAAGTTACAACAAGTATTCGGAAGAGACATAGAATAAATTGCCCATTTGTTGAGTATTGTTTCAACAGTCGAAACGTCACCGTGACGATGATTGTACCATTTGAACCGCGACGCGAGAAAACCGGTCTTCGGGGTTTCCCACCTGGTCTGACACTAATCGTTCTGTGCAGCCACAGAAGATGGATACAAAATCAAAATGCCGGATTTAAGTAGAAGATGAGCGAAAAAAGAAAGGCGCTGAACAGCTTTGCAATTGCTGCGCCACTGATCTGCGCCTTTGTTTTCGCACAGGCAAAAATCCGGTTTTCTCATGACGCGGCTCATTTCGACATCATGACGCGACGTCACCAATTCGCTCTTTTTGTACCGTCCATATTGTGAAAAAAAAGTTCTCATGACGCGGCTCATTTCATGAGGCGCGACGTCACCAGTCCGCCTTATTTGTACCGTCCGTATTGTGAAAAAAAATATTGATAGCTTCTAGGAATGTCTCAAGGATTAAACCAATTTTATGTCTTAATTGTGGTCGATCAGGTTTAGCATCAAATTCAATATTATTCAAAGACTTCAGATGCTGATGCACCTAAAGACATGCACTAAATTATCTCAGGCAAAGTCTTAGTGACGCAATCTTTGTTTGAAGTTCATTGTTTAAATAGAATAATCTTCTTTCATTTTTATGACGATGTCGTCAATTGTCTACTTATTCATTATCGTAGTTATTGCATAACACCTGAAAAATGTACTGTTGGGAGTAATAGTGTCCTGCTCAATTACACAACACGGTGCCGCCTGTGTGGATCGAACCCAGGACCTCTCGATTCAGAGTTCGATGCCCTATCACTACGCCAACGCGCTCCAAACAATGTAGAGATACTTGCTAAATTAAAATCATCGATGTGGTTACAGTCGTTTATAAATATGAGGTTTCAAGTATGATATAATAAGTAACATCAAGAAACTTCAACCAAGTCTGGTATAAAATAAGAATAAGGTACAAGTAGGCAAAGATCAGGAAAAGGCGCAATCAGAAAAAGATTCCCACTCCAAAAACCGAGGTGGGAAAAAACCAAACTAACAGTCAGGTACTTATACCATGAAACATATCGTAAGCCGAATGAGCAGCTATTTTCCCAATAGGTGGCCACTCAGTTACCTTAACTTAACTAAAAACACGAAAACACACATAAGGCGCCAACAGCACAAAAAAATTTTAAACACCAAGACACAAAACAAAAAGAACCACCACAGAAGTATCGACTTGGAACGATCAGTAACACAAAGTTACTGGCGGGCTTAAACCGGTTTTACATGGCCATAACCTCACCCTCAGCTTCTGCAGTGGTTCATAACATTTAGTTAGTTATTCGGTCCTCATGGTGAATCTCTAACTAGTCAATGAATCATCAAGAACAAACAAATAAATCATGATAAACATCCTGATGAATCAAAAACCAGGACTCACAGACTGAGTAAGCTGCCCGACGATGGAGATCCCTGGGCGCCGAATAACCTACTAACCCCGGAGCAAAAGAAAAACACCAGTTGGACCCCGGTGGGCTAATAAAACTGAGATCGTTTAAGAGCAGTGAACATATTAATGAGAGAAGGGTGGGTCATGTCGCGGTTTCGGCTACTCAAGCCTCACCAGTGACCCTTTGGCTTTGGCAACATGAAGCCAAAGAGAATTACTTTGCTGATCTATTTTTATACTGCTACGAAACGATTTCATGGATTCTCTTAACCATGACAATCAAGCTGATGTTATCGAGGCTTTTAATTCGACTTCTAGATACCTGGATGACATTTTGAACATTGTCAATCCTTATTTTGAAGACATGGTCAAACAAATTTATACCCCTGGACTACAGTTGAATAAAGCAAACAACACAGATACCGAAGCCCCCTTTTTAGACTTACATCTTTCTATTCCAAATGGATTTGTTTCTTCTAAAATTTATGATAAACGCGATGACTTTGATTTTGATATTAGTAAACTGTCCGATTTTGGATGTGACGTTCCTCGCCGTGCTTCTTATGGTGTAAACAGTTCGCTACTTATTAAGTTTGCTAGAGTCTGCAATCATGTTGCGGACAGCAATGCGCGAAATAAATGTTTACCTTTATATTTTATTTAACAGCTAAACTTCTCCAGGGCTATCGTAATCATAAACTTCGAAAAACATTTTCTAAATTTTATCGCAGACACTATGAATTGACTTCCAAATTTAATGTTGGGCTAAAGCCCCAGAATATCATGGTGACTTGGTTTAAAAATTTAAGAAACTTAAAGGAAGGAAGGATTTTTCTATTCAATTCAGAAAAATCATAACACGTTACAGACGTATAGGATATAACTTAAATGTCATGCTCAGAACCTGAGGGTGAGGTTAGGTACCTGTAAAGCCGATTTAAGCCCGCCAGTAATTTTATATTACTGACCGTTCCAAGGCGATACTTCTGTGGTGGTTCTTATTGTTTTATGTATTGGTGTTTAAAATTTTTTGTGCTGTTGGCGCCTTATGTATGTTATCATATTTTTAGTTAAGTTTAGGTAACTGAGTGGTCACCTATTGGGAAAATAGCTGTTTATTCGGCTTACGAAATGTTTTCATGGAATAAATACCTAATTGTTAGTTTGGTTTTTTTCCCACCTCGGGTTTTAGAGTGGGAATCTTTTTCTGATTGCGCCTTTTCCTAATTTTCCTAATATAAAGTTATTGGCGGGCTAAAACCGGTTTTACATGGCCATAACCTCACCCTCAGCTTCTGCAGTGGTTCATAACATTTAGTTAGTTCTTCGGTCCTCGTAGTGAATCTCCAACTAGTCAATGAATCATCAAGGACAAACAAATAAATCACGATTAACATCCTGACGAATAAAAAACCAGGACTCACAGACTGAGTAAGCTGTCCGACGATGGAGATCTCTGGGCGCCGAATATCCTACTAACTCCGGAGCAAAAGAAAAACACCCCGGTTGGCCAAGCAACAGACAAGAGGCCTCGGCCCAAACCAACTAAAATGAATTTAAGTCGGGGCCATCTTAGAGTATGACGCCCGACCCACCGGCGTGCAATTAAAAAAGGCAGCATAGTTATCAACCATGATTAGGTTAAAAAGGTACAAGTAGGCAAAGATCAGGAAAAGGCGCAATCAGAAAAAGATTCCCACTCCAAAAACCGAGGTGGGAAAAAACTTAGCATGTAGACTGTCGCATAACATTCAAGTTATAACCTATACGTCTGTAACGTGTAATGATTTTTCTGAACTGAAAAGAAAAATCATTACTTCCTATAAGTTACCAAGTCACCATAAAATTCAGGTTCCGAAAGGCCCTCACTTAAAAGCATTTATAAGCTGACAAGTAAATACAAAGTGTTCCAGGCAGGATTGGACTTTTTGTCCCGACAATTACAGCCGTGTGAGAAATAAATCAGGGCTGCTTGTGCCTCCAGGCACAGCTCAGATAAAAACCGACTGACAGACTACCTGACTGCTTGTTAACTGTTTGGTTGGCCTTAGCCTGTCTATAAAACAGTTCTTTCTTCAGCTGCAAGCACCTTAGGCCATCCATCTCGCAAACATCAAGACTGGTTTGATGAGAATGATGACGAAATTCAGAGGCTTCTTGAAGAAAAGCACCGATTGCACAAGGCACATCAAGATGATACTAGCTCAGTATCAAAGAAAGCAGCCTACAGCAACATTTGTAAGACAGTCCAGACCAAGCTTAGGGACATGCAAGATTCCTGGCTGAGGAAGAAAACAGAAGAAATTCAGTCTTTTGCGGATAGAAAGGACATGAAGAAATTTCATGATGCACTGAAAACCATTTATGGTCCAAAGAGTTCTGGAGCCACCACATTGCTCAGTGCAGATGGAAACACTCTTCTCACAGATAAAGAAGCTATCTTGGAAAGGTGGGCAGAACACTTCAATAGTGTGCTTAATCGACCATCAAGCATCAATCAGGATGCAATCGACAGACTTCCACAGATAGAGTGCAATGTTCTGTTAGATGAATTTCCTACCGTTATGGAAACAAGAAAAGCAGTTCAACAACTATCATCTGGCAAAGCCCCAGGTGCAGATGCAGTTCCTGCCGAAGTTTACAAGGCTGGGGGGCTACCCATGGCAGAGAAACTGACAGAGTTGTTTCACTGTATGTGGAGGAAGGAGGCTATCCCACAAGAATTTAAGGATGCATCCATAATCCACCTTTACAAGCGGAAAGGAAATCCTCAAGTCTGTGACAATCACAGAGGCATCTCCCTCCTATCAATTGCTGGGAAGATACTTGCAAAAATTCTGTTAAATCGTCTGAATGCTCATCTTGATCAGACGGGACTTATCCCAGAAAGTCAATGTGGATTCAGAAAAGACAGAGGGACAATAGACATGATCTTCACAGCAAGACAGCTTCAGGAAAAATGCCAAGAACAGAATGTAGATCTATACATGACGTTTGTTGACCTCACCAAAGCTTTTGACACTGTTAGTCGTGATGGACTCTGGAAAATCATGGCCAAGTTTGGCTGTCCACCCAGATTCATAGCTATGGTGCGGCAGTTTCATGATGGCATGCAGGCAAGTGTGCAAAATGATGGAGAGTTCTCTGAACCATTTGAAGTAACAAATGGGGTCAAACAAGGCTGTGTTCTGGCACCAACACTGTTCAGCATGATGTTTTCTGCCATGCTTATGGATGCTTTTCAGGACAGTGACACTGGTTTTCCAATCAGGTACCGTTTTGATGGCAACATATTCAACCTCAGAAGGTTGCAAGCCAAAACTAAGGTCCAGACTGATGTGCTAGATGAGCTCCTCTATGCAGATGATATGGATAAGAATGCCAACACAGAGGCAAAAATGCAAAGAGCCATGGATCAAGTCTCACAGTCATGTGATAACTATGATCTCACAATCAGCACAAAAAAGACAGAGGTTGTACACCAACCAGCCCCCGGAAAACCATATAATGAACCAACCATCACTGTGAATGGGCAAAAACTGAAAGTTGTTGACAAGTTCACCTACCTGGGAAGCACTCTCTCCAGAGCAGTGCATATTGATGATGAGATCACTGCCAGAATTGCAAAAGCTAGTGTGGCATTCGGAAGACTCCGTGCAAATGTCTGGGAGCGAAATGGAATCAAGCTTGACACCAAGCTGAAAGTCTACAAGGCTGTGGTACTGCCAACCCTCTTGTATGCATGTGAGACCTGGACAGTATACCAACGCCATGCAAAGAGACTTAACCATTTCCACTTAAGCTGTTTGAGAAAGTTGTTAAAAATCAAGTGGCAGGACAAGATTCCAGACACAGAGGTCCTGAGGAAAGCAGGCATGCAAAACATGCATACAGTCTTAAAGCTAGCACAGCTAAGATGGACTGGCCATGTTATAAGAATGCCTGATGCGCGACTTCCAAAGAAAGTTTTCTATGGAGAACTACAGGAAGGAAAGCGCTCTCAAGGTGGCCAGAAGAAACGCTACAAAGACACCCTCAAAGCCTCTCTGAAGGATTTCGAAATACCAATGGGGTCCTGGGAACAGACTGCACAGGAGCGATCAAAGTGGCGAGGTCTCATCAACAAAGGAGCAGCTCTCTATGAAAAGAAGAGAATCTGTGAAGCTGAAAGAAAGCGAAGAGAGCGCAAAGCCAAATCAAATGTGCCACCAGCAGAATCTATGACATTGACTTGCTCTACTTGCAACCGATCAAAGTGGCGAGGTCTCATCAACAAAGGAGCAGCTCTCTATGAAAAGAAGGGAATCTGTGAAGCTGAAAGAAAGCGAAGAGAGCGCAAAGCCAAATCAAATGTGCCACCAGCAGAATCTATGACATTGACTTGCTCTACTTGCAACCGACAGTTTAGAGCCAGAATTGGCCTAGTCAGCCATCAAAGAACTCACCAACACACATCAGCACAATTCAAGAAATAATGATGGTCTTTCTCATTAGTGAGAGACGAACTATCAGCCTGTCTACGAAATGCAAATAATATAAAACATGAAAACACTATTCGACTTATTAGTCGTTCTGACATTATATGTAATTTTCGATGGTAAATAACCGTTTCATAATGCTTCAAAGACTGACTATCGCCTCCATAAGTCTAATAGGATCATCATACATTACACTATATGCGCACCATTAAAGCATCTGGTTTCTGCAGGCTAGCTGTGTGGTATCCGTTCTGCTAGCCAAATTTGTTTGACTATGCTCAAGAACAACAGAACAACATCTATGCAGCCTATACAATACTGTCATGTATCTGCAATCTTTGTCAGTCCATAGTCCGGGTGTGCCGGACCGGCTGTAAATATTTTTTCTCATGATGCATCTAATAGTTTGCCTGTCTATCTAAATAATAGAACCATTGTTTTTGATCATATTTGGAAGGCACTCTGACGTTGACAAATAACCTTTGCAATATTTGTCGATGAAGTCAACATATTTCTCTTGCTATAACTGATTCAGCGAGCACCGAGCAGCAGTCTCCTTGCAGACGCTATATGCATGTCCGTGAATAGTATAATACACACTAAAACCCCACTTTTACATAGCAATTAATGCCAAACCCCTCCATTGGTCGCTGACACTATGCATTGATTTCCAAATTCAATGTTGCATTCAAGACGATTTTACGTGTGGGTCTTTTGGAACCAGAATGTTATGGTGTCTTGGTTTACACATTTAAGAAACTTATAGGAAGGAATGATTTTTTTCTTTTTCAGTGCAGAAAAATCATCACGCGTCAGACTCTATGATGGTCCCGACTTAAAGCTATGCATTTTAGTTGGTTGGGGCCGGAGCTTCTTGTCTGTCGCTTGGCCTAACAAGGTTCAACTTGTGTTTTTCTTTTGTTCCGGATTTTCAGTAAGTTATTCCGCGCCCAGGGATCTCCGTCGTCGGGCAGCTTTTTAAGTATGTCCTTGTTTTCGATTCATCATGGTGGTTATCCTTATTTATGTGTTTGTCCTTGATGATTCATTGACTAGTTGGATATACACCACGAGGACCAGTCAACTAACTAAATGTTTTGAACCACTGCAGAAGCTGAGGGTGAGGTTATGGCCATGTAAAATCGATTGAAAAAAAGGTACAAGTAGGCAAAGATCAGGAAAAGGCGCAATCAGAAAATGAAGCCCGCCAGTAATATCATTTTACTGATCGTTCCAAGACGGTACTTCTGTGGTGGTTCTTATTGTTTTATGTCTTGGTGTTGAATTTTTGTGCTGCTTTTCGTTACACATGTTATACGTTGGTACCTATGTTTTATATTTCTTAACAAGATTTTCTAATTGTTTCCATTTGTGTATATTAGAGCCACTGCAGAAGCTGAGGGTAAGGTCAGGTGTCTGTAAAATCGATTAAAGCCCACAGTGGTTTTACATAACTGATCGTTCCAAGGCGATGCTTCTGTTGTGGTTCCATTTGTTCTGTGTTTTGGAGTCCAATTTTTGTACTGTTTTAACCTTATATACGTTTTCATATTTTTATTTAAGTTGGGGTACCTGAGTGGCCGCCTGTTGGGAAATAGCTGCTCACTCGGCTTACGATATTTTAATTAAGTATACGTACATAACTGTCAATTTAGTTTTTCCCACCTCGGTTTTTTGAATGGGAATTTCTTTTTAATTGCGTCATTTCCTGATCACTGCCTTTTTCAAAATAAAAGTAAAAAGGAAACAAGTAGGCAATGATCAGGAAATGGTGCAATCAGAAAGAAATTCCCACTCCATAAACCGAGAGGTCGGAAAAAATTAAAATGACACTTAGGTACTGATACAAAAAATATCGTAAGCCGAGTGAGAAGCTATTCCCCAATAGGCAGCCACTCAGTTAGCCGAACTGAACTAAAGATATGAAAACGTACATAAGGCTCAAACAGCACAAAAATTCGACTCCAAAACACAAAATAATTAGAACCACAGCAGAAGTATTTCTTGGTATAAGTACAAAAGTGTCATTTTAGTTTTTTCCCATCCCTCGGTTTATGGAGTGGGAATTTCTTTCTAATTACGCCATTTCCTGATCACTGCATACTTGTACCTTTCTATTCAACTGTACTTCAGTTGGATAAATTTGATTGACCATACCTACAAAATAAGGATTGTTAATGTTCAAAAGGTCATCGAGGTACATAGAAGTCGAATTTAAAGACCTCGATAACAGCAGCTTGATTGCCATGGTTAAGAAAATCCATGAAACCTCTTTCGTAGCAGTATAAAAATAAATCAGCTACGAGAGGGGCTCAATTTGTACCCATCGGAATTCTAACAATTTGTCTGTATCAATTGGTTCCGAATCTAATACTAATATTACTCAGGAGATAGTATAAGTCATCGCATACATTCTGACATGACCAAAGTGTATATCGACTTTGGTCAGAGGAAGTGAAAAAAGCTTTTCTGTCATAATGATTACAGTCCAAATAAAAAGAACCATGATAGTTTTAATGCTCTTTTGAAGGTCTACTCTTCTCCTGATCTTTGCCTACTTGTACCTTTTTCTATCAAATCTAGTAGTTTAATCAAATTATGTGGCAATGTGGTTTATAGAGTAGAAAAATCGTATGTGGACAAGCTCGTTGCACGGAACCCTCTACACTTATTCCGTTCATATCATATATCTTACTTTAAAAATTGATTCCATTAAATCCATGAGTAATTTTATATCACCGATCGTTCCAAGGCGATACTTCTGTTGTGGTTCTATTTCCTTTCGTGTTTTCGTATCGATTTTGCTTGCTATCATGGCCTGCGTTTACTGTCCTTAGTCAGTTCATACATGTACATTAAGTTCAGGTAACTGAGTTGGCAGCTTAAGAGAAATAGCTGCTTATTCGGCTTACGACACGTATCCTGACTGTCAATTTTTCCCACCTCGGTTTTCAAGTTGGCTGCGTCATGAGAAAAACCGGATTTTTGCCCATGCGAAAACAAAGACGCAGATCAGCTGTGCAGTAACTGCACAGCTGATCATCGCCAACTTTCTTCTGAGACTGTATAGGCCGGTTTGTGTCGGACCATGTCGGAAACCCCGCAGAGCGGTTTTATCGCGTCGCGGCTCAAGTTATTGTACAATTTTGGTTCTGATTTCCCGGAGCCAGTTTTTCAAAATTAACGATGTCGTTAGTTAACGATTCGTTAAAATTTCAAATGGCAATATTACAAATACACTTGTTATTTTTTTTGTTGAAAAAAATGTGAGAATCCTTTGCATTGCAAAGGATTCTCACATTTTATCATGTTATTTTTTGTTGAAAAAAATGTGAGAATCCTTTGGATTTTTTATCAACAAAAAATAACAGTGTCTTTGCTTATGTAGTCAGCATTACTGAACGAGTTGAGGTCTTAACGATTGCGTTAAGCTGACAAAGTTTTGAACAATTGAGTCCAGGTGATTAGTTTTACCTACATTTTACAACCGACAGAGGGAAAACATCTATTCAAACTAGAGATCCATCCATTAGTTATTGAAAATAACCAGACAAAATATAATAAGAGCATTTATTTAGGCAATGACACTAGTAATCAAAGTTTATGAATGAATCCAGACATGATACGCATTTTCTGCGACTGAATTTCAATAATAACTCGGCTTAATCCTCCACGGAGGATCATGTTTTATAGAGGCGTCTTTGCTGTTTCTACCTTAATTCTTTAGCAGCGCGTCGCAAGTCCTACTGGGCATTGTAACGCAAAATAGCATTACGAAAATACGCCTCTGCAATATACAGCCTTTTTTTCACATAATAATTCTTAGTTGAAAAACAGGTAATTCTTTTACAGTTTGCTGTAAAAGTTTTTGGGTATACGTCAGAATTGCATCGGCTATGTTCTTCTGTACATTCTAATTTAATAATATAAAAGTGGGACTTATAGGAGTAAAGACCATACAGATAGACAGATAAATCATCAAAATATATATACAGTTTTTGTTTAACGTTAGCCGTCTATAGAATATTATAAATAGGTATGGCATATATTGTTATATCTTCATAACACTAAAATTAACCAAGTCTATATCTCTGATGTTCTTACAAAAGCTACCTACTCTGTTTAGTGCCATTGTGGCTTAGAACCAGTTAACAATTGTGATTCAGATTCCTTTCTAGCACCCGTGCTAACATGATGAAATGTCCATAGGCAGCTGTTCGGTCACTTGTTCTGTCACTTGTTTTATATTCTATGTCACCATGACGCTAGTTTTGTTGCCAAATATATCTACATACTTAGCCTCTAGTAAGCAGCACAAGAGAGAGAGAGAGAGAGAGAGAGAGAGAGAGAGAGAGAGAGAGAGAGATGTAATAAGTTGTGTCCTCCAACACGCGTACGTGTAATCTTCCGTATGCGAACCTGCAAGTGCGGTCAACGAACACATTAATCGGTATTGAAATATTATCCGTGCATCACGATATAAAAAGGACAGATGAAATCGATATAAAGGGTTTATTAAAACAGAAAGGAAATAAAACACACTGAAGTAGCCTAATTTGACTAATTTTGTGAGCCTTTTCCTTCTTTACTATTTTATTTGCACATATTATAAGGCAAGCTATAACGACTCCTCGATTTTCGTCATGACGTTGGTCATAAGCAATTTGTCTAACCGTGATGACTCATTGAGTACAAGTACTTATAAAGTCACCATAAGGTGATGACCGAAGAGCTAACTAAACGTTTTAAGCCACTGCAGAAGCTGAGGGCAAGGATGGGATCCTGTAAACCCGTTTTAGGCCCCCACTCCATGTAATGTCATATTCCGTTGTGTCCCAGCGTTCCTGATCATTGCCTACTTTTACCTTTCCAATACGGTACTTCTGCTGTAACCATATACACTGAAAAAAAGTTATAAGAGGCCACTTTTCAAACTCATTTTTTGTTTCTAAGCCATGTTCAAAATTGCACGATTTTTTGCCAAAAGACGTGTCTTTCAAGTAAGTAAAGTTCCAAAGTGTTAAGAAATAATTTTCTTTTACTCAAGGCGTTTTTGGAGTAAAAATGCAAAATAACAAAATTTGTGGACGATTTTTTTAATTTTCAAAGTTTATCAGAGTCTAGTATTTGACCTAAATAATCGATGAAAATTTCAATGCCGTGCTGCTGATAATAACGCAACTGGAGAAGAACAAAGTTGGTATGCAAATTGCATACAAAAGCTGAATTCCTGTTATTCAGGTTGTTGTCTTCTTGCATGTACAAAACAGAAACGAAGATTCTTATTGCAGCAACACTTTTGACTTAATTTTATATTGCATCATGGCAGTCAGTAGCACTTTCAAATAAATTAAAATGTAAAAACACAACGTCATAATATGACATTTAATTTGATGTTAATAAAGTGTGACTTTTTGAAATAGGGTATCTTTACACATGCTTCGTCTGTGTGAGAAGTATCATGCATTTTGGAATGCAGAAACTCACAGAGCCACTGTTAGACATTGGTTTATTCATATGATCATGAATTTTAATTGATCGTATTATACTTTCTGAACTAGAAGAAAAAATATGAGGTGGCCTTTTATAACTTTTTTTCAGTGTATTTATGTTTGGTGTCAACGTGTGTGCTATTTGTGCATTTTTAAGTGCGTCTTCGTATACTTAATTAAGTTCAGATTGGCCACTCTTTGAAAAATAGCTGCTTAATCGGCTAACCGTTTGTTTGCACTGAATTAATTTCATGTCAATAAACTTTTCTGTCTTAAAAAAAGTACAAGTAGGCAAAGATCAGGAAAAGGCGCAATCAAAAACCAAGGTGGGAAAAACCAAACTAACAATCAGGTACTTATACCATGAAAACATTTCGTAAGCCGAATGAGCAGCTATTTTCCCCAATAGGCGGCCACTCAGTTACCTTAACTTAACTAAAAATATGCAAACATACATAAGGCGCCAACAGCACAAAAATATTTTAAACACCAAGACATAAAACAAAAAGAACCACCACAAAAGTATCGACTTGGAACGATCAGTAACACAAAGTTACTGGCGGGTTTTTGATAAAGTTTTTGATAGCTATTACCCAGGATTAATTGGTGATTATAGTTTGTTGGGTTGTTTTGAATATGTAAAAGTTGGCATTGACCAGGAACTGGCGCGAACCAGAGCCCTAGCCTTACACCTAGTCGGAATATAAGAATCTTATATGGGGTTCTGTTCTAGATGGAAGTTTCCAACCCTAGGGATGACCGTGCTGAGCGGAACCGAGGTATACAGACGTATAGGTTATAACTTGAATGTTATGCGACAGTCTGCATGCTTAGTTTTTAACCCAATCATGGTTGATAACTATGCTGCCTTCTTTAATTGCACGCCGGTGGGTCGGGCGTCAGACTCTATGATGGCCCCGACATAAAGCTATTCATTTTAGTTGGTTGGGACCGGAGCTTCTTGTCTGTTGCTTGGCCCACCGGGGTCCAACTGGTGTTTTTCTTTTGCTCCGGAGTTAGTAGGTTATTCGGCGCCCAGGGATCTCCATCGTCGGGCAGCTTACTCAGTCTGTGAGTCCTGGTTTGTGATTCATCAGGATGTTTATCACGATTTATCTGTTTGTTCTTGATGATTCATTGACTAGTTAGAGATTCACCACGAGGACCGAATAACTAACTAAATGTTATGAACCACTGCAGAAGCTGAGGGTGAGGTTATGGCCATGTAAAACCGGTTTAAGCCCGCCAGTAACTTTGTGTTACTGATCGTTCCAAGTCGATACTTCTGTGGCGGTTCTTTTTGTTTTATGTCTTGGCGTATAAATTTTTTTTGTGCTGTTGGCGCCTTATGTATGTTTTCATATTTTTAGTTAAGTTAAGGTAACTGAGTGGCCACCTATTGGGAAAATAGCTGCTCATTCGGCTTACGATATGTTTCATGGTATGAGTACCTGATTGTTAGTTTGGTTTTTTCCCACCTCGGTTTTTGGAGTGGGAATCTTTTTCTGATTGCGCCTTTTCCTGATCTTTGCCTACTTGTACCTTTTTCCATCTAGAACAGAACACCATATTAGATTCTTTTTCTTGCACAACAACCCCCAAAATCTGGTTTATTTCAAGGTTTTGCGTATTTTTTTAGCCTGGGTGAGAACACCTGGGTGAGATGCAATTTTATCACCCAGGCAAAAAGTGTGGCAATTTCTGTCTGGTGTGCAAGAATATTTCCATCGGTCTTCCGTTAGACCATTCCACACCACGTGTCACGGGAGTGGAGCGCGGTCACAAAGTGTATCGGAACTTAGGTTAGCCAGGTTATTGGTTTATGTTTTGATGTCTGCGATTGTGCTATTTCCTTATATTATATGTGTCTTTCTATAATTAGTTAATTTCTGGTAACAGACTGGCCACTTTCTGGGGAAATAGCTGCTTAATCGGCTAATCGTTTGTTCGCTGTTAATTTAATGTCACAGCAAGCTTTTCCAGGATTAATTGATAATTATATTTTGTTGGTTTAGTTTGAAAAAGTTAAAGTTGGCATCGATCAGGAACTTGTGCAATTAGAAAAAAGAGTCCCAGCCTTAAAATTTGATGGGAAAATCAAAAATTGACAGTCAGGGAACATATCGTCAAATGAGTGAACAGATATTATACGGAAGTGACTACTCAGTTAATCAAACTCAACTGATCCTAGCTTCTATAATGGATAGAATTATTTTGTAAGGTGTAAGGTTTTCATGGTGAATCTCTTTCTGGTCAATGAATCATCACGGTAAACGAATAGATTATAATACGTGCCATGATGAATCAAACACGACGGTTCTACAGACACAATATAAAAGCATCAAACCCCACTGAAATCTGGAGCAAAAGAAACACCCCGGTTTTAGCTCGCTAGGCCAAGCGGAACCTCTTTCGTTTTATAGAGGTAAAAATAGGCAATGGTCAGAAATTGGTGCAATCAGAAAAAAAATCCATTCAAAAAAAAAACAAGGAACAAGGTAGGAAAAAAATAGATTAACTATCAGCTGGGGTTAGTAACTCGAAGCCATCTTAAGTTCCACTTTTTACGACATACTTACGATGATCTTAAGATGACCGCCTTAGAATTTACGCTCTTGCTATTCCTGCTACTCCAAACTATTGTAACTATTTTTAAATGAAAGGCGCCACTTCGTAAGATAATATGATGCTAAGGTCGCTTGAGTAGGTCGTAAAGTTACGATGCTGTTAAGTTGTCACCGTAACTTCAGGTCCTTTTTCAGTTATTCACCATAATCCCTAAGAGATACTTAAGTTGGCCGTAAGATGATCTTTAGCTTAAGATGACTTCGAGTTACTAACCCCAGGTACATGTACTTATACTAAGCAAACATATCGTAAGCCGAGTGATATCAGCTGTTTTCCCAATAGGTTGATTTCAGATACCCAACCTTAACTATATGAAACGTACATCACAGAAGTATCGTTTCGTTTTATAGATTCATCCCAAAAAGTGACACCCACTGTTTTGCTTCGAATGCTTGGTGCAACAAAGTCTTTCATGTATTTGTACATGTAACTTGTTTTGTTTTGTCTGCATCGGTATCAAAAGTCTGATCAACTCTTTCACTTCTAGTAAAGTTTGCTCGTCTGCTAATGCCTTTTGCAAATAATTTTTACACAGATTAAACCCTGCTTGTCACGGGGCCCTATCAGGGCCAATTCTTTGCCCATGTCAATATCATGTTATTTCTGATTTAAAATATTTTTGCAAACTTTTAAAGTTAATTTTGAAACAACCAGCAGACGTCAAAAAGCAGACGACAAAAACATAAAAATTCCCCATAATGCATTCGGTTAAATATCTTAGCGTAGGTCGACAGTCTCATCTGGGGAAATATCGAATGCAAATTATATTTTCGGAACTGCAAATCAATTTAAAGCTGGAAAGATAGATACAGATCAAGTCTTTATTTGATAAATTGCAGCATTTGTCTAGAGGTTTGATATCGGTAGATGAACCGCGACGTGAGAAAATCAACAATGAGAATTCCGACCAGGTCTGACACAAACCGACCTGTACAAGCACAGAAGAGGGCTAGAGATTGGAAATTTCAGAATTAGATAGTAAAGGAGGTGTACTTTCCGTAAAGCAAAAACAAAAGGCGCAGATCATCTTCGCAGTTACTGCGAAGCTGATCTGCGCCTTTGTTTTCGCATATTAAAAAATCCGGCTTTCTCAAGACTCGGCTCAGTTGATATCGGCGTATATCTGAAACGTTAAGACAGACACAAGTTAAGTAAAACGTTGAAATAAAACTCCCGAGATGACCAGCACGTTAATGTGTCTATGAGATTATATACCATTTGTGCTACAACAAATACAAAAGCATTGTTCGATAGTCTCTTGCAAATTTTGTGGTTCTAATTGTTTTATGTGTCGGTGTTGATTTTTGTGCTGTTTACACATTATGTACGTTTTCATATTTTTAGTTGAATTCGGGTAACTGTGAGGATGCATATTGGGAAATAGCTGCTCACTCGGTTTACGATATGTTTTAGCTCACCTGAGCCGAAGGCTCACAGGTGAGCTTATAGTATACCCATGCTCCGGCGTCCGTCCGTCGTCCGTCCGTCGTCCGTCGTTCACAATTTCAAAGATCTTCTCCTCTGAAACCGCTTGGCCAATCAAAGCAAAACTTCATGTGGAGCATTCTTAGGAAGGGGGAAAGAAAGTTTATATAAATGGTCAATGTCACATGACCAAGATGGCCGCCATGGCTATAAATAAAAAAAAACTTTAAAAATCTTCTTCTCCAGAACCAGAAGGCCAATGATTTTGAAACTTGGTGTGAAGCATCAGTGACTGAAGCTCTACAAAGTTTACGAGTAAATAAATCATGACCCTGGGATGACCTTGACCTATTTTACGGCAAGGTCAACATAGGTCGCTCATGCATTTGAATGGGGAAAAGTATTAAAATGTCATTTGTAGGGAAATACTTGCAGGAAGTGGGCAAATGGACTTAAGATTGATGATTCTGAAACAATTTGGACCCCGGGCGTCTGTCTGCCTCCCATCCCGGGGCAGTATACATGTATATTACAGTGAAATTTAAAGATCATCTTCTCTGAAACTGCTTGGCCAATCAAAGCCAAACTTTATGAGGGGCATTTTTAGGAAGTGGGAATGAAAGTGTATATAAATGGTCAAAGTCACATGACCAAGATGGCTGCCATGATTATAATTGCAAAAACCTTTAAAAATCTTTTTCTCCAGAACCAGAAGGCCTATGATTTCGAAACTTGGCATGAAGTATCAGGCAATAGAGCTCTACAAAGTTTATATAAATCGTGACCCTTGGATGATCTTGACCTATTTTACGACAAGGTCAACTTAGGTCGCCCATGCATTTGAATGGGGAAAATTGTTAAAATGTCATTTGAAGGGCAAAATTTGCAGTAAATTGGCAAATGGACTGAAGTTTTATGTTTTCAAAAAGAAATTGGCTCCAGGGGTTGCTCTTACCTGGCCCTGGGGTTATAAACATGTATATTACCATTCTAGTCAAACAAGTTTATTGGTATATATCTCGGGTTTCAGGTGAGCGTTTACAGGACCATTGGTCCTCTGGTCTTAGTATAGGTACCTGATTGTTAAGTTAGTTTCCCACACCTGGCTTTTGGAAAGGTAATTTCTTTCTGATTGCACCGTGTCGTGACCACTGCCTATTTTTTCCTTTAAACCCCTTTAAGAATTCTCGGTAAGAAAATTGATTATTACACCGAAAAAAAAAAAACTGTTTCGAAAGTCCCTGATTGTCATTTGGAGTGGGTGGGAATTTCTAATTTGGCCATTTCTTGATGATTGCCTACTTCAATATAAATGTACGAGTAATATAAATTTCCTCTTATATCAGACCGCTTGGTTATCACAGCTCTTGGCACGCCAACAAAGCCTTTGTGCTTTGCCTACACGTCAGTTATTGCTGAAGGTACCAGCAAATTAATGCATGTGAGTGAGTGAGTGAGTGAGTGAGTGAGTGAGTGAGTGAGTGAGTGAGTGAGTGAGTACGAGCGTAAGTAAGTAAGTTAGTAAAAAAGTAAGTAAGTATTAAGTGAGTGAGTAAGTAAGTAAGTAACCGCGAAGCTGATCAGCGTCTTTGTTTTCGCTACTTGGAAAGTAAAATCTCTCTTCTTCTAAAATCCGAAATTTCAAGCTTCTAGCTGTCTTTTGTGGCTGTACAGCCCCGGTTGTGTCGGGCCTGTTCAAAAACCACATTGTTGGTGTTCTCATGAGGCGGCTCATATATATGAAATAAACATTTCTGATCATTGCCTACTTGTACCTAGACGTAGTCAGATGGGAATGAATGCTCATTTATGCATTAACAGAGCAACTATTGAGGTACTATATCCCTGCACTTAATTAATGAGTCTGCTTTGTTGCAATAAATCTTATATTGTCTAATATAGCATTCTGGATACATTCAATAATTATATTTATTACAGTGGTATGTAATATAGACATGTTATGGAAAGCATCATTTCGCTTTAAATATACTTGTCAGATTTAACAAAGATATCTATCGCATTCTCTTTTCCTTTTCATTATTGTGACTTACCTTTACGTTGTCTATTATATCTACCTCTCTGTTGCACTCGCTTTACATGTATTTGTGTCTGGGTATTGCTAGTCGGATGTCTACCTGGCTTGGAGAGAGCTGGTCATTATGCTTGCCATGCTTGATGTTAAAAAAAACTTGATTTATGAGATGTCTTTCTTTGTGTTGTTATTTCTTTCCACCAAGTATGTTAGAGTTAAAGTACCGAGTAGAAAAAAATAAGTATAATAAAGCGAGTCGAAGACGAGCTGTTTTTACTTATTTTTTCATGAGGTCTTTAACTAGCTTGTAGTATGAAACAACATAAATTGGCAGATCTGTACTGTAACTTCCAATATCAGGAAGTTATTGTACGGTTTTCATCCTGCCTACATGTATTTGCTTAGTATCAATATGTCGGCCCGTCTCTTTTGATATTGACTTGTATTGGATTTACAAAAAACTTCAAAAGAAAAAACAGAAATTCATACTACAAGTCTGCGTTTGAAACTAAAATTTTATTATTATTATTATAATTATTATTATTATTATTATTATTATTATTATTATTATTATTATTATTATTATTATTATTATTATTATCAATTCCTGGCCTGGCCTATCTATGCTTAACTGATCTCTCCTTTCTTCATCGCTGTATTAGCATTTGGAGGTGTACTGTATTTAAAATCAATTGTATGTATTTTGTCTTTGTAGGTTTCTCTGAAGGTGGGATACTATGATGGATAAATGATTAATTTGATTACTAGTTAATCACACGTTTTTAATATAGGCGTTCCTTTTTCCTTTTTTCTTAAATTCTATTACGATCAGACATTTTGACATGCAAATATTAATTGATGAAACGTGTTATATTCAGACTGAACAAGTCAGCAAATAAAGCATTCGGACACTAGATTGACAACAAACAACAATATGTGGGCGGTATAAAAAAAACAGGACAGCAGACTAATAAATTTCTTGGTAAATAATTGACTTCAATATGCGACAACAAAGGTAGAATCGCCATGCATATTTGAAAGCCATGATATATTTTAGATCAATGTGTTTCTCTATCACTATCGCTATAAAGAAAAGTAGGGAGTATGAATTTGGACAAATATAATGCAAATCAGAATCAGACAAATCAGAATTCTTCGATATCTAGAAAGTTATTTGGGGTTATAATAATAATAAAAAGGACCTTGAATCGTACTTTTCTTTTAAGATGATTAAATGATTTGTTTCCGTGTTCAAACATTCGCTGGATCACTCGGAAGGGGTTTGAACACGCGACCTGCTGCCTTGTGTTCAAACGCCTTCCTCCTGATCCATCGAATGTTTGAACTCTTGATCCCTATATTCAAGACTTGAGAGATTGGCCTAAATAATCCTTTTATTCCGGATGTTACGTAAACCTAATTTGGCTTTGTTTACTTCCAACGCACGGAATTTTCCATTAATAAGTGCGTTTTACTGTCAGGAAAACATGTCCATGTAAAGCATACCACCTCAAACCACACTTTTATATACTAAAAATGGGGTATACAGCGATATAGCTATTTTTCCTATTTTTTTTCTCCAAAACGCCGAGGCGGTTCTAACGTGTACCCCACACTAGATATGTTTTGAGCAAAAATAAGACTAATTACAATTTTTTCTACTGATTTTTTTTTATTTTTTACAATTTTAAAATCTCTGTGTATTGTGTGGGCATGTTTTCGTAATGCAAAAGTACTACAACCCGTCCGTCCATACCTATATATTTTGAGTTGTTCCAAATCCTGTGAGACTTGGCTATCAAATATTTACATGTAATCATAAAGTTTGCTTTTATCCTACACGTAATTTTCTGATTATGCTCCTACGATTTTTTTCTCGAATTTAGTTTATTGCGCTAATGCACGCATATGACTATTGCAATCACGTGAACCTGATTGGTATTTTGTCTGTTTACATGTTTATCTTGTCAGTAGATCTAGACTTACCTTGACACGCATACAATTGTGCCGCCTAGCCAAACAAAATGTCATCAGAATTAAGATACAAAGTGAATAAGCATCCTTGAACGGTTCATAGGTTTGTCTCATGGTCCATTTGAGTGCGATATGGATGTGATGATTAAGAAGTGCTCCTTTTACCATGGAAGGTTATGTAGCCGTCTCTCATATCTCAAATTTGAGCGGCAACTGTACGAATTTGTTCTACTATACGCTCCAAGGCAAAAATTCGGTCAATGAAAATACATGTAAATTAATATTGGGAATATTTTAATCCCTATAGCTTAAAACCCTTAATAGTTTGGGATTGAAACATGTGAATGAAAACTAACATTTCTAAGAAAAAAAAGTGAAACGTAAAAGTAGGCAATTATCAGGAAATGGCACAATCAAAAAAAATATCACTCCAAAAACCGAGATGGGAAAATCGGTATTAACAATTAAAACTTAGTTCACAGCATTTAGTAAGTTGTTCGGTCTTCGTGGTGAATCTCGAACTGTCAATAAAGTATCACATGCGGTTTTGCCAGAGTGCATACACGAATTTTATAAAGGGGAGGTAATTTCAAAGTAATTTTAAATTTCTCGAACCTGCGACTGAAAGATTGTTTCGGATGCTTGTCAATTGCGGCAGTTCGGTCGAACACGCACTATGCAAATGTTAGAAATCAAAGTTTACGTAACCGTGTTACACTCCATTAAAGAATTACCTTGGCGATGCAATACAGATATTGCCTTTTACAATGATCCATTATTTTCAAAATTATTAGCTTTGTTCAAAGCAACTTCATCCAATCATGGTTGATAATTATGCTGCCTTCTTTAATTGCACGCCGGTGGGTCGGGCGTCAGACTCTATTTGGAGTGGGAATCTCTTTCTGATTGCGCCTTTTCCTGATCTTTGCCTACTTGTACCTTTCTATGATGGCTCCGACTTACAGCTATTCGCTTTAGTTGGTTGGAGCCCGAGCGTCTTGTCTGTTGTTTGGCACACCGTAGTTCAAATGGTGTTTTTCTTTTGCTCCGGATTTTGATAAGGTTATTGGGCGCCAAAGGGTTCTTCATCGTCGGGCAGCTTACTGAATCCGCGAGTCTTCGTTTTTGATTCGTCATGGTGGTTATCCTGAGCTATGTGTTTGTCCTTGATGATTTATTGACTAGTTAGAGATTCACCACGAGGACCGAACAACTAACTAAATGTTGTGAACCACTGCAGAAGCTGAGGTTGAGGTTATTGCAATGTAAAATCGATTTAAGCCCGCCAGTAATTTTATATTACTGGTCGTTCCAAGGCGATACTTCTGTGGCGGTCATATTGTTTTATGTCTTGGTGTTGCATATTTGTGCTGTTAGCACCTTATGTATGTTTTCATAGTTTTAGTTAAGTTTAGGTAACTGAGTTGCCACATATTCGGAAAATGGCTGCCCATTCGGCTTACAATATGTTTTCTTAGTAGAAGTACCTTATTTTTAATCTAGTTTCTTTCTCACCTCGGTTTTTGGAGTGGGAATTTCCTTCTGATTGCCCCATTTCCTTACCATTGCCTACTCTTACTTTCATTGCGTTTTGAACATACAACTCTTTGACTATGAGCAAAAGAAAGATCTCATTCGTTATTATCAGGGAAACAATCATCATTCGTTTTTACAAGAGTCAAGAATGAGTTGTCGTTCAGTTACTGAGCCGTTGGAATGAAATTTTTCCACTGCATGAAAACCGACATGTAATGTTGATTTCACGATTTCTCGCTCACCAGACAAGCACATCCCTTTTGTATGCGGGCACCGACCATCGGGTTCTAGGAGAAATAGATGGGCTGCTTATGCCTCCAGGCAAAGCTTCTTAGCTACTGGCCGACCATTTGATTACTGGTTTACCGCACAAGTCTCAGTCTGCCCAGATCAGTTAAATCATTCATACTTTTAATAAGCCTTATTGGTTTGCATGACACCAAAATACCCTTGCAGGTGCTAATTTAAGGAAGTTGTCAAGAGTAATTTAGTCTGATTGTTTGATAAAAATTTCAAAACTTAATTTTCTGCACAAAACAAAATGCTGATTTAAAATTTTTGTAATACTGCGTTTATACTATGTTCCCGGCGGTCACGGCGGCCACGTTTCAGACAACCGTGAGCAAAACGGGATAACTGTGAGGCAACGCAGGGGAACGGGACAGGCAAACGTAGCACGCCGGGATAACCGTGGACACCGTGACAAATTTTTTGACAGTTTAAAAATCTGCCACGGCAGTCACGGCGGAAATGAGAAACGTAATGGGCCGTACTAAAAGGGCCTGAACGTAACACACCGTGACAGAACGTAACAGTACGTAGCGAAACGTGGAGGCGGTCCGTAATGCAACGGGAAGCTAGTGAATAGCCCGGCAAGCTACGGATCTTCCACGTTCTGTTGCGTTTGATCACGGTCGTCTCACGTCTCGTCCCGTTTTCTACGGAATACTCAACACGTTTTGTTGCGTTAAGTTACGGTGCGTTACGGTCTTTGACGGTGTTCCCCCCGTTCTACTACGTATGTCACGTTCTGGTACGGTTATCACGGCGCGTGAAGTTTATAGATATAAAATGGCATATCATGGGGACATGTTCCTTCATATTGGAGCAGTCACGATAGTGAACAATACAGACCATACGCTGCACTATGCAATTGAAGAAGAATTACAATCCCGAACTTTCTTAATCAACTCTGCAGTCGGTTGTTGTGGAGCGCGATTGTTATTATTTCAAAGGACTTATTCGTATACAAAAGGCAAAAATGTGCTTTATATTGTATGGTGTCTACGTTTCGTCCGTAGCTGACCTTGACAGACCGAAGAAACGTGTTACGCCTTGGTCAAAACGCAACTGACCGCAACAGAACGTAACAGGCCGTAATAGAACGTGCTACTAATCGTGATAGATCGTGGATAACCGTAACGTACCTTAGCGCCTCCGTGACACACCGGCTTATCAATACCACGGCGTGACGGATATCGTAATAGAACGTAAGAAAACTTAACAAAACGTAATAGATCTTGAAAATCAGAGAAATATATTACCAAAACTCCACGGCACGCTACGTTTCTAGCAAACGGGGCTGCCGGGGCCGCCGGGAACATAGTGTAAACGCAGTATAAGGTGACTGCAAATACAATCCTTTTTTTTTTCGGATAATCTGCATATTGCTTCATGTGCAAACAAAATGGCTGCCTCAACAGCAGCCCATCTAGAGACATTGTCAAGAGATGGGTGAGAAAGATAATCAATGATGGTGTTTATGCTGGGCCAAGATAATCTCCATCTCGTTTTCAGATTATTTAAGTCCTATCCTCGGCAGAGCCTCGGATGAGACTTAAATAGTCTGAAAACTTGCTTGAGATTTCCCTGTCTCGGCATCAACCCCATTATAAATTCTTATTATACCCAAAAACTTTCTCTCTACGTGTAGCAGTTCTTCATTAATCTGATGGTTGCGATGATGCTAGCTAGCCAGTTAATGCCAATTTTCGGGATCCTTGTTTATCTCTTTACCTTGGTACAAACTCTTGTATAGTAAGAACAGACGGACCAGGAATCCATACAATTAAATTTAAACATAGACACCAGGTGGGAAAGAAAATACACATAACATTACAAAAAGGTAAAAGTAGGCAATGATCAGGAAATGACACAATTAGAAAGAAATGCTCACTCCAAAAACCGAGTTGGAAAAACTTAATTAACAATCCCCCCATATAATCCCTGGGCCACCTTTGATGGCCCACACCTTAATTTCCATCTGATGGACGTCGACTGCTACTGTTTCGATCCGAGTCCTCTCATCACGCGCCGACATAATGGACGACGAAGAGTGACATGTAGTAGTGGAATTCCACATACACCTTCATTTTTATCCGATGGACGTCGACTGCTACTGTTTCGATCCGAGTCCTCTCATCACGCGCCGACATAATGGACGACGAAGAGTGACATGTAGTAGTGGAATTCCACATAAAATAAGTCTTCGCGCCACTTGTCAGATTCTTGTAACAGCATGACAACAACATTTATACAAAAACAGTCCTTGCTAGAGTCCATGAAGAGTTTTGCGAAACAAACTTTGCTGGGCAACCGCCCATTAGGCCGTGAATAAAAGAGCATGGGCTGTTTCTGCATCCAGGCATAGCCTTTGACTCACTGACCGACCACCTGCATACAAAGAGGTACAAGTAGGCAAAGATCAGGAAAAGGCGCAATCAGGAAAAGATTCCCACTCCAAAAACCGAGGTGGGAAAAAACCAAACTAACAATTAGGTACTTATACCATGAAAACTTTTCGTAAGCCGAATGAGCAGCTATTTTCCTAATAGGTGGCCACTCAGTTACCTTAACTTAACTAAAAATATGAAAACATACATAAGGCGCTAACAGCACAAAAATATTTTAAACACCAAGACATAAAACAAAAAGAACCACAACAGAAGTATCGACTTGGAACGATCAGTAACACAAAGTAAATGGCGGGTTTAAATCGATTTTACATGGCCATAACCTCACCCTCAGCTTCTGCAGTGGTTCATAACATTTAGTTAGTTCTTCGGTCCTCGTGGTGAATCTCTAACTAGTCAATGTATCATCAAGAACAAACAAATAAATCATGATAAACATCCTGATGAATCAAAAACAAGGACTCACAGATTGAGTAAGCTGCCCGACGATGGAGATCCCTGGGCGCCGAATAACTTACTAACTCCAGAGCAAAAGAAAAACTTCAGTTGGACCCCGGTGGGCCAAGCAACAGACAAGAAGCTCCGGCCCCAACCAACTAAAATGAATAGCTTTAAGTCGGGGCCATCATAGAGTCTGACGCCCGACCCACCGGCGTGCAATTAAAGAAGGCAGCATAGTTATCAACCGTGATTGGGTTAAAAACTAAGCATGCAGACCGTCGCATAACATTCAAGTTATAACCTATACGTCTGTAACGTGTTATGATTTTTCTAAACTGAAAAGAAAAATCATTACTTCCTATAAGTTTCTTAAATTTGTAAACCAAGTCACCATGAAATTCTGGTTCCGAAAGGCCCTCACTTAAAAGCGTCTTTAACCCAACATTATATTTGGAAATCAATTCATAGTGTCTACGATAAAATTTAGAAAAGGTTTTTCGAAGTTTATGATACCGATAGCCCTGTTGGAGAAGTTTGGCCGTTAAACATTTATTTCGAGCGTTGAAGTCTGTAACATGATTGCAGACTCTAGCAAACCTAATAAATTGCGAAATGTATACACCATAAGAAGCACGACGAGGAACGTCACCATCCAAAAACGGAAAATTTACTATATCAAAATCAAAGTCATCGCGCTTATCATAAATTTTAGAAGAAACAAATCCATTTGCAACAGAAAGATGTAGATCTAAAAAGGGGGCTTCGGTATCCGAGATATTGGCTTTGTTCAACTGTAATTCAGATGGATAAATTTGATTGACCATACCTTCAAAATAAGGGTTGTCAATGTTCAAAAGGTCATCGAGGTACCTAGAAGTGGAATTAAAAGCCTCGATAACATCAGCTTGATTATCATGGTTAAGAGAATCCATGAAATCTCTTTCGTAGCAGTATAAAATAATTCAGCTACGAGAGGTGCGCAATTTGTACCCATCGGAATTCCAACAATTTGTCTGTATAACTTGGTCCCAAATCTAATATAAATATTATCCAGGAGATAGGATAAGGCGTCGCACACATTCTGACATGACCAAAGTGTATACCGACTTTGGTCAGAGGAAGTGAAAAAAGCCTTTCTGTCATTACATGCCAAATAAAGTGAACCATAGTTTTTTAATACCCTTTAGAAGGTCCACTCTATCAAATCCAGAAGTTTTTCTTTAATTAGATTATGTGGTAAAGTTGTATACAGAGTAGAAAAATCATATGTGGACAAGCTCGTCGCACGGAACCCTCTACACTTCAATTTATTGAGCACCTCACCAGAATTTTTTATTGACCAAAACCAATTTTTATTTGAAGTTTCATACACTGTCTCACAGTATCCTATAACATGAGATTTGATAGCAGTAAGACAGGAAGTTAATAATTTAGAAAGTTCAGTAGCAGTACAAGAGCTAGAATTTGCAATAAATCTAGCTTTGTATGGTCTTTTAGGAAGCTTAGGTAACCAATACATCGTAGGAAACCTACCATGGAAACCTTCCATGTATATGAAGGTAAAAGAAGGCAATGAGCAGGGCACGGGGCTATCAGAAAGAAATTCCTTCTCCAAAAACCGAGGTGGGGAAAATGAGTTAACAATTAGATATAAATACTAAGAAAACATTTTGTAAGCCGAGTGAGCAGCTGTTTTCCCAATAGACGGCCACTCAGTAACCCAAACTGAACTAAATTATGAAAACGCATATATGGTGCAAACAGCACAAAAATCAACACCAAAACATACAATAAGAACCATCACAGAAGTAACGCCTTGAAACGATCAGTAACATAAAATTACAGGTGGGCTTATACTAGTTTTACATGGTCATAACCTCGCCCTCAGCTTATGCAGTGGTTCACAGCATTAAATTAGTTGTTCGGTCCTCGTAGTGAATCTCTAAATAGTCAATGAACCATCAGGAACAAACAAAGTAATTAAAAGCCTCTAACTCTTCTAGAATTACAAGGCGAGTTTGCCAAAATCGGTTTAGCAAAAACATTCCATAACCACAATGATGGATAAAAAACGAGGACTCGTAGATTCAGTTAGCTGCCCGACGATGGAGATTCCTGGGCGCCTAATACCTAACTACAAATCCGGAGCAAAATGAAAACACTAGTTGAGCCCCAATAAGCCAAGCAACAGGCAAGACGCTCCGGCCCCAACCAACTAAAGTGAATAGCTTAAGTCGGGGCCTTCATAGGGTCTGACGCGCGACCCACCGGCGTTTCATTAAAGAACGCAGCATAGTTTTCAACCATGATTGTGTTAAAGACTAAGCATGCAGACTATCGCATAACATTCAAGTTATATTTTATACGTAGATATATATACTGGACAGATAAAGTTAAGGGTCAAACTTTTAATGCGCGATTTGCTACAAGATTTCGAACTGCTGGTAAAATGAAACATTTCGTCATGGTAATTCATTTCGTAAAGGTTGTACACATAAGGATTGAAACAATAGTCTTTGCGTTCAACAAGAACGGGCTTTAAGTAAGTCAGAATACCCCTTTACTGAAAATGGCATGAAATTCCCATAGAGAATCGATGGTGTGTAAGTTTGTTTATGCAGAACTTTTAAAATGGCTAGAAACTTTCTATCCCTTTTAGCTGGCTGACCTTAGAAAGGATTAATCTTGATGACTTTCGTGCAAAGTCGCAAAATTGTCATGCATTGGCATTTTTTTTGTGTGTGTGGAATCAGTTTTTATGGACTTTTTATCAGTTTGGTTTTATGGTAGTATGGTTTAAAGAAAAGCTATGCTTAAGTCAGATGATGCACAATTTCGAACTTGGTGGCATATGAAAGTGCGATAAAACTGCTAATCCACCATGTACGAGGGGTGTTCTTTAATTCTTGTCATCGACTCGTTTGTTTTTCCTAAACAAGAATCTGTACCAGAAGAAAATAACTTAAAGTATCAATAGATAGTTATAAATAGATTCTTTGTGATATTGAAACTACTAACCATTTTAAGATGATGCAACTGATCATTGCAATCTGAGTCTCTAAAGAGGAGCACCTATATGACACTGCATACACGTACTTCACCCAGTCCCAAAAGACAGTATATTGTTTGAATTAAAAAGGTTAGAAGACTCATTTTATACTTGCATGTCTTCATTACCTCGCTAATACATATGCGGAAAGTTATTTTCCTAAAACAGAAGTTGCATTTTTACGAGAACTGTAAACATAGCACTACGCCTGTTTGTTATGCATTCTTAAACGAAAGAACGTCGATATAGAAGTTTCAGAGCCTCGCAATTTCATTTCTAATCATGACTGATCCAAATTGATAATGCTGATATGTGTCAGATCTTTGCTTATTCCATTGATACAAGTTTTGGAATGTTTATCTTCTAAAAGATTGGTTTATAAGTTGTAACATTTTGAAAAATACCACAAAATTCTTTGAAAGGGGCGTCCATACCATAATGTAATCAAGCGCTAATACCACGACAACTTCATAAAATCTATTTACTTGCTATTTTCAAACCGAGTTTTGGTAGACGTTTTCAATCAGAAAATTTGACTGGGTTTCTATTATTATAGACACGAACAGCTGTCCTAGAAACTGTGCGCCTGCTTCATGTTAAACCTGACGTAAATGTTCAATTGCTTGTTAAGCAATTTACAGCGAATTTCCATTTAGACCATGTAAGACAAAATTAAGATTACCATATAAAATTAAAATTTTCACCATACAATCCATTTTGAAAATTCTGAAAATATTGAAAGGCTTAGCCTGTGCAATGATTTTAAATGACGTATATTCAAAATATTAAAGCAGGGGCAATAACTCTATAAAGTAAAGGTGAATACATTCTACAAAAGTGTTTTCTGATGCTCATATGAAAGGCAAGTCTATGTGTAAAATAGAAGCGGGTATGTATATAGTGTTGTGAATGTTACAACATTTTGTATACTTGTGATAAAAATTGCATATTTTAATTTACTGGAAAACAACACATTGTCATTACTGTGCCAAGTTTTAGAATGCGATTACTATAGGGTCGTGTGTCAGAGAGTAATAATTTTGATACTAATCTAATCAGAAAAGGTTAAGTTTACCACATATAAACAACATTTTAATGGTTAGTCCATCGGAGAAGTAATCAAGCAAATGCCAAGTATTAAAGAACACCCCTCGTAAATGAAAAAATTGATTAATTATCGATTGGCTCAAAAATGCATTCTTACATGTATATGTTTGATCCCTAACTTATTTTGACCAGTATATGAATCAGTTACTTATACGAGAACATATCGCATGCCGAGTGAGCAGCTATTTCCTAATAGGTAAATACCCGGACGTAATTTTAAAAATATATGAAAGCGTAAATGAGATGGCCAGACAGCAAAAATAAATACCAAAAAATATAACAACAGGTTCAAATTTGATCTTGGGTGGCTACATTTTGAACCGCATTTGCATGTTTGACTTCAAAATGTTGGTACTCAGTCTCATAATACGTTGGCAACATCCGAACATTACCATGACCATTGACTAGGACTTAACACAACAAATCAATTATTTGTTACTTTGGTCGTTTTCCACCTGGGACTACGTGACTTGTATGGGTCTGATTGTACCAGTTCGTGATCATCAAGAAACATGTCCGTGCGATGAATACCCCCTTTAACCCCACTTTTTATATTATTAGACCGGGGATTGCAGGGGTATACCCATTTTTCTTATTTTTGGTTCAAACCATAGAATGTTGGTACTCGTTGGGACCGCCTCAGGCGGTTCTAAGGAGTTCCCACGATCTATGTTTTGAGCAAAAATATTAAACAAATCAAAATTGTTCTGCTAAACTTTTCATCATTTTTTGCAACTTCAAAAATCTCTGTATATTGCACGACCTTGTTTTAATAATGTCATTGTTTTTCTTCAACCCATAATCATTTTCGAAAAATGTATAATGGGCTTTGGCAGGCACTTTGAAGTATCAAATTTCATGCAATCAATAGTATCGAGGTATTATTGAAATTAAACAAAGGAAGCGAACAATGAATATCTTACTGACATTTATGGAACGCCAAAGCTGTCTGATGGTAAGGAATAAAAACATTTGATGCATCATCGTCATTATATCCTGCTCACATTTGATTATATGTTGTATAGTGTGCATTATATGATGAGAAAAGGCCATTATATGTTGGACCAGGTTCTTTATATTATGAAAATTTTCATAATATGATGAGTAAACATCTTTATATTATGGAAGACTTACATTATATGATGGGTAAACATCTTTATATTATGGTAGACTTACATTATATGCTGATATAACCTCATTATATGATGTGACAACTACATTATATTATGGGCTATTGTCTTTATATGCATCAAGTTCATTATATGGTTCGATAACTTTATTATATGCTCAAACTTCATTATATGCGCAAACTTCATTATATGATGTGACAACTACATTATATGATGTGGACGATTTTGCGAGAAGAAGAATTACATTGACACCGTTTAGAGAGTTATTGTATACATGCCGGGATTACCGGACATACTGCTGATTCTATCTATCTATCTATCTATCTATCTATCTATCTATCTATCTATCTATCTATCTATCTATCTATCTATCTATCTATCTCTATCTATCTATCTATATCTATCTATCTATCTATCTATCTATCTATCTATCTATCTATCTATCATCACCATCATCATCATCATCGTCATGATGATATATCATCATCAATATCGATCATCATCATCATCATGATCGAAAGTAGTATAGAGGGTGGATTTTTAATCTACTTTCATGGTCGCCTGGTGTTGTTCGGTTGTTCAAGATGGCGGCCTCCATGGGACCGATATTGCGCAATATTTCGTAAGATCCACGAATCATTCTATTTCCGTTTCCATGCCACTTTCAATCCGGTTTCTTATTGGCATTTTAAGAACGGCTAGCGCCATCCTGGCCACCACTAGCAGACTTCCAGGATACCGGTGCCAATTAGATTAAGCTTAGATTTCGACTCCCAATACCCTCCCGAGTCAAAAGCGTCGGTCTGCGACACTACCAGACCACTCGCAGACTTCCAGGATACCGGTGCCAATTAGTTTAAGCTTAGATTTCGACCCCAAGACCCTCCCGAGTCGAAAGCGTCGGTCTGCGACACTATCAGACCACTCGCAGACTTCCAGGATACCGGTGCCAATTAGTTTAAGCATATATTTCGACTACCAAGACCCTCCCGAGTCGAAAGCGTCGGTCTTCGACACTACCAGACCACTCGCAGACTTCCAGGATACCGGTGCCAATTAGTTTCAGCTTAGTTTTCGACCCCCAAGACACTCCCGAGTCGAAAGCGTCGGTCTGCGACACTATCAGACCACTCGCAGACTTCCAGGATACCGGTGCCAATTAGTTTAAGCATATATTTCGACTCCCATAACCCTCCCGAGTCGAAAGCGTCGGTCTGCGACACTATCAGACCACTCGCAGACTTCCAGGATACCGGTGCCAATTAGTTTAAGCATATATTTCGACTCCCATAACGAGTGGTCTGATAGTATCGAAAACCGACGCTTTCGACTAGAATCAGCAGTATGTCCGGTAGTCCCGGCATGTATACAATAACTCTCTAAACGGTGTCAATGTAATTCTTCTTCTCGAAAAATCGTCCACATCATATAATGTAGTTGTCACATCATATAATGAAGTTTGCGCATATAATGAAGTTTGCGCATATAATGAAGTTATCGAACCATATAATGAACTTGATGCATATATAAAGACAATAGCCCATAATATAATGTAGGTGTCACATCATATAATGAGGTTGTATCAGCATATAATGTAAGTCTACCATAATATAAAGATGTTAACCCATCATATAATGTAAGTCAACCATAATATAAAGATGTTTACTCATCATATAATGAAAATTTTCATAATATAAAGAACCTGGTCCAACATATAACGGACGTTTCTCATCATATAATGCACACTATACAACATATAATCAAATGTGAGCAGGATATAATGACGATGTTTTCATTCCTTACCATCAGACAGCTTTGGCGTTCCATAGACATTAGTTGGGACTTGATATTTATTACACAGTGATATATGTAAATAGTTCAATAGTCCTAATTCAGTTGGTTGAGAAAGGGCGGAGGAACTTCAAACTGGCTTTGTTGTGAGGTATTGGTTAGTTATATGCCCGCCTGGATTCATACGGTAATTATAAATTGTACTCCAGACTCTTTAAGACTGTTCGACAACCTATGGTTTACTCTCACTTATTATAATAATCATGCTTACATTTAACGGTCGATAATTATGTTTTTCTACATCGAAAATCTAATGGTAGTAGTCTATATCGAAGACTTCATAAGTAACACGTGATCACAATACTGTCAGTTTTTCACAATTTCCGAAAAGTCATACTGCCCCCAAAGGATTAAGGTGTCTCGATACTCACTTTGTTGATAAATAAACCTACAATTTTAAAACAGCTTAAAATATATATTGAATGCTACCAAAAAGCAAAAAATATGGGGTATCCATGCTTTAAAAAAGTTTTCGATTTTCAAAAATAAGAAAAATAGACTTTTTAAAATAGTTTTAATTTCATTTTTCACGGAGCAGATCTAAAATATGTCAACGGAATGTGTTTAAAACAGTAAATGTGTTAATAAACTACTTGCCAAGTAACAAATTTGAAAGGTTAAAATGAATACCGCAATCGTTCTAATTAGCGCACATACTCCAATAAGCACACACCACGGTCCTTTCCGAAAAACACATGTATAAGCGCACACTGCTCGAATATTTTAATAGTATTTTACACCAATTCTACACATTAATATCGCATAAGTCGCATTAAAACTTGACCGTTAATGATCAGGAGGTACAAGTAGGCAAAGATCAGGAAAAGGCACAATCAGAAAAAGATTCCCACTCCAAAAGTAGTTAACGAAATGATGGTAGAGCTAGAGCTTCGAGTTCCAGTTCCCTGGTACCCGGCCTCGGAGACTATTTATAGAAAACCGGGAACCTTGAGAGCTAGAGCTTCTTGTTCCAGTCTCTGGTACCCTGCCTCGGAGATTAGTTATAGAAAGCCGGGAACCTTCCTAGATCCTATTGTTCCTCGTCCGGCCATTGTACGAAATAATCTTAAGCCTTTGCTTCCAACAATGAGATGTTTTCATAACACAAAGGTGTGATATTACAATATTGATGCAGAGACTGAAAACGTTTCCATAACTCGGACGCCTCGTTTCCGAACGAATCTTAATCCTTTGGTTCAAACAATGACCTGTTTTCTTAACACGAAGGTGTGACATTCCGATATTGATGCAGAGACTGAAGGTGTTTTCATAACACTAACATGTGATATGCAAATATTGATACATAAAATGGCGCGTTGTTTAGCTTACGCAGGTGTGAAATGCAAACTATCCTTTCAATTTTCCCCCACTTAAAACGAACATGGCAGTTTTAACGCTGCTTCTCATTGTTCACGACTATTTAATGTCTAGTTTTATACCGTACCACAAGCTGAGATATGACACTGCCGCTGCACACGGACGTTTAATAGAAATTCTTGCTGAACTGAACGAACAAATAATAAATGAACGATCAGGAAAATGAAACCGAAAGCAACTCAGAAATCGGGGGAGGTGGCGGCCCCTCGCCGCAGCGGCCTTCTGAGAATAGCGTCAGCTCTGATGCGACTGGCAGCGCTCTCAACGGAGCTGCAAGCGGAAGAATTTCAAATAGTGGCACCGCGGTGCATTCTGCTAGTCGCAGTGACGTTGCTGAGAATTGGTATGAGAAGGAATCGCTTATAAAATTTGTCACACCCTGCACTATCGGATTTTTTGGGATGAGCAATTGTGGCAAGTCGACGTACATAAAAAAAATGCTAGAACAAGCGGATGGGGTTTTCACCGAACCACCAAAACGAGTGGTGTTTTGCTATAATATTTTCCAGGATTTGTTTCATCGTATGGCGGAGACTGTGCCTAATATTAGTTTCCACGAAGGCGTACCCGACAGAGCTACGATGGAAGAGTGGTCGGCACAAATTGGTGGGGGGCACTTAATGATAGTCTTTGATGATCTATACAATGAAGTCATACAGAGCAAGGCAGTCTGTGATCTCTCTGTATTACTAAGCCATCATTTAAACATCAGTTCAATAATCTCAAGCCATAACATTTTTATGGGCGCTAAGTACTCAAAAACTATAACGACAAATTTGCACTATATAGGTCTTTTCACGATTCGTGATAGACGGCATCTATCTATTCTTGGATCTCAATTATTTGCGCACAAAAATAAAGCACGCAATTTTGTAAAAGTCTACGATTTAGTACGAAATCAAAACAGTCTTGGTAATCCGTTAATAATTGACAATTCGCCAAAGTCCAATACAAACAGAAATCAAATCTTGAGGTCTAGAGTGTTACCTGGAGAAATTCCTATTATTTACGAAATAAGCTAGTTTGACAAAACTCGTGCTGAATTTATTGGTTGACTCTTAGTGAGGGGACCTAATGGATAGAGTGAAACGGAATAGCTACTTCCTACGCTACCTCGGTTCAGTACAAAGCAGTGCCCAGCGTAAGTCGTTGCTTGAAAGTGCTTCTGCAGACCAAATAACATCTTTGGCAGAGATTGCCTACAACATTTTAGGCGGAGTGTTTGAGCTAGCCAATTTTGAACTTATCAGCTTACGTCGATATAAAAACGTTTTGAGGAAACTTGCTTCGAAACAACTTAGACCTTGGGAAAAACGAAACGCATTGCTAGAGAACAGCATAGCTGTGAAACATTTGCTCACTGTATTCTTCGCTCACTACAAGAGTTGCGAAAATGGATTCGGAAGGGATACGGCAATTGGTAGTAATACCTCAGACTCAGTATCAACAACTGGTTCAGATTCAGAAACAAGCAGCGACAGCGACCCCGCATAAGGAGAAGGACGACACTCAGAATAAAAGTAGCCAAAATCAACTCCAAGTGGAGAGTACTGACAATGCAACTACCACAGGAAGTGAGACGGATGTAATTTATGGTGATAAATATAACGACGATGTAGATGATGTGGACGGAAAAATATTACAAATAATACAGTGCAGCTACCCGAAAACTGTCATGAAGAAAATGAGGAAGCTTTTCTTATTTATAATCCATTTTGGCACTGACATTTTGACCTTAAATCGTAAAGGCATCTTGCTGATAAAAGGTGAACCGACATCACATATTTTAAATCTTCTCGAAGCAGCCGTTACTGGTCGGTTCTCAGAACAGCCCGTTGGATACGAAGCTTTCATGGGTGCTTTGCAGGAGGTTAATGTTCCTTCAGACTTTTGTGTCAATGGCAATAAAATTGGAAAGTGGGCTAAAGAGAAGCGCCCCTGTAAAAAATGGATGCCATATTAGTTATTATCAAAAACTCTAATCAAGATATGTTGCTTAGCCTCTTTTCTGACGGTAATAGTGATGCTTCTGACAAGACTGTTTATAAGCGCAAGGTCACAAAAACCAATGTTATTTGCTAAAACTTTAAAACTCGTTTGGGACTGTCAGCTGTTATACAACTGAGTGGCCACCTATTGGGGAAAAGCTGCTTATTCGGCTTACGAAATGATTTCATGGTATAAGTACCTTTTTGTTAGTTTGGTTTTTTCCCGCCTCTGTTTCCGAAGTGGGAATCTTTTTCTGATTGCGCCTTTTCCTGATCTTTGCTTACTTGTACCTTTTCATTGTGCATCTTTATTTTATTTTTTTTTTTTTCAAATTATGGCGCCTGATACAAATACATATATTTGAATAAAGTAAAAGTTTTGTTAGCTGTTATGTCTGTTTTATATGCACCCAAATTTGAGACACTTGTCACCATTTACTTGTACTCCAACCAGTCTGTTCATCCGCGCAGTCTGATAACTCGAACCACTATGCGTTTGATAAAGTGCTTGGTAAAGATAAAACACAACATGTTTCTTTGGAAAAAAAAACTAGTGACGAATGTGACTTTTTGAGGAATAATTATGAAAAAAAATTAATGAAAAGAAATGTAGATCTATTTCTGTGGCAAAAAATCGCAAAGTCGGGGCAAAATTTACATTATTTCCTAGAGATGCTAAGAGAAATTATATAAAAATCTTGATCAAAATTGTCTTTATTTATTTCTCCACTGAGGAAATATTCAGGGAGAAAATGGTGTTGTTTTTTTTTCTTTACCAGCACTGTATCTGCGAATGGTCGAAATCGAACTTAACCAGCCAGAACATGTCTTCCGCTCTATGTTTTCTACTTTGCTTGTATAAATGTCTTTTCATGATTATTAAGAGAGACAAAGTCACAGGAAGACATGCTAAGGCTGTTTTGGAAAAAAAAAAAAAAAAGACAACACAACAACAACAATTTATCGTAAACATATCTATCATTTATTTGGACATCTTAAAAGCATTACATGTAGCACATGAAAGTCACGTCCCATTGAGCCTTGTTCGACTGCGCACTCGAAGGATTTGATCAGCACATTTCGTTTTGTCTGCCTTGAAAGTTTATATGTATATCCTATACTTGTATCTAATCCGTGTAGCTAAGTAGGCTAGTTTGTGTCTCAGAGGTAATCTCGCGACAAGGCTCAGTTTTCATAAGCACTGAAGTCCGAATAAAAGTTCATCATAACTTAATCCTGAGGCAAGTTAAAGTTCATGATCGTCGACTGCAAACAATGTCACAGACTCGGAGTCACTTGTGCCCCTTCTCCTTGGTGACCTGGGTACTTCACGGAGGACGTAGGTCCTTTGGGGCTGGTCCGTAGTAGACGACACCTCATTAACCTGCTCAGGGATTGCCGGTCGGCGTCGACAAATTCTGACCCTCACAATGATCACGGTAGCAGTACTGGCCACTAACACACCAACTCCGATGACGATGAGCACATTTCTGTAGCTTATAGTAGCTGCAACTAATAGAAACGAAAATATTTAATGACACATTTTGTATTGCATTACTCACTGATAAGAAAACTCAGATAAATGTATTTCTGACAGGTATAGGTCGCTGAAATTATTATTATTATTATTATTATTATTATTATTATTATTATTATTATTATTATTAATTTAAATGTTTCGAGCATAGTAGTGTTGTGGGTCAAGTTCCGATATACCGAGCTAAATAATTGTAAACTTACTGGTAACAATCCGTCGAGTGGTTGTTGTTGTTGGCAAAGATGTGGTTGTAGCGTCATCATCATCATCGTCATTATCATCGTCGTCGTCGTCGTAGTAGTATTGGTGGCCTTCGTCGTCATCATCATCATCATCGTCATCATCATCATCTTCGTCATCTCTGTCTACAGGGTTTGCAGGAGGTCTCGGTTTTGGTTCCTGTGCACAAACACAAAAAGGACTAGACTATGGTAGCTCTTTGATTCGAACGTACGTTAATTATTTAATGATCATCAGTTTGATCTGCGCATGCGCAACATGCAAGTCGGCCAAAGACTTGACGATGCTACAATCACATGGCAGTTAAATTATCGCAATAACAAACAAGCGTATCAAATAAGTAGATAATGAAATATAAAAGTTTGGTCCTTTGAAAGCAGTGAAAACGTTCATAGGGAATTGAAAATAAGATGATAAAAAAAAATAAAAAAAAAAAAAATAAATAAAAAAAATAAATAAATAAATAAAAAAAATAAATAAATAAAAAAATAAGATAGAAATTAAAATAACTAGGGTTCACTTTCAAACCATCTTATATTCTATTAGTATTTTTTGTCAAATTAATATCACTTACATTTGTCATGACTTTTGAGTTGTTTGCCGTCGTTGTCGACTGTGAAGCTGTCGTCGTGGGGGGTTCGCAAACGATTCCGTCAATGATCACGGTCGTTTTGACATGTTCCAAGTGCAAAACCAGTTTTTCAAAAAGGAGCAACCTAACAAGGCATTTGAAGAAAGCTTCTTGCCGTTCCTTACAGAAGACTTCCATATTTGAATGTCAACGCTGTAAAAAAACATTTTCAAGTGCTGGGACACTGAAATTACACTCAAGAACACACAATCCCGAGCCCAGCGTGCCCAACAATAACCAACCTATTCATGCTAGCGATGACCCGAATGCTACTGGCATTGATGAAAATGGTGGTGGTGATGATAGTCAGGATAATGAAGAAGACAATGCAGATGACAATGGAGAAGACCATGTAGATGACGGTGATGACGGAAAAGTGCAAAGCAGAGAATCGATGTTTCAAGACTCTCTTGTGCGGTATACTCTGAGAGCTGAAGGTGCAGAGCAGCAAGATCTTATGTTCTTTTTCTCAAACAGAAGATCACAACTGCGCAATAATTTGCTGAGGGAACTGCGCCGTTTCAAGCAGTTGAAATGGTATGTTGTTGTGAAATTGGACATGGTGAGATACAATTCAGACGGCGAACAGGTAGACGAAGGAACACCAACTTTCCGTTCATTCACTAGGCAGGTACTCGACCATGGAGTTATTGACAGCCAGATCGATGAGGCATTTTTCAAAATGACCAACAGCCTGGACAGTTTCAGAGCGGAAGGCAGTGGGTGGATGATCCGAAAGGTTATCAACATGAAACAGACCATCACAAAATTTTCTCCTTTGGGCGGCTCTTGTTTCAACTATCCTATGCCTCAGCCATTGCTTCGAAAGAGGTGTTTGCTTAATGTTACCGGACCACCTGAACTAGACGGTCACTGTTTCAAATATGCAGTGCTCGCCGGGTTATTTACCAACGAGAATGTCATTGGAAGCATGCCATGGTCGGATCTTCACCAATATAGGGATGCATTGAACTTTGACGGGGTAGAGAGTTCGGGGAGATATATGCCTGTCACCAGTATAACAGCCTTTGAAAACAACAACAACGTGTCCATTAATGTTTATGGATACGAGGAAGAACAGGTATTTCCTATTTACGTGACTAAGCAGCTTATCCAACAGAGACACGTTAATTTACTTCTCTTGTGTCCCAAACATGACGAAAACGATGCTGATGAAGAAAATGAGATAGAAAATTTCCAGACAATAGCGGATCACAGACGAGCCCACTACTGCGTGATAAAAAACATGAGTGGGCTTGTGTCAGCTCAGGTCACAAGGAGGGAATCGCGCGTATTCATATGCAATCGTTGCCTTAGCGTGAAACATTCTGCGGAGAGCCTGAGAGAGCATGAATTACTATGCTCGCAAGAGGAAGAAGAACCAGTGAGGTGCTTTATGCCTGGACAGGAAGAAAAATGGGTTAGATTTAGAAACATTGGTAAAAGGATGAAAGCTAGTTTCGTCATTGTGGCCTGTTTTTCTTGTTATACCGTTCCCCTGCTGGCCAACGACGTCGAAACGCATGGTTATGAAGTGCGTGAGCGTAGGTTAGATCCATGCGCGTACAGCTATATGCGGATCAGCATTGACAATTCATACCCTAAAGAAGTGGTATATTACCGTGGAACCTCTCCATCAGATACCATGGAACATTTCCTGTCAGCAATGGCCTCAGAAGAAGAGGAGGTGTTCAAGATATTATCACAGACTGCGCCGGTAGTGTGGTGTGACGAAGGCCTGGCAAACGTCGAAGCTTCAAACGAATCATGTATCTGGTGCAACGACCCATTCTTGCCCGGGGACAAGATATGTCTTGATCATTCACATGTATCAGTAAGTTGTTTTATATATCTATCCATGCTAAAAATAATGCTTTTTAGAAGGTGCACAGTGTTTATCTAACCGTTTAGGTTTTATGAGCTAGTGTTTGTTTTTGATCGTGTCAGTTCATGGCCAATGCTTACATTTTTCTTTCGGATTCACACTCGGCAGAGTACGTAATAAGAGAATGAACTGTCGAAAACATAGATCAGACATCGCTTGAGAAACATTTTAATCACATGCATGTACTTGGGTCAATCAGCAAAAGTGACATATTGTTTTATTTTATTATTTTCCAGGGAAAAGTTCGTGGAAGAAGTTGCAACAGGTGCAACTTAAAAATGACAGAGAAATCATATATACCCGTGTTTGTACAGAACCTGACCCAGCTTGAAAGTAGATTAATCCTCCAGGCAGTTGGCAAGTACGGAATCCAGGGGGTTTCCGTCGTCCCGCAGACAATAGACAGTTACGTGTCATTGACAATTTCAAAACAAAGGTATCTGGACTTTAAACGATTCCTCAAAGCGCCTCTTAACGATTTGGTTGAAGTGTTACGTGAAAAATCCGGGGTGCAAGCATTCAATTTCATTCGGGAACATGTTCCAGAACAGCAGGTTGACACCGTAGCTCAGAAACAGGTTTTCTGTCAGGATTACATTGACTGTGAAGAGCGCCTGAGTGAACAGAATTTGCCCCCACCAAGTGCGTTTTACGATCGCATCAACGATCAACACATCAGTGAGAGTGATTACGATCACGCCAAACAGCTGTGGTCGTTATGTGACATGAATACATTGGAAGACTACTTGCGTCATCACCTGACAGTACAAAGCCTCCTGTTTGCCGATGTATTCGAGAACTTCAGGGACGTGATGCTGAAAGACTACGGCCTCGACGTTGCCCAGTACTACAGCCTGCCTGGGTTCTGCTGGGACGCATGCCTGTTCCAGTCGGATGTTACGCTTGAACTTCTGACATGTGACGAAATGCACGGTCTAATCCTGAATGGAATAAGAGGTAATAAAATAAAATAAAATAAAATAAAATAAAATAAAATAAAATAAAATAAAATAAAATAAAATAAATATGGTTAACAGACAATGCGCGGAATCAAACAAGGCCACCCCTTTAGTGTATCATTCTTTCCATTATAAGTAAATGAGAAACGAGTGTGTGTTTGTGTTTGTGTGTGTGTGTGGGGGGGGGGGGAGCTGGTTTGTGCTTGGGAGCATTTTTTTTGTTTGTTTGTTTGTTTTGTGGGGGGTGGGAGAAATTCAATCAGTAATTAATGTTTTGCTTGTAAATTGTTGCAGGTGGATGCACCGTCGTTGGTTCTCCAAGAGTAGCTCAGGCGAACAATCACAAGATGCCAGGTGGATTGTACGACCCGTCTAAACCAGAAAGCCATATCCTGTTTGTAGATCAGAATTCTTTGTACCCTTCCTTGATGTTAGAGAGACCGTTGCCAACCTACAATTTCAAGTTTCTATCACAGTATGACATTGACCGATTGGACATAATGAACATTGAAGAAGACTCCGATACTGGGTACATTTTGGTCGTAGACCTAGAAGTACCTGATGAAAATCACGACTTGTATGACCAGTTCCCTTTGTGTCCTGAAAATGTACTTATAGATCCTGACCATGTCTCAGAATACACTAAAACTTGGCCACTGCATGTAATATCAACTTGCGACCAACGAGGAAGCTGTGTCTGACTCTTCATGACAAAACTAGATACTGCGTGCATTATTTGACCTTACAAAGCTACATCCGCCACGGGCTTGTTCTGAAGCACGTACACAAAGTCATTTCTTTTCGGCAGTCTCTTTGGCTACATGATTTTATGAAATTTACCACTGAAAAGCGAAGAAATGCGACGAACCAATTTGATAAAATGCTGTACAAAAGCATGGCATGCAATGTTTTTGGGAAAAGCATCGAAAACGTAAAGCAACGAATCAATGTCAAAATTGTTACGTCAGCAACACAGCTTCGTCGCTTGGTCAACAAGCCAACATTTCAAGCGATCAGGGTGTTCGACTCAAACCTGGCAGCGGTGCAGTTATACCGGCAAAACGTGAAACTGAACAAACCAATAGCTGTTGGTTATAGCGTACTTGAGATGGCTAAAATGAAAATGTATGACTGGTTTTACGATGTTTTGTTGAAAGGGTTCTCTGACTTCAATGTTCGCCTCCTGATGTCCGATACGGACAGTTTTCTCGTCCACATTGAAAACAAACAGGAGACTGCCACAAACAGTTTCGAGGCTGTGCTTCACAAGCACAGGCACGAATTTGACTTGTCGGCAGTCGAGGGCCCTTTACAAGACCAAACGAATAAAGAAATGCCTGGGAAAATGAAAATCCAACTCCCAAAAGAAGTTTGTTTGGAAAGTGTAGTTTTGTCGTCCAAATGTTACTCAATTTTGACGGACCGTGGTTCACATTCTGCAATGAAAGGTGTGTCTGGGAAATTGCAGCATGAACAATACAAAGACTGCATTTTAAATGAAAAATGCCACATCGGTAGGGTTAAAAGTATTAAACATCAGGGCCAGTCTTTGTACCATGTCTCAACAGAACGCCGCATGTTGTCGCCAATTGACCTGAAAAGATATTACTTTTCAGCAAACCAATCTTTAAGTTATGGCCATTATCGGCTGCGGAACGAAGTTGTCAATTGACGACAATGTGTGGTCAAGTTGAGACATGGCCATGATGTCATGTAAAATGGACTGAAAGAAATGTAGTTATTTGTAGTTTGTATTTTGACATGGCGCAACCTACTCAATCAGTGTGAAAATATCCTTTTCTGTACAGTACATGTATTATTGTATGTAAGTTTATTTGTCATTGAAATACAGTATGTGTATATGAGCAGTCGCATGAGAAATCCAACACTTTTGCTTTCCGACCAGGTCCGACACAAACCAGTGTATGCTGTCATAGAAGCAGGCTAGAAGCTTGAACTAATAGATTTAAGAAGATTATTGTAGCGAGAACAGAGGCGCTGATCAGCTACCATGATGCAATTACTGCACAGCTGATCTGTGTTTTTCTTTTCGCACATGTAGATTGCTGGTTTTCTGATGCGGCGGCCCTGTTATAATATACATGTAATGTCAATTAGATCATTTACATTTTTATTCAATTGCTGTTTAGCAAAAAATAAAAAAAAATATTTCAATATTATCTGCAAATTTGTCATTTTATTTTTTAACAGCCATAAAAAAATCAGAGTAAAACTTTCACAATTTACAGCAATTTGTGTCCCTTTTAAACACTTATTTTCATTGGCTATGCCATAATTATGCTTAAGGGCCAAACAATGTCACGTGTACTGTCTACATTGTCTTCCAATCAAAGATGTACAGTAATACGACTTATAAAAGGAGGGTCATTCAGATAATTGCACATCTTTACTTACAAATCATAATAGTGTCAAACATGGGATTAATCATTAAGAAACGAAAACTGTCGCGTTCCGGCACCATGGCTACCATTGTAGAAAAAGAAGATGGTACACGCTCTGCAGCGATAACAGACGCAATGGGGCATACATGCACCCTTTCTAGCAGCGGGATGCTACTTTTGCAGGTAACTATTTATTTTGAATTTGTTTTTGAGTTCGAAGCTACGAACAGCTAAATTATATAGCTATTGTACGATCTAACACTGACCAGACTGCGGTATTGCTCTTTTCGCCATTAGAGGTTGTTATATTTATTACACTGATGATTTATTATATTTCATTTTATTCAATGTCCCATTTCAACGAGCGCCATGTAGTATCATTGAGTAAGACACTTTCATCACTTTATATTGGTTAACCACCGAGAAAGCGGTTGCTCCATCCAGACATGACTGAAAAAAAATGTTGACCGGGACCTAAGCACCAACCAAATCAAACATTTTATTTCAAATCGCGATATTTCATTGCATTGCACGTCAATAATTTCCGTTTCATTTATTTCAGGGGTTGCTGTCTGCGGTGATAAAGCCCGTTGTAGACAACTTACCAGTGCGCAGGAGGCTTGACTTCGACTACCACATTGATGCCCAGGTACTGGATGACTACATTCCGTGTGGACAGACAACTCCATTGGTGCCATTGGAGCAAGCCATGCAGGGAGGATATTTAAGGGACGGCTGGATGACGTCACGCGTCAAGGATATTAAATGGTTGGTCGACAGCGAGCCATTAGCTTCAGAGTGTACCACCGACAACCAGAAAAATAAAGAGAACGATACCAGGTGTTTAGGCCTATCATTATCACACGGACCCAGAGAACTGTCACCGGAATCTTATAATTTGATCGCAACGCCTGGTGCGGATCATTTGACCGGATTACCTGAAGAACTTTTGAAAATAATTACCGACAAACTTCAAATAAGGGATGCACTGAGCTTGTCACAGACATGTAAGAAAATGAACAATTTGATAGAAACCCGTGAATTCTGGCGCCACAGGCTACTAAAAGATTTGAACTGCATTAGCCTTACAGCTGAGGGACGGCCCGATGGTGGCAGTCGAGAAATGTATAGAGAGACATACAAACTTGTGCATTGGTCAGAAAATAGCGGAGACGACACTCCGTACGAAGAAATGGGAACTTTGGTTTAATACGTTGCAAAGTTAGGTGTAAGGGGGTGACACACGGACATGACTACATGATTAGAAAAAAAAAAAAAACAACTTGGCGTTAAATATCACGATAGCATTGACAGCGAAGAAAATTGTTGTATCCCCCGGCTCATGTTTGATCCATGTAACTTGAATGTAAGAAAATTAAATATAAAAAAATGCGCTTTTATTATTTTTTTTCATAAGCTTTAACCTAGGATACTACATGGTCACGCATTTTTCATCAAAGTTTATCACTTATGTAATGTGTAATGTGCAGGAGTTGAAGTGCTACAGCTTGACTATTTTGTATGCCGCTCTATTATTGACATAAAGGCAATCAAAACCAAGCCGATATGCGCCGCGATGTGAGAAAACTAAGATATTTGTTTTCGACCAGGTCTGACATAAACCGGACTGTATAGCCACAAAAGATGGCCGGAATGTTGTGTGTAGAAAGTAGAGCAATCGTATTATCCTGTACCGAAAACAAAGGCACTGATCAGAATCGCTGTAACTACGAAGGTGATTTGCGCCTTTGTTTTCTCATATGTAAAACGTTTATTTTCTCATGTCACGGCTCAATATGATGTTGATACACTGATGCAGTCCTAACAAGAGAAAATCTCTCTTAACAGAAACCACAAAATCAAGCAGGCTACCCATACGCCCTAAATACAATTCAGCCACATTAATACAATTTAGCTGTAAAAATGAAAATTTGGATATTGCTCAAAACATAGTTTCAGTTTTGAAGCCATCATTGAGCGACTTTGGTCAAAAACCATAGTTTCTAAGGTTAACGCAGATTGAATACAGTCATCTGACTAAAGAGACGTACATCCGATCAGCATGCGCAATAACACCTTCCGGAACTTAACTATAAATATATGGTCTCGGAGCCAAGTGGCTCTTTATAAAACCCCCGTTATTTCTGCAATGTGAAATTGGGGAGCTAGCGGTATACGGTATAGCGGGCAGCAAGCCATGTTTTACCATTGTGAGTCTGTGCGTGTGCACGGAATGGTCAATTACCATGGGCACAGGGAGAGGTCGGATTGTTAAAACTGCACAGAGGTGCAGACTGATCTGACTCTTCGATTGATGCCCGAACAAAATTCATATGTAAATGTGTCCCGGCTCATCTTGTAAATTTAGTGTTAAGCGGCGCGTGCTGGCATGTCTGGACAGCCCCGTGGAGAGATTAATGGGTGGGGTTTATACCGTTACTCATCCAATGAAAGAAAGTAATATTAATCTCTGACAGGCGCTGATAACTTAAATGTCCCTTTAATGTTATAAAATGGACATTCTAGTTTTTTATCCAATCTTATGCCAAGATGTATAGAAACATTTTGAAGTAAGTGTATCTATAATTTACTTATCTGTTACATCAATGACCAAGAATTGACGATAAAAATAACGCTGTATGTATGTTTGCATGCTGCGGGCCGTGCACCGTACAAATAGCACCTGATGATTTTAATTTTTCTGTCTATCATTTAATCAAATTAATAACTACTCGGTGATGTCATAATTAATTTACGGTAATTACTTTGCAAATACAAAATTCTTGATATACTTTTTCGAACTTTTCAGCGACCACATAATCGAATGTCACATTTTGAAATGTGATGGGAAATCTAGATTTCCTAACAGAACTACTGCAATTCAGACCATCAAGATGACTTTAGATTCTGTCGGTGGTCGGCAGAGAATCGTCGATTCGATTGGCAAAAAAAGAGCCAGAAAATGTGTAAAAGCATACATGACCTTTACGACTGGTTTTGATGCAAACGGGGAAACTTGTTTTGGATGTAAACTTGTAATTACTGGAAAAGGATGGATAGTCACGGCCCATCCAATTTAATTGGTAAGTCTCTCTCTCTCTCTCTCTCTCTCTCTCTCTCTCTCTCTCTCTCTCTCTCCACTTGTTTAATGGTTAGAGATGAACCAAAATTAACAAAAAATTGACCTACTTGATTATTTAGTAGAATCTAAGCTGTCTAAGTTACATAACTTGTCTCGAATTGTGCTCGCTAAACTTCAAAGCTAATGCCGCCGCCACGTGTTACAGCAGAGCGAGTCCCCGGATGCTGAACACATCAAAAGAAACCGCCAACTCACGTGACTTTTACTAAGAATTTTACTCACGTCATCGTTTGGTCATTCGTCATTTGCGCTTAGATTATCAAACAGTTACGATGTACATGTATTTTATGCTAGTTTTAATGTTTTGTGTAGGAGGAGGGGAAGGTGGCTCTAGGGAGGCGGCCCTGGATGTATGCTCGTGCCCGATGATAGACGGGGTTTGGGTGTGTAAACTCCAGCGCGGCGGCTCCAGGTTGAAAAGTACCGGGTGCAGTGGAAGTGTCCGAACCACGGGCCAGGGGTTCGTTACGGCAATGGAATCGGGCTTTTGGGAGGAGTTTGAGGTTGTCATGTTGGAGAAGGCCACAATGACATGTGACATGGAGCTACAAACGACCGTGATCATTGACGGAATCGTTTGCGAACCCCCCACGACGACAGCTTCACAGTCGACAACGACGGCAAACAACTCAAAAGTCATGACAAATGTAAGTGATATTAATTTGACAAAAAATACTAATAGAATATAAGATGGTTTGAAAGTGAACCCTAGTTATTTTAATTTCTATCTTATTTTTTTATTTATTTATTTTTTTTATTTATTTATTTATTTTTTTTATTTATTTTTTTTTTTTATTTTTTTTTTATCATCTTATTTTCAATTCCCTATGAACGTTTTCACTGCTTTCAAAGGACCAAACTTTTATATTTCATTATCTACTTATTTGATACGCTTGTTTGTTATTGCGATAATTTAACTGCCATGTGATTGTAGCATCGTCAAGTCTTTGGCCGACTTGCATGTTGCGCATGCGCAGATCAAACTGATGATCATTAAATAATTAACGTACGTTCGAATCAAAGAGCTACCATAGTCTAGTCCTTTTTGTGTTTGTGCACAGGAACCAAAACCGAGACCTCCTGCAAACCCTGTAGACAGAGATGACGAAGATGATGATGATGACGATGATGATGATGATGACGACGAAGGCCACCAATACTACTACGACGACGACGACGATGATAATGACGATGATGATGATGACGCTACAACCACATCTTTGCCAACAACAACAACCACTCGACGGATTGTTACCAGTAAGTTTACAATTATTTAGCTCGGTATATCGGAACTTGACCCACAACACTACTATGCTCGAAACATTTAAATTAATAATAATAATAATAATAATAATAATAATAATAATAATAATAATTTCAGCGACCTATACCTGTCAGAAATACATTTATCTGAGTTTTCTTATCAGTGAGTAATGCAATACAAAATGTGTCATTAAATATTTTCGTTTCTATTAGTTGCAGCTACTATAAGCTACAGAAATGTGCTCATCGTCATCGGAGTTGGTGTGTTAGTGGCCAGTACTGCTACCGTGATCATTGTGAGGGTCGGAATTTGTCGACGCCGACCGGCAATCCCTGAGCAGGTTAATGAGGTGTCGTCTACTACGGACCAGCCCCAAAGGACCTACGTCCTCCGTGAAGTACCCAGGTCACCAAGGAGAAGGGGCACAAGTGACTCCGAGTCTGTGACATTGTTTGCAGTCGACGATCATGAACTTTAACTTGCCTCAGGATTAAGTTATGATGAACTTTTATTCGGACTTCAGTGCTTATGAAAACTGAGCCTTGTCGCGAGATTACCTCTGAGACACAAACTAGCCTACTTAGCTACACGGATTAGATACAAGTATAGGATATACATATAAACTTTCAAGGCAGACAAAACGAAATGTGCTGATCAAATCCTTCGAGTGCGCAGTCGAACAAGGCTCAATGGGACGTGACTTTCATGTGCTACATGTAATGCTTTTAAGATGTCCAAATAAATGATAGATATGTTTACGATAAATTGTTGTTGTTGTGTTGTCTTTTTTTTTTTTTTTTTTTTTTTTTTCCAAAACAGCCTTAGCATGTCTTCCTGTGACTTTGTCTCTCTTAATAATCATGAAAAGACATTTATACAAGCAAAGTAGAAAACATAGAGCGGAAGACATGTTCTGGCTGGTTAAGTTCGATTTCGACCATTCGCAGATACAGTGCTGGTAAAGAAAAAAAAACAACAACATTTTCTCCCTGAATATTTCCTCAGTGGAGAAATAAATAAAGACAATTTTGATCAAGATTTTTATATAATTTCTCTTAGCATCTCTAGGAAATAATGTAAATTTTGCCCCGACTTTGCGATTTTTTGCCACAGAAATAGATCTACATTTCTTTTCATTAATTTTTTTTCATAATTATTCCTCAAAAAGTCACATTCGTCACTAGTTTTTTTTTCCAAAGAAACATGTTGTGTTTTATCTTTACCAAGCACTTTATCAAACGCATAGTGGTTCGAGTTATCAGACTGCGCGGATGAACAGACTGGTTGGAGTACAAGTAAATGGTGACAAGTGTCTCAAATTTGGGTGCATATAAAACAGACATAACAGCTAACAAAACTTTTACTTTATTCAAATATATGTATTTGTATCAGGCGCCATAATTTGAAAAAAAAAAAAAATAAAATAAAGATGCACAATGAAAAGGTACAAGTAAGCAAAGATCAGGAAAAGGCGCAATCAGAAAAAGATTCCCACTTCGGAAACAGAGGCGGGAAAAAACCAAACTAACAAAAAGGTACTTATACCATGAAATCATTTCGTAAGCCGAATAAGCAGCTTTTCCCCAATAGGTGGCCACTCAGTTGTATAACAGCTGACAGTCCCAAACGAGTTTTAAAGTTTTAGCAAATAACATTGGTTTTTGTGACCTTGCGCTTATAAACAGTCTTGTCAGAAGCATCACTATTACCGTCAGAAAAGGGGCTAAGCAACATATCTTGATTAGAGTTTTTGATAATAACTAATATGGCATCCATTTTTTACAGGGGCGCTTCTCTTTAGCCCACTTTCCAATTTTATTGCCATTGACACAAAAGTCTGAAGGAACATTAACCTCCTGCAAAGCACCCATGAAAGCTTCGTATCCAACGGGCTGTTCTGAGAACCGACCAGTAGCGGCTGCTTCGAGAAGATTTAAAATATGTGATGTCGGTTCACCTTTTATCAGCAAGATGCCTTTACGATTTAAGGTCAAAATGTCAGTGCCAAAATGGATTATAAATAAGAAAAGCTTCCTCATTTTCTTCATGACAGTTTTCGGGTAGCTGCACTGTATTATTTGTAATATTTTTCCGTCCACATCATCTACATCGTCGTTATATTTATCACCATAAATTACATCCGTCTCACTTCCTGTGGTAGTTGCATTGTCAGTACTCTCCACTTGGAGTTGATTTTGGCTACTTTTATTCTGAGTGTCGTCCTTCTCCTTATGCGGGGTCGCTGTCGCTGCTTGTTTCTGAATCTGAACCAGTTGTTGATACTGAGTCTGAGGTATTACTACCAATTGCCGTATCCCTTCCGAATCCATTTTCGCAACTCTTGTAGTGAGCGAAGAATACAGTGAGCAAATGTTTCACAGCTATGCTGTTCTCTAGCAATGCGTTTCGTTTTTCCCAAGGTCTAAGTTGTTTCGAAGCAAGTTTCCTCAAAACGTTTTTATATCGACGTAAGCTGATAAGTTCAAAATTGGCTAGCTCAAACACTCCGCCTAAAATGTTGTAGGCAATCTCTGCCAAAGATGTTATTTGGTCTGCAGAAGCACTTTCAAGCAACGACTTACGCTGGGCACTGCTTTGTACTGAACCGAGGTAGCGTAGGAAGTAGCTATTCCGTTTCACTCTATCCATTAGGTCCCCTCACTAAGAGTCAACCAATAAATTCAGCACGAGTTTTGTCAAACTAGCTTATTTCGTAAATAATAGGAATTTCTCCAGGTAACACTCTAGACCTCAAGATTTGATTTCTGTTTGTATTGGACTTTGGCGAATTGTCAATTATTAACGGATTACCAAGACTGTTTTGATTTCGTACTAAATCGTAGACTTTTACAAAATTGCGTGCTTTATTTTTGTGCGCAAATAATTGAAATCCAAGAATAGATAGATGCCGTCTATCACGAATCGTGAAAAGACCTATATAGTGCAAATTTGTCGTTATAGTTTTTGAGTACTTAGCGCCCATAAAAATGTTATGGCTTGAGATTATTGAACTGATGTTTAAATGATGGCTTAGTAATACAGAGAGATCACAGACTGCCTTGCTCTGTATGACTTCATTGTATAGATCATCAAAGACTATCATTAAGTGCCCCCCACCAATTTGTGCCGACCACTCTTCCATCGTAGCTCTGTCGGGTACGCCTTCGTGGAAACTAATATTAGGCACAGTCTCCGCCATACGATGAAACAAATCCTGGAAAATATTATAGCAAAACACCACTCGTTTTGGTGGTTCGGTGAAAACCCCATCCGCTTGTTCTAACATTTTTTTTATGTACGTCGACTTGCCACAATTGCTCATCCCAAAAAATCCGATAGTGCAGGGTGTGACAAATTTTATAAGCGATTCCTTCTCATACCAATTCTCAGCAACGTCACTGCGACTAGCAGAATGCACCGCGGTGCCACTATTTGAAATTCTTCCGCTTGCAGCTCCGTTGAGAGCGCTGCCAGTCGCATCAGAGCTGACGCTATTCTCAGAAGGCCGCTGCGGCGAGGGGCCGCCACCTCCCCCGATTTCTGAGTTGCTTTCGGTTTCATTTTCCTGATCGTTCATTTATTATTTGTTCGTTCAGTTCAGCAAGAATTTCTATTAAACGTCCGTGTGCAGCGGCAGTGTCATATCTCAGCTTGTGGTACGGTATAAAACTAGACATTAAATAGTCGTGAACAATGAGAAGCAGCGTTAAAACTGCCATGTTCGTTTTAAGTGGGGGAAAATTGAAAGGATAGTTTGCATTTCACACCTGCGTAAGCTAAACAACGCGCCATTTTATGTATCAATATTTGCATATCACATGTTAGTGTTATGAAAACACCTTCAGTCTCTGCATCAATATCGGAATGTCACACCTTCGTGTTAAGAAAACAGGTCATTGTTTGAACCAAAGGATTAAGATTCGTTCGGAAACGAGGCGTCCGAGTTATGGAAACGTTTTCAGTCTCTGCATCAATATTGTAATATCACACCTTTGTGTTATGAAAACATCTCATTGTTGGAAGCAAAGGCTTAAGATTATTTCGTACAATGGCCGGACGAGGAACAATAGGATCTAGGAAGGTTCCCGGCTTTCTATAACTAATCTCCGAGGCAGGGTACCAGAGACTGGAACAAGAAGCTCTAGCTCTCAAGGTTCCCGGTTTTCTATAAATAGTCTCCGAGGCCGGGTACCAGGGAACTGGAACTCGAAGCTCTAGCTCTACCATCATTTCGTTAACTACTTCCAAAAACTACTTTGCAATGATTTGAACACTTAAATGACATTACAATTGATAGATTTGACATGGTTATTTCAGCATTTTTATGTGTTGATTTCGTATGTAGTCTGCGCTAATTAAAACGATATTTTGTTACCTTAACTTAAGTTAAGCGCACTGTGCGCTTATAAGAACGAACGCGGTATATGCATTCTAGGGCAAAAATTCAATTTTTTGCAGAAAATATTTTTCATATATTTGAACATATTTGTCTAGTGCATCTCCAAGAATATACTTTGAATGGAAACAAAACTGATTTTTGAAAAAGGGAAATGATTATCAAACAAGAGAATACATAAATTGATAGCTCTTTCCACGCTATTTAAGCTGTTACATTATGAAAACTTGACCATGCAATACACAGGAATTTTTTCAAAAGAAAAAAATGAAAATTTCATCAGAAAAAATGTGATATTTTTAATATTTTAGCTCAAAACATACACGTGGGTACACGTTAGAACCGCCTCGCAAAAAGGCACTGATAAAACAAAGGCACTGATCAGCTTCGCGGTTACCGCGAAGCTGATCTGCGCCTTTGGTTTCGCATATGCAGATTGTTGGTTTTCCCATGAGGCGGCTCAATTTTACTGCTAGAAATCAGCTACCTGTATTTTGTCCAATCCAGTAAATAAGACAAACTCGTATAATTTCATTCTTTTTCTAACGAAAAGATGAGAGTTGATTTTTTAACTGTATACGATCTGCATACCTTTAGCTTTTACCTACGTCAATGGTAGACCATACCCAATAACGTATTCATGAAGTAACGACCATACAGTAACATATTTGACGAATTATACTATCTGTAGCAAATCTGGATAAAAGATATATTATCTACATAAGATTTATCTACATACATGCATGTTCTATCAATTTCGTCTGTCCCATCTCCTACACTTGTCGGATTTGTATTTTAAGTTTAATGCTACCCCCTTGATGGTTGATGCTAGTCAAATGGCTACATTGTTTGTAAATAGCTAGTCATCTTGCTCTTCGTATGTCCTATGATTATTTTGTATTGTTTTGTGCTGTCAATGTCTGGCTGGGATTTTTCTAATCGTATCAATTCTAAGATCTTGTATTTCTGCTAAACTAAGTTATGTTAAGCCAACAAAAACTTTTAATTGTTTTAAGCGCACCTGAGCAGTAAGGCTCACAAGGTGAGCTTATAGTATGCCCATGCTCCATCGTCCATCGATGTAGCTGTCGTAGTCTTTATCGTTCATAATGTTCAAACATCTTAGCCAAATTTTATATGGAGCATCTTCAGGATGGGGGAACCAAAGTTTATGGTCCAGGTCACATGACAAAATGGCCGCCATGTCGATATATGGTAAAACATTAAAAACATATTTTCTCTGGAACCGGTGGACCAATTTCGATGAAATTTGGTATGTCGCACTACCAGGGACTCTAGTCCATCAAAGTTTAAATCATGACCTTAGGTTGACCTTGACCTGTTTTCGACGGAAATTGTCATTGACTAGTTAGAGATTCACCACGAGGACCGAAGAACTAACTAAATGTTATGAACCACTGCAGAAGCTGAGGGTGAGGTGATGGCCATGTAAAATCGATTTAAACCCGCCAGTTACTTTGTGTTACTGATCGTTCCAAGTCGATACTTCTGTGGTGGTCCTTTTTGTTTTATGTCTTGGTGTTTAAAATATTTTGTGCTGTTGGCGCCTTATGTATGTTTTCATATTTTTTAGTTAAGTTAAGGTAACTGAGTGGCCACCTATTGGGAAAATAGCTGCTCATTCGGCTTACGAAATGTTTTCATGGTATAAGTACCTGATTGTTAGTTTGGTTTTTCCCACCTCGGTTTTTGGAGTGGGAATCTTTTTCTGATTGCGCCTTTTCCTGATCTTTGCCTACGTGTACCTCTTTATGTAGCATACGGGACTCTGTCCCACCATAGTATACAAACATACAAGACATTGAGTTGACCTATTTTACAGCAAGGTCAAGTTTGGTCACATAGGCTTTTAAATGGACAAATGTGAAACACATTTATTTTGCAAAATGATTTGTAGCGTGTGACCTGAAAGTAGTTAGATACAGACAACATGAAGAGTTAATGTAGTTATGTTAGTAAAGTAGATACAGAGAACTTATACAAGCGTAGAGTTTATGAAGTTATGTTAGTATTCAATGTCAAGGGTAAGTTTTGCTAATAAAAGGCAAAATGTCAGGTGAGCGTTCTTAGGACTATTGGTCCTCTGGTTTGATGATTTATTAGTGTCACGAAACATATTATCATAATTTTATTTTCAGGCTTCTAGCCATGGCGTCTATTAACGGCAGAAAGTCCTACCTGGCCGGTTCAGATGAGGTCATACAATACGCCTGTGGACCTTGTAAAAACGACGGAGAAATAAAGGAATCACATTATTACTGTGAAGACTGCAAAGTCTATCTTTGTTTTGAGTGTAAAGATGAACACGAAACATTTAAAGCAACGAAACATCATTCACTAATCCAGGCACACATGGCACAGAGAGTAGCCTCCGCAGTGAGTAAAGGTACATTTGTCATCTTATGTAGCTGCGACCAGAAACGAGCGGTTGAAGTTTATTGTGAAACACACATGGAGGTTATCTGTCCTTCTTGTAAAACGATTAAACACAGGAACTGTATTACATGTCTAGTTAAAGACAAAATAAATAAACATACAAAGAAACAACATATGGACCTAATGGCCAAAGCAAAGTCTCTTAAGGCAGAAATTGAGAGTTGTAAACAAATCGGAGAAACGAATCGCAAGAAACTTGATAGTTACAAAGAAGACTGCAAGAAAGACATCGCAGCCTTTCGAAGAGAAATCAACACGATGTTGGATAAACTGGAGAAAGAGGCCCTTACCGAATTAGACAAAGCTGCAAAACAAACGTTACAAGCCATAGAGAAACAAATTGCGGAAATAACATCCTCATTACATGCATTGAATGCGGACTTGGACATCATGAACAATGCCAATAAAACAAACAATGATGAACTGATGTTTTCCGCGAATGCTAAACTTTCGAAGAATTTGTCAGAATACGATAGCTTGATCAAGGAAATAACAAATGGCATGCAATCGCCAGAAATGAAGTTTCAGAAGAATACAAAGTTGACAGATCTATTTAAGATTGGTGAAGGCCTAGGACGAATAGCCCTTTCTGATGTAAGCCCACCACAGCAGGGTCACGTGGACATATCAGAAATGAAGGTGAAGTCAAAGAAGGACGTGGACATAGAGTTATCAGATGACGAAGAAACTCCACATATAACTGACTGTACGTTTCTGGCCAACGGTAATATTCTACTATGTGATTACTGGAACAAGAAGATGAAGTTGTTAGACAGTGACATGGTCGTTAAGAAAAGTCTGAAGTTGTCGGATTGGCCTTGGAATGTGGCTGCTGTCAGTGAGAATGAGGCTATCATTACATTCGGTGATGAGACAAATAATGATTTGCAATATATTAACACGCATCCAGATTTAAAACTTGGTAATAAGATCACATTACCAGACAAATGTTATGCACTCCAGGTCGTTAATGGTGAAATCTACACCTGCTATCACAAGGGCTCAGGACATGATGAAATCTGGAAACTAGACAGGACTGGTAACATAATCAGTAAGGTTGTTCTCACTCAGATTCGCTCTGGTATGTCACTGTACCTCGGGCTCTGTCTGACAGATTCTAATCCTCGTGTGTATCTGACGGATTTTTACAATGACAGAGTGACCTGTTTCCAGCTGGATGATGGCAAGATGGTGTATCAGTATGAAGACAAGAAACTAGTAGGACCTTATGGAATATACGTGGACTCGGTGGGAAACAGTTTTGTGTGTGGTACTGGCTCACACAATGTTGTTGTTATCACTGCTGATGGTAGGAAACATAGAGAACTGCTTACAAATACGGATATATTCCCAAAATGTGTTGATTACAGACCAGAAGATAATACACTGATTGTTGGATGTGAAAGGAATTCAAAACTCTTTTTGTACACACTTGGATAGTAAACATGATTCATGTCAGACAAGAAAAAGTTGAATTCTTCAGATTGCTTAGTAAACCATTACCATTATAAAGCATGATAATAAAAGTCTTCGGGTTCATCTTGCAGACCAGACAAACTATCTCAAGTGCCATGAAACTGAAGAGACAAAACGGCATAAACGAAGACGCCTTAGGCTGTGAACACTAATGTATGTATACTCCTCCTCAAAATGAGGCCAGCTAAAGTTGTAAGAACTGTAAACGTCATTTGCAGTTTGGATATTTTCAAATGAATTTGATTGATATGCATATAACGCTATTCTAAACCTAAATCTGGAATTATTGATGCTGTGCCATGGTTTTATGACCCACTATGCTCACTGTTCAAAGGATTTCAGTTTTATTTTTACGAGTATTATTAGTGCAGCTGGTTAGTGAGCAAATTTGAGGGAATACGTCAGGCTGAGGGAGAGGTTATGGCCATCTAAATCGATTTAAGAGCACCAGTAATTTTATATTACTGATCGTTCCAAGGCGATACTTTTGTTGTGGTTCTCATTGTTTTATATTTTGGTGTTATAAATGTTTAGTTGTTTGTGGCTTATGTGCCTTTTCATATTGGAAAATAGCTTTTCACTTGGCTGACAATAGAGTCCCTTATTGTCAATGTAGTATTTTCCCACCTCAGTTTTGGAGTGGGAATTTCTTTCCGATTGTGCCATTTGCTGATCATTGCCTACTTTTACCTTTTCACTTGATGATACAAGCATGGCATTTCACAATAATCGATAATCATGTACTCATACTAAGAGAACACTTCTTAAGTCAAGTGAGCAGCTGCTTCCCAATAGACAACCACTCAGTTACCCGAACTTAATCGAAATGCGAAAACGTACATAGGGAGCAAACAACATCAATTCAACACCAAAGCAGTAGACAATTAGAACCACAACAGAAGAATTGTATATTAAAGGATGAAACAGTCCTCAGATGTATTTTGCAGCCTGGAAAAAGATATCCAGTGAAGTAGAACTGAGGTGACAAAATAGAATAATATACGAAGACTAGGCTGTGAATAGAACGTAATGCTGTTTTTGGTTCAATATAATGTTTAAAGTGACTTATATTAGGTCCATGTGACCGGTTGTATTGTTTGAATATAAATTTTCTCATATGTTTGTATTATACATGTTAGTTACTATAATAAAAGTTTACTTACTTAACTTAAGGGGATGCCAATTGTCAAAATCTAATACCTGTGTAAAGAAAAATGACAATTTTTATTCTTGACACATTCTTGTACGAGTCATTCAAACAGCGAATACAGATTATTTTATGCCCCAAAACTCAGCTCTAGAGGGCTCAGCAACATGCTTATCAGCAAGTTGATCAAGTTACTTCTTGGTATGATTCCGTATTCGTCCGTCTGGCATTTTTTTTTGAATTGATGCTTTACGTTCCTAGTCAATTGCTATGGTCATATCGGGACTTTGCTTCCATTCTATGGGACTTGTAACACAAAATTAATGACGTCATGTCATCCCAAAAAGCAGTAAATATTTCTCGGTTTCTGGAGAGGGAATCTTTTTTCTGTTTGCGCCTTTTCCTGATCGTTGCCTTTTTGTACCCCTCAACTAAGCCAATAAGGCTAATGTGTATGGATGGTCTGGCTTGAAACAACATTTTATGATTAAGAGGCCTCATAGTCTCAATTTTGATTCAATCGAATTTTTAAGCTACACAACTTTCTTCTGACTTAGTTTATTTTCGTGACATTTTTACAAATTATTCAGATGCATGAATTCTTTCAATTAAAGAGTATTCAGAAGTGTGATCATATTCCTTTAACGGAATATGTAGTTTTCCGTTCCGCTAACGACGAATAATGCTGTTTACGACGTTTACGGAAAATCGAGAGTACAGTTTGAAATCCATTTAACCCATGTTCATGGATTTTTGCCTTCGTCGAAAAGAGCTGGAAGTGATTTTCGAAAATACGGTCCATAAATCCGTACAGAATAGGGTGTAGGAAATAGTTAATAAAGAAGAATCGATATCCGAAATGAAATAGGACGTTCTTTCATGGTTTAACCAGCATTACATGGCCGTCATAGTCTGCCACTTTTGACCCCAACACCATGTACATAATGCCTGAGCAGATAAAAACAAACTGTGAAAATAAAGGTGAGGACCTTTGTCCGCGTCCTCTTGAGCGTCCTCATCGCTTGTTTACCACACTTGTGTTCAGTCCGTCCACGGAGATTCTATCTTGAGAGAGTGACCTCATGGACATTCTATCGGGGTCAAAGGTCATGCCGTCTAAGGTTCAAACCAGTATAGCAAAATTCATAGCAACCTGATATTATAAATTGTTGGCTATTACTTTACATGTTACTTCGAGTAGACCTAGACCATAGGTTAACATGGTTTAGCCAAGTTGCTTTTATGATTGTGTTGTCAATACAGAAGTTGAGTGAAATTTTATGACATAAGGATCACATTTGCACGTTTTTATTTTACAATAATTCGTTATAGCAAAAACGAGTGTACAGTTTGCAATTATTTTATCCCACATTCATGGGTTTTGGTCTTCGTCGAAAAGAGCTTGAAACGTCACGTGGCAAATTTTTCAGTGATTTTCGAAAATACGGGTCCATGAATCCGTACAGAATAGGGTGTAGGAAATAGTTGATGAAGAAAAATCTATATCCGAAAAGAAATAGGACGTCTTTCCATGGTTTTACCCGCATTACATGGCCATTATAGTCAGCAACTTTGGATCCCAAAACCATGTACATAATTCCTGTACAAATGAAAGAAACTGTAAAAATAAAGGTGAGGACAGTTGTCCTCTTCCTCTTTAGCATCCTCTTAGCTTGTTTACCACAGCTTGTGTTAAGCCCATCCACTGAGATTCTATCCTGAGAGAGTGACCTCACGGACATTCTGTCGGGGTCAAAGGTCATGTCGTCCACAGCAATGTCTTCAAGGTCAAGGCCGGTCTCAGTATACCAAGACGTCTGCGATTTACACTGCTCAAGCCGGTTTTCAGGATTATAAAGACTATTTTTCACGACTTCTACCGATGTCGAATTACGAATGTTCTGAACTCCGGTCCTTATCTTGCCACTCAATGACGACACTGAGCGTTTCACCTTTTCAAACCTCCTCCCTGAGTTGGTTTCCTTGACTTGGGATTTTGTTTGTCCAAATATGTCCGTTGAAAGTCTACAGAAGATGAGAATATACAGTCCAACCATGATAGACATAAGTACAAAGTTCGGAATCAGGAGAAAAATGTAAACCTTAGGCCATATTGTGTCTTTCATTGACTGGTCCTTTCCACAACAGTGGACTGACATTTCAATACCTTTGTAGCGAACTCTTGTGTCGTTGACTCCCCATAAAACGGCAATAGGAACTCCATACAATGAAGCCACGATGAAAATTCCCACGCAGACGCGTCTCACAAAGCGTCTGGAGAGCTGCCACGCATGCGGAGTACATATCTTCCGGTGCCGATCTATCGCGATGAAGAGTAGAATATAGGTCATCGCGCATGACGACGCAACGTTGAGGTATGCTTCCGCTTTGCAAATAAATCCCAGACTGTAGTCGTAAAAGTGTAGCTGAGAGAACATTTCCATTGGAACTATGGTGACACAGTCGAATATATCAATGGCGCACAGTGCCAAAACAAACGTTCTGAAGTTGCATTCTTTGTATTTGAATAAATGAACATAAAGCACGAATAAATTCCCCAGAATCGCTGCGATGGCTAGAAGTCCGGTATAGGTTGTCAAGGCAATAACATTTTTCTGGAAATCTTGGTTTAAATCCTCTGATGTTATGTTAAACCGTTGCAAGTTATGTTTTAGAGTCCTGGTAACAGAATCCATATCGCGTTATGTTTGCGAATTCAGTTCGAAAAATAGGATTTCTCTCAATGAAATGATAATCGAATAGTTATGAAAGGGCAATTGCTAGCTTTCACACGCGAATTTCGAACGAAGAAAGCCTGTAACTTATTGTTGTATATTTGTGCAGTGCAGCTTTTTCAAAGTAATTGTATCGGTAAATGTATGATATACATGTACGTAAGCTGCATATACCAGCCCTATAAAACTGTATATCAAGAAATTCTCCCTTAGCAAGCTAAACAGACTGTTTCCATAATTTAAGTTTTATATTTTCCCTCAACGTTGCGCATGCTTCACAGAGGATAGGAACCACTCAAGATCACAGGATCACCACAGGAAACCTCGACAATGTCGTGAATATCGTTAATTCTACTAAATCGGACAAAAACAGGGGCAGTTTTTCTCATGACGGGGTTTGCATCAATGCAACACGCTTATGGGATTTAAGACCCTTAGAAATCTACGTTTTTATATATTGAGTGTTTCTCGGAGTATTGCTTGGGACCCATCTGAATAAAAACTGAGGTAAAAGTAAGCAATGATCTGATCGGAAAAATGGCGCAGTCAGAAATAAACCTAGGTGGGAAAAACTAAATTGACAATCATGTACTTACACTAAGAGAACATATCGCAAGCCGAGTGATCAGCTATTTCCCAACAAGCGGTCACTCTAAATATAAACTTAATATATGAAAAACGTGCATAAGGTACCAACAGCACAAAAATTTAACACCAAAACATAAAACAATTAGAAACACAATATAAGTATTGTCTTGATAAAGCCGGGATTCCAAAAACAGGGCTTCAAAATCGCAGACTTAAGATAAATACACACTTTTTATTGGGACGTCTACTCTCTACAGCCTTTAAAATCTCAGCACATAAATTAACAGGCATGTTACAGTATTTTTTTCGCATTTGAACTGAATCACATAAGTGTCCCAAAGTGTTATCTATCTTCCGATAAGACGAGAAGGATTTCCTTTTTGGTTACTGAGTTGAACCGGTAGTGATCATCCTTAAGAAATTTTACCCATGCTTTATACAGAGATTTTTTCAGCTGTGAAAATTAAAAATTTCGTCAGAAAAAAAAAATCATATTTTGCTCAAAACATTGACTGTGAATACACGTTAGAACCGCCTCGGCGAGGCAGTACTTATGTGTTTCCACAATCTATGTTTTGGGTTAGAAATAAGACAAATAGATATATCCCTGCAAACCCCAGTTTTACTATTTAAACGTGGGATTTAAGGGGGTACATATATTACATATGCACGTTATCATGATGATGTTTGCTACATCATTACGAATACATGTCCGTGTAATACCCACTTTTATAAAGCAAATTTGGGGTATGCAGGGGTATACCTATTTTTCTTATTTTTGCTCCAAAATACAGGTTGTGGGTACTCGTTAGAACCGCCTCGCCGGTACCCAAAATCTATGTTTTGAGCAAAAATAAGAAAAATATCATTTTTTTTTTCAATTTTTAAAAGCTAAGAAATCTGTGTTTAATGCATGGGCAAGTTTGATAACGTCAAGCGCGTATGACATTCTCTACTCAATCTGTGAGTCCTGGTTTTTGATTCATCAGGATGTTTATGTTGATTTATATGCTTGTTCTTGATGATTCATTGACTTGTTAGAGATTCACCACGAGGACCGAAGAACTAACTAAATGTTATGAACCACTGCAGAAGCTGAGGGTGAGGTTATGCGCCTGTAAAACCGGTTTAAGCCCGCCAGTAACTTTGTGTTACTGATCGTTCCAAGGCGATACTTCTGTGGTGGTTCTTTTTGTTTTAAGTCTTGGTGTTTAAATTTTGTTTTTGTTGGCGCCTTATGTGTGTTTTCATAGTTTAAGTTAAGTTAACTGAGTGGCCACCTATTGGGAAAATAGCTGCTCATTCGGCTTACGATATGTTTCATGGTATAAGTACCTGATTGTTAGTTTGGTTTTTTTCCACCTCGGTTTTTGGAGTGGGAATCTTTTTTCTGATTGCGCCTTTTCCTGATCTTTGCCTACTTGTACCTTTTTTTCAAATGAGAATTTGTTTCATGTCATGTGAGTTATACCAAAAATGATAAAAGCATCATTGAGTGTAATAAATCATTCTGGGATCAAGCTACTTGAAAAACATACTATGCTGCAACTTTCGCATAAATCCCCTATATTTATTGTTGATTTTTGTTTTCATAAATCTTAAAGCTCTAAAAAGTTTTATTTAGCTGATGAGAATTTAAATTATCTGAAGGATCAAACTTTTAATTTTTTTTTTTATCATCTATATTTTGATTTTCATTTTTGTTCTCTCTGCATTTTAAACATTTCTGTATCATTTTTTTTTCTTAAACATATGTCTGTTCAATCTGTTATTTGAATTGATTAAAATGGTTTCAATTTTTGAGAAAACGTCCTCATTAACTAGCTGTATTCAATGATTTTATCAATGTCCTAAAAAGTTGCTGATTTTAATCACTCTGCTACTCTGTATCTTGAAAATGTATGATCATGTATTGCCAAATTGTCATGCTGTTCCTTCTGGTCTGTACAGTTTGTCTGTGTTGCCTTTCATATGCACAGTGATATGCATGAGTTGTCCAAATTCTAAAAGATAGTACACATGAGTTTTCACATCGCCCTGGATATATTTGGAAATGCACCCTCGCTTAATGGATCTGAAAACAAAACAATATAGAAATAGAAAGAATGAAAAACAAATTGTCATTTTTCTAAATTCTGTCTTTGACCTTGTTTTTATAATCGAATATTACATTTTTAAATCGGTTTACCCTCCTGTGCCTAAGTGTTAGACACCGAGTCCTAAGGACTACATTGAATCCGAGTCAGTTCTTTTTTTCTTTTCAATCTTTAGAAATGTTACAATGATGGCAAACCCATCCTTAAGACAAATACTATGTGACATCATATGTAAGCAGTGGGACTCTGGGCTCGATAAATATTTAAGAGTGTTTAAAGGGAATGATCAATTATGCCGAAAAAAAAATATGAAAATGATGGTGTGGTGTATGTAAAACTTCATGGACTTGTTAGCTGTATTTTGGTGTTATGCTTTAATTGCCATTGGTTTGATGTGGTGAATAGTCTCAAGATGTTTAAAATCACCCCTTCTAATGCCTACCTGAAAAATCTTATTTTCAAACGCCGTCTCCGGTCGACGGAAACTGTGTCGACGTCGATACTTGACGATGTAGACGACGGATATAAACGTCAGAAAGAGAATGACGACGGAGGTACACGATATGGCGATAGCTATAATCTTGGAATGTTCGTGGAATGATGAAGAAGACTCTGAAATAGGTAATAGGCGAAAACATCATTTGAATAAGCTAAAAATTAAAAGTAAAAGTAAGCAATATTCAGGAACGTGTGAATCAGAACCAAAGTCCCATCCAAAAACGCTAGGTGTGAAAATCCAAATTTACAATCAGATACGGATGCAAAGAGAACGTATTGTAAGTTAAGAGTTAAAGTACCGAGTAGAAAAATAGACTATAGGTAAAATAGAGGACGGATCTACTGAAGTCTTACGAATCAACTTTCAAGCTCTTAAAGAAGTCTAGAACTTATGATATCGCTGTCAAATTTCATGTTCATGGAGATGTTAAAAACTCAGAGTTAAAAGAAAAGTAAAACGTTATAATCGACTCAGACTTATAAGAAAAATAAAAACTTATAAATGAAATTTGAAAGTTTTACATCAGCTGAACTGTTTCAAGCATGAAAATAAGTATCACTATATGTTGGTGGTGGAAGTGCTTACCAGAAACAATTGTTGTTACAAAATGAAGTTGATTTGAGTAAATCACTTTAGACGTCTCTAATATAATCCCTATCCAGACAATATACATAGTCTGTGGAACCAAACTTTCTATCACAAATTGCTTTGTATCTTTGTCTACACAGTTTTGCATCGCACGTTTGTCATCAGAGTCAGATGACTTTATCCAATATATTTCTATGTATATGATATCTGAGTTATTCCACAGCTCATTTGATTCCCATGTGATATGTATTGATGTAGCTTGTATTTCATTGGCTGAAATCTTTGGACGAAGATGATAGTCGGTTGTGTCTGAAACGACAAACTAGCCAGTAAAGTAAAGCAAATAAAGAACATTTGAAAAGTTCGGTTTTCAGCTATTACAGTAAAGGAGCTATAACTTTGTATTTGGCATTGGTTCTTGGCAACAGATTGGATAAAACGTGAACATACATGGTATTTAGTTTTACCTTGTATTCTCGTTGTGTTGAAAAACGTCATCCCAATGGTTGTGAAATCTTCTAAATACATCAGCTCTGCCATGTACCACGATGAAGACTTCAAACATTTCAACATACATCGTGTAGCGTTGGCTTGCAAAGCATTTGTATAGCTCCAATCAGGATCACTCAGTGCCCTATATTTCACTACAAGAGTCCAATTTCTTAGCACAACTTTGTTTGGAACTATCCATCGCAATACGGCAAATGTTGATGACGCTTTATCCACAGAGAAGGAAATTTCAGTGTTGTTTTGTGTTGTTTCACTCCTAAATGGGGCTTTCGTGCCGCTGAGCGGTAGAGTAGCCGATTTGTGGTCCGTTGTTTCTTGCGAAGGCATATTTGTTTCTTCTGATTTTAAATCATCTGAAAGCGAGCGAAAATCATCAGTGCAGTTTTTATTATTTCTGACATGGACAATGACATCAGGATAACGTGTTTGTGAAATATATACCAAGTTATACTCCACTTTTATTTAGTAAAACTGGAGTCTACAGGGGTAGACCATTTTTTCTTATTTTTGATCCTAAACAAGAAGGCGGTTCTAACGTGAACCCTCAACCTATGGTTAGAGCAAAAACATAAACAATAATCGTTTTTTTCCAATTTGTGTATCGCTAAAAATTGTTTGTATATTGCATAGGTATGTTTTCGTAATGTTATTATTTCTGACATGGACCATAATTTCTGATAACTGAGCAAAGCCTGGTAGTTCTGATCATTTCTGACATACGAAGTATTATTTTTTAATGAGAACAAGCGATCGAAGTGTTTGGATTTCAAAAAAAAAAAAAAAATAAATAAAAATAAAAAAAAAAAATAAAAAAAGAAAAAAAATGTGAAAAAAAAACTTTGGTCAGTCCACTCATATTAATTATATTGAAATATGGCCATATAGGTATATCGATACGCTTTTTCCATATGCAAACATTTTTCTTACAAAACGTAAATACTCTTTTCTTTTGCTCCGGATTTCAGTAAGTTATTCGGCGCCCAGGGATATCCATTGTCCGGCAGCTTACTGAGTCTGTGAGTCCTCGTATTTGATTCATCATGGTGATTTATTTGTTTGTCCATGTTGATTCATTTACTAGTTCCAGATTCACCACAAGGACCGAACAAATAACTAAATGTTATGAACAACTGCTGAAGATGAGGGCGAGGTTAGGGCCCTGTTAAACCGGTTTACCCCCCCCCCCCCCCCCCACACACACACCTCAGTAATTTTATACTACTGATCGTTCCAAGGCGATGCTTCTGCTGTGGTTATATTTGTTTTATGTTTTGGAGTGGAATTTTTGTGCTGTTTGAACCTTATGTACGTTTTCTTAGTTTTAGTTAAGTTAGGGTTACTGAGTGGCCGCCTATTGGGAATAGCTACTCAGTAAAACGGTGTTTTCTACAAGTATAAGTGCCTCATTGCCGATTTGGTTTTTTTTTCACGTGGGAATTTCATTCTGATTGCGCCTTTTCCTGATCATTGCTTACTTGTACTTTTTACAAATGTAAACGCTTGCCTGCTACGGCTTTGTTATAAAATGTTATATAGCCACATGTCAACAAATATAATGCACACTGAGCAATAAGTATTGGTATACATGGTCAAGTGTTATTTCATATATACGATATCTTTTTGCGGTTGGTATGGGAGTGGGGGTTATATAGATTCTTTTAAATCAAAAACCGTTCTTCTCGCTTTGAATGGTTTACTGCTTCCAAAGGATCTAACAATTATTTTATTTGCTATTACTGCAGCTGGTGTTGTGCCGTGTGGCGGCCCTAAAAAGTCTCCCCGTACATCATCCATAGTGCAGATTATATTTTTCTTTTGGTCCTTTGGGATCAGTGAACATATTCGGAATATTTCAAATATATCGTTCGTTAAGAATCATCTTCTTAACTGTATTTTGATTCTGTAGCTCCTTTGGGATTATGAGTCTTTGATTTAGACTACACAGATGTAAATTATTGAAATTGCAGCAAAAATGTCGGGCTTTCACTGCCAGTTTTGAAAAGGGTCACTGATGAAGTTTCATTACCCGAAATTGTACAATATGGCCCATCTTCTCGCTTTGAATGGTTTATTGCTTCCAAAGGATCTAACAATTATTTTTATTATATGGCAAGTGATGAAATATAGAGAAATGTGTATTATATATAACCAATATTTGAAAAAGTTATATTTTCACATGTGAAAATATAAAAAAGTTATATTTTCACATGTGAAAATATAAGATTTGGGAATATGCAAATTACGATTCCACCGTTTCATTTCTAATTTAAGCATAACTAAATTTTATAATCTATGCTATTGTTGACGCAATGAACGTTCACACACAATAGCGACGTAATGACGTGACGTAATGACGTCATTTAAGATTTTGACGTCATATGCTTTAGCGCGCAACGTTACAATGACTACATGCAAAATAATAAAAAGAAAATTCAAGTTTTTGGAGTGAATATGAGTTTTATTTCATCTCGTGAAGTGAAAAATTATATATTTCATTCGTGCCTTCGGCACTCATGAAATATAAAAAATTTTCACTTCACTCAATGAAATAAAACTCATATTCACGACAAAAACTTGAATATCCTCTATCTATTAACGTAAATCCAGAATCATAGCTCCATTTAACATTTATGTCTTCCTGGAGACAGAATTGTTAAATTGTCAGTGAAATTATAGTGATTAAGCGCTATATATAGGCGGTCTGGTGCAACATCTGAAGACTAAAGTAGTACGTTTGTTCAATGATGCTAATTCGTGGGAGGAACCTAACGAATACATTGCTATAGGGAGTGTCAAAATCTAGCAATTATTTAGAACTGTTCAGACATTTGCGTCATTTACGCATCGTTCGATGAAGCACGTCGATCTTCTTAATATTTAAAGGAAAGCTGTTTCTTGCACACCAGACAGAAATTGCCACACTTTTTGCCTGGGTGATAAAATTGCATCTCACCCAGGTGTTCTCACCCAGGCTAAGTGCGCCAAATAAATTACGCAAAACCTTGAAATAAACCAGATTTTGGGGGTTGTTGTGCAAGAAAAAGAATCTAATATGGTGTTCTTTTCTAGATGGAAGTTTCCAACCCTCGGGATGACCGTGCTGAGCGGAACCTCGGCGGAGCCTCGGTTCCGCTCAGCACGGTCATCCCTTGGGTTGGAAACTTCAATCTAGAACAGAACCCCATATAAGATTCTTATATTCTGTTCCATAAATCGCAATGTAAACTACCCCAATACTGGAGGCAGTGAAGTACCTTTCGTTCTTGAAATAAAAGATATTTGGCTTTCTTTCTTAAGTCTACGTGTTTTATTAATAGCTGTACAAGATATTTTAAGCAAGTCTTATTAAATGGTTTGAATTACATGTACATGCATATTGCTCATTTGAAGCAGTGGGATGATGTGACCAATTACATCATTCCGGCCATTAACCAACATAAGCATGGTGTCCTCCTTGTGAGACAAAGGCAAACTGTATGGCTGATGCCCTTTAAATGAAACTAACTTATCCAAATTATGACAGTCAAGACAATATGACACTATTGGCTCATTAAATCAACCATATTTGTCTACCTTTCTTGGTTCAGTCGAGATACGTTAGACCGCACCCCTGGGTCTATATCCTAGAATGTTTTAGTGCGATTACGCTACTTTTCTTGGTATCTGAGTACAATGGAGTCGTCAAGATATCTTCGACAACACACGTCTTTTGATATTATCTGCCTTTCTTGGAACCTTAAAGCCCCTTTTTGACAAAACTGCAACCATAATATTCTGATAACATCTAACAAACCAGGGTTCAGCTGCTAATATCTACCTTTCTCTGTGCAGTCCAGATAAGTTTGACAACACCCCTGGTTCGTGTTCCTGAATTCTTCCTGCAGACAGTTGCTTGGGTCATGACCTCCACAAACACCGTAACACGTGACAACACCGTCAGAGCACGTGCAGTTCTCGAGACAATCAATCAACCAGCTTTCACCGTGTTCATACTGGTCATTTTGATACTGACAGTTGGAAGCTGGAACAGAAATGTATGCAATTACGAAAACATCCCTATGCAATGGACTGGTGAAAACTTAAAATACTTTTCGAATATTGGTCAAAAATCAAAATGGTATATGAGTACACGTTAGTACTTCAAACGAATACTAACTATGTTTGTTTGTTGTTTTTTTTTTGTTGTTTTTTTTTTTTTTTTTTTTTTTTTTTTTTTTTAAAGAAAAAGAAAACCCGAATAGCTATGTACGCCCCAGGTTTAATTTAAAGAAAATGTGTGACATATGGCATTTCGCCTATTTTTAACCGTCTCGGGTCCAAATGGATCTACGCTGATTAATCAAAGTCTGTGTAAATGTTTATACAATGTCAGATTGAATAAACATAGACCAAACTCCCAATAGGAAAATCATTTCCTCGCCGGAACAACGCTTACTCAGTTAACAATAACAGTTTAGCCATCTCATGCACATAATATACCTAGTAGTTCACAACCAAGTTTAACGAAGTAAGTCTCAAGTTGTCCAGCAGTTTGTCAGAGATTCCTTATTTTGCATTGTCAATAATCATTTGTCAATGCCATAACTATTGTTACAGTTTATTCAGTCTGAATGCCTCTTGCGACAAACAATTAGTGTATACATGCCCCCAAACTATTTTTTACAGAATTTTAATAACTCAAATACCCTTTACCTGTAACACAATGCTCCACAAACTCACAGCAGTAGTCCTCGGGTCCTATATTGTCACCACACACAGGTGTCTCTGTCTCACCTCTCGGACAGACGGACGAACACGTGAACATACCAGTAGACAGACACGTGCAAATTTCCTCACATTCTATGATGATGGTTTCGTTAACTTCGACACGCCGGTCGTCATAAAGACAGTGATTCAAAGCTGAAACAAGTACAGGAATTGGGCAGAGTGAATAATGGGCCACGATCGCTGACCTGAGAACCAACTAGTCATCAAAATGCCTGAAAGATCAGGGACCTGTCCATTCAAAAGCTGTATAGAACTCATGAATATTGATATTATATGACCAAATTTTGTCCAGTGTTAAGTATTTTAAACCGGGATGGGCACTGATAGTCGGTAAACTTGTCAAACACTATGAAAAGGTGCCCATCTCTAGCATTAACCCGACACATCCTGATCGAAACTCCTTAATATGGTAGGGTTACCTATATATTTGTTCAATCAATGTGTAAATATGATTAAACAAACTTTAAAATCTCGTTTAGCATTTGTTTAAATATTGCTCTCATATCAAACTTTCCATTCTACCATCTTAGATACATGCAGTCCGTCGGGCTTAATGGTTTGTCAGTTTAAAAATCTAAAACGAACACGTGTACGTATTTATCTTTGAAAAAAAAAAAAATAAAAAAAAAATAAATAAAAAAAAAAACTTGAAGCGGGAAGCTATTTTAAGAAGACAGACAACTATATAGTATTGGTCTTCATTCGTATATTTTAGAAATCGTTTAACCACTGACACACACACGTACCTTTCGTTTTCACCACCAGTGTTTCTGTGAGGTTTAGAAATGTGAAGAGCTCAGGTTCGTCCCAGGTACCAACTCTGATGTAGTACCACTGGTCAGGAACAAGGTCCACATCTCGCAGGGTGATGTGGGGCTCCGTACCGAACTGGAATAGAACAAAATAGTCGGGAAAATTCTTTAGATTTTGACATTTATTTAACAAACATGTTGAATCCGTTCTACAAAAATATATTCATTTTATAATGATCAATGTGAAAGATAATTTAAATAAGAGACGTAAAAGACGATTCCTGTTCTAAGAATCGACCCAACAAAGCGGTATGAAAATCTTTTCTATGCATAGCTGTGAACGCTTCTACTGTAGTAACAGTTTCTTTGTGTCAACAGCACTTGTTTGCGTACCCAGCTTGATCAAACAGAACAAACGCCTACTTTTTGTCTTTCAAGCCAGTCGTTCATTACCTCATGTCTATCCCAATTCTTCAGATCTTCATCAAACTTTGTGCTATACATCACGCTGTATTCATAGTGGTAAACCTCGGGTATAAAATCATTCCATGTCAGCTCTACGTGGGTTGTTCCGATTTCTATGGCTGTTAGGTTGAAACGACCTGGAAATGCAACGGTCATCTTTAAAACAGATAAAGGAACCTAATTTTCAGTCTTCGTGCTGCTGCTGCTGCTTCTACTACTACTACTACTACTACTACTACTACTACTACTACTACTACTACTGCTGCTGCTGCTGCTGCTGATGATGATGATGATAATGATAATGATGATGATGTTGATGATTGTGCTGCTGCTACTCCTGCTGCCATGCTGCTGCTGCATCTGCTGCTGCTGCTGATGATGATGATAATGATGATGATGATGATGATGATGATGTTGATGATGATGATGATTGTGCTGCTGCTGCTGCTGCTGCTGCTGCTGCTGCTGATGATGATGATGATGATGATGATGATGATAATGACGATGATGATGATGATTGTGCTGCTGCTGCTGCTGCTGCTGCTGATGATGATGATGATGATGATGATGATGATGATGATGATGATGGTGGTGATGATGATGGTGATGATGATTGTGCTGCTGCTGCTGCTGTTGTTGCTGCTGATGTTGTTGCTGCTACTGCTGCTGCTGCTGCTGCTGCTGCTGCTGCTGCTGCTGCTGCTGATGATGATGATGATGATGATGATGATGATGATGATGGTGATGATGATGATGACGACGACGACGACGAAGACGAGAAGATCGATCAGATTTGACAATGACACCTACATATATTTGGTGTGTCTCATATATACTTGTCTTTGCGTCGTGTTTCTTGACATTTTGTCTTGAGTTTTCAATTAATAAATCTCGTTATAGTCTGTGTAGATCAGCTATTTTAATGGCTTCGCTTTCAGACGTTGCTAAAACTGATGCTGTGACACGACAGAGTAACTAGCTTGTTAACCAACGGAACCGCATCATGAGAGAATAGGAATTTTGCCTATGCGAAAACAAAGGCGCCTTTGGTTTTGCTACCCGTATGGATAGTACAATTTCTCTGCCTTTTAAACGCGAAATTTCAAGCTTCTAGGCTGAGTCTTTGACTGTATAGGCCGGTTTTCGTCAGAGCTTGTCGGAAACCCTGAAGCCCGGTTTACTCACGTCGCGTCTCTACTAATCTGATTATAGTCGAAGTAATGGAAAATACCGATTGCTGAACCCTGCAGTGATGGTTTTTAATTATATCAATGCATTTTAAAGACAAGATTCTGGATCAAGTTTTAAGTTCGCTTCTGGTTTCGTGAGCTTGTTTGTTACATGACAGAAATACGTATGATTATTAGGCCTATACAAAGTTACAAGTCGGCAATGATCAGGAAAAGGCGAAATCAGAAAGAAATTCCCACTCAAAAACTGAGGTGGGAAAAAACTAAATTGACAATAATGTACTTATACTTACATGTAGAAAACATATCGTAAGCTGAGTTAGCAGCTATTTCTCAATAGGCGGCCACTCAGTTACACGAACTTAAATAAAAATATGAAAATATAACGTACATAAGGTTCAAACAGCACAAAAATTCGACTCTAAAACATAAAACAAATGGAACCACAGCGTATCTCTACTTCTCATTTTCAAAACTTACTCCAATTTGCTAAAAACGCAAGAAAAACATTTAGATTCATATAGATAAACTCGCAACATTAATTAGATATATCAACCCTAGCCAATCCCCTTCCCCTTTCCCCCACGCACCCACCCACACTTACTTTTTTAATTGTATTTTTAAACATTTTAGCACTTTCCCGACCCAAGCAGTTGTGTTTTTCTAGGCTGATTGGTTTCTGCTATAACATCTCATCCCATTTTCATTTTAATAACGCAAACAAGTTGTATCAGACAAAACATGAATGAATGAATGAATGAATGAATGAATGAATGAATGAATGAATGAATGAATGAATGAATCAACATGTAGGCTTGTGAATAAATACACGAACTAACGAACACGAACGAACAAATGAATTTATTTATTTATTTATTTATTTATCTATTTAGTTTATTTATTTATTTATTAAAACTAATCAAATGAAAATAACCTGAAAATAAAATAGATCTGTCAAACTTACCAAGACATTCTCCATTTGCACATGAATATCCTAGAATTTCATCACACTGACGCATTTCATATCGCCCACACTCTTCCCCCTTTAGTAGAGGACAACATCCGTGTTCATCACGAGGCTGACGTCCGAGGCATACAATTTCCTTGTCACATTCTGAGGCATTGGTGTAAGTCAGAATTGATAGCAATGTTCCAAGTGCTGATAGTTTTTCAGCCATTACTCGTCTAAGTTAATTCTTCAATGTGATTCACTGCAACTTAGAGAAGACATTTCTAGGCTCGTCGCGAGAAAAACTGTCTTATGAACTTTCCGTCCATGTTATACAGAGCCACGATATTGTCGAGAGGCTACAGGCTAGAGACTTGAAACTTCGGTGTGATACATACGTAAATAGAAGTCAGCGTCATTTTCAATTAACATAGGTATTTAATGTACATATACATTTTTTTTATAATTTAAGCCTAACAGAATTTTCTTCTAACTATATGAGCCGCCTCGTGGGAAAACCAACAATCTGCATAGACGAAAACAAAGGCGCAGATCAGCTTCGCGGTGACCGCGAAGCTGATCAGCGCCTTTGTTTTCGCTACTCGGATAGTACAATTCCTCTTCTTCTTAAATCCGAAATTTCAAGCTTCTAGCCATCTTCTGTGACTATACAGGCCGGTTTGTGTCAGACCTGTTCGGAAACCACATTGTTGGTTTTCCCACGAGACGGCTCATATCAGACAGTCCTCTTAGTTCACAGCGCTGCAAAAGTACAAACAAATCAACCTTCATTGTATTTCACAATTTTCAATTTACAATCTCAAGATTTATTTATTTATTTATTTATTTATTTATTTATTTATTTATTTATTTATTTATTTATTTATTTATTTGAATACAGAAGCGCTCTTTCTACTTTCCTTTCAACACAAATGTAAAAAATAAAAAAAAAAAAAAAAAAAAAAAAAAAAAAAAAAAAAAAAAAAGATTTATTAAACCTATAGATTACTAAACATTCTGAAACCATCATCAGTTAATTTTTCATCAAATCTGACATAATTAAGATAAGACAGACAAGTTTCCGATGAATTTTTCCTGGCCAATAATTGAATATTCCAACATCAATTTATTTGAGCCGCCACATTAGAAAACCAACAATCTGCATATGCGAAAACAAAGGCGCAGATCAGCCGTGCAGTAACTGCACAGCTGATCAGCGCCTTTGTTTTCGCCACTCGGATAGTACCATCCTTATTCTACATACATCCAAAATTTTAAGCTTCTAGCCATCTTTTGTGACTGCTGTGACTGTACAGGCCGGTTTGTGTCATACCTGGTCGGAAACCCCGAAGACCGGTTTTCTCGCGTCGCGGCACAATTTATTTGTCAACCCATTTATGGAGAATGCACTTTCCCATCATTATCATTTGGATATGCCCACTTTCATTTTAGATGCATCTGGAGTGCTTTTTAAAAACGCGTTTTCTTCCATTTTATATGAAATTCCCTTAACAAACAGATTAGCCCTAGACATCTGGGACTGTAGTTTTTGCATATGTCCCATAAACTGGATGCCATGCTCAATTGAGTTAAATCAATGTAAGTATGGTAAGTAATCTGTGCCAATGCAAGACAAAAATAGCCAAACGAAATCCGCGTCATCTACGTAGGGATTTCCGAGCTCTCGTTGACCACGTGAAGAATTATTTGTTTGGCTTACCACCAAATGTACAGGAAAGATTCAAATGAAGCCATTGCCAGGTCCGAGTCTTCATAATATCCACAAATAAATTAGTTGGTTTTGTGATGTCTTTGAACAACATATAGCCACTTCTTATTCCCATAAATCTATGTCAATAATCACTCGCAGTTTGTTCAATTACGTCTGAAACATTTCAATCGGGCTTCTAGCAGACGTCAAATTAACAGTTTTATTTATCTAATATAATTCCACATAGCCATAACACTTGATTCATATTAGCATGGCGTCCTATTTGTGAGATAGGCAAACAGTATAGCCCCAGATGAGATGCCGCAATGTGCTTAGAGAAATTTTACTGAAAAACGAAATAAAATTTTAAAATTACTCCTGATGTCCCTTAAAATGAAAGTAGACTCATCCAAATGATAGGACGTCAACAATTAGTTTAACAAGCTGGTCATTTTGTATGAAGAGAAAGTCTTTGAGTCGGTTTAAGCCCTCCATTAAATTACTGACCGCTTCAACATGTTCAAGACGGTTCTGTTGTGATTTAACTTCATGTTTAATATACGTTTATTTTGTCAGTCTTTATGTTGCACTCTGACATCTTTGTATTTGGCTGATGTTAGCCTGGTGGGTACCTTGTTGGGAAAGAGCTAGTCATCTTATGCGCTGTAAAATTTGTGATGTTTTTGCTTTACTTTCTTTCTTGGCTGATACTCTTGGTTGAGATTTTAATTTGAATTGTATCCATGCATATTTCTACTTTTTAACAGGAAAATAATTTCATTTTGAATGAGCTTAAGGTTCCATTTAAAGCAATTATAACCATTTATATTTAAATTTCTGACACCGTGTTGTGCCCTTGAGCAAGGCACGTTCACTCCCCAGAGTGCTGTTTAATACCCACGAAGCGATGACCTCGCCCATACATGACTGAAAAATTGTTGACTGAAAACAAACACACAAAATTTCTGACGTGGTCGAATCTGACAAACGAAAAGTGCATATACCTCTAAACACTTGCTAATGGTAGCAATTTAGCAGACGATTCAACAGAAAAGCCTCTTAAAATGTCTGCTTGATACAAGCGGACATCTAAAATAATTTCTATTTGTCACAGTACAGACGACCATTCCGCCTCCTTCAGACGGTGCTTAAATCCTTAGCAGGCTACAAATAATTCCGACTAGTCACTTTTTCATCAGTTATAATAAAAAATGAGTAGAAAAAAAAATCTTAAAAATCATTCGAACTACATGTAACGATACTAAGTATTTCTGACCAAGACTAATAAATTTTGATTTAGAATTTACTCGAGGATTAAAATGACTGATGGTTGTGGCAAACCGTGGGGTATTTGTTTAACTAATACTTGGAAATTTAATAGTTCATTTGCTTTAAACTGTTTGCTTACGGTGTCCCATAAAAGGTACCTTAAAAGTGGAACTTTTAGATCTACAAATTTAATGTACAATGTATCAATAAAATAAACAATGGATCACAAGTGCCAAATTAAACCCAAAACAATCATATATCCTTCGAAATAGTTCGAGGTAAAAGAAAAAAAAAATAATAATAATAATAATAATAATAATAATAATAATAATAATAATATAATAATAATAATAAAAACTTGCTTTTGTTGATTTCATTTACCACGAAAACCGACGAAAAATTAAAGAAAATTCCTTTTGATCTATAGATATTTTATATCCTACCCTAACCCCCAGTGTTTATATAGCAAAACTGGGATACACACGGATACAAATTTCGTACTTAATTATATATATTTTTATTCAAAACAGTCTTGGTGGCTCAAAGTTTTGACCAAAATTATCAAAATGTCTAAAATTTATATACTTTATTTTGTCATTTCTGCAGCTTCCAACTTAACTGTATATGTACCTAGTAAAAGCATAAACACGGCTAACAAAACGGGCCTTTAAATGCGTAACCGCCAATTAAGAAAGAAAATTCGATTCACGTCCTTCCGGTTCCGCATATGAAGACCACAAAAGGTAAACAAAACATACACTACTACGATCGATTGATGATTATATTTAAGTACAGAAATATATCGATTATCTATGAATGCTCTTTTGTCACTTATTTACAATTGTAAGTCAGCACCAAAGTAACTCGCAAAATAATTTGATGGTCTTTGTTTTATTCCCTTCTTCGAAACTGGTGTTACAACACGGCCAAAGTCGGCGAAATACAACTAAAAATTGGACAATTTGCTGGTAAATGTCAAATTTTAGTGATTGTTCCACGACAAATTTACAGATATATATTAACTAAATTGCAACTGATGTCTGTGCCAGTATTTCGTTGTGTTAGTGCCCGTCATTACCGATTTGAAGGGAAGGAAAAGATGGTTACGCATTTAATCATTAGAATATGAAGGATATATTTCAAGATACGTTTGAAAACCTCTACCGGTTCAAGTTATGGTATTTATTTTCCCTGTAAAGCGTTTTGAATGGCATAAAACCAGGAAAAAATAAATTAAAGTATACAGAATGCTGTAAAATCGTCTTCATGAACAGGAATGTCATACATGTGATCTATTGTATTACAGGTATTGCATAGACAGTTTGTATTATTTTATATCAAATATTTTCACTGCAAATATCACAAACACACCAATTTGAGTTAGCACCTATTAAGAGAGGACGAGAGAATGTGACAATTAAACTTCAGCGTAAAACTATTAACAAAAACAAAAACTTTAATACATGTGTTTTATAATGATTATATTGCTATCATTCTAATGATTAAATTCGTAACCGAAATGTTGACACAGCTTTTAACCACATATGCATAGAATGCAGTGGCCAGAGGCAACGAAACTGTCAATAGACCTCACACAATGTTAAAATCATCTGCACGCTGTATTGCTTTCCGTTAATATGGACGTAATGAGTGGAAATCTAAAAATATCCCTGCGACTGACCCATATTTTCATTGTGTACAATGCAGTCCCAACATGTGTTTTGGGGTAGGGAATAAAAATCATGATTATGAAGAAAAGTTTCTGGAAATCCTTTGGGGTCCAAATATACAAGTAGCAATATCTAACTAATAAAATAGCACTGAGAGAATTATAATCATCTGTCTTCGAATCAATAGTGGAGCAAATATCATGGGCTATCTTTCAAGGGGGTGGTCTGTGGAGTACCACATTTGTTTCTATATACCAAAATGTTTGTATTGGTCTGTAGTTTTAAAATCCAGCGTTTGCCACCTTGGCAAACCTTGCATAACTCCAGTATTCAAGATGCCGTCCAAGATGGCTGCCATTTCTTAAAATCAACCCCTATACAAAAATGCATCATAATTTTCATGTGTTTACATTGTAATGGTTTTTTAATGCCCCATTTCATGTAAGAACGATGTATTGGTCTATTTCAAGTAAAAAACCTGACAGTTTAGGTAAAACAGTTGTAAAAATCATACTTAAATTGACAAATGCACGTACCTAGGAATGTTTGTTTAATGACTCATTATTTATGATCACATAGTTATGGCTGCTATTTTACTTCTTTTCTATCAAATATAATATTTTTAAAGGTTTTATAGAAACAGAAATTGTTTCTATATATAATATTCATGTTTAAAGTGTTTTGGCACCTTTTAATGATGTGAAGCATATTTCACTTCTCTGATAATATAAATGACTATGGTTTGCTTAATTCTCTAAACAACTTCTCTAATTAGCTGTTATAGCTAATCAAAGTTCAAACCAGCATGACCACCATTACTGTTGATAAAATCTCCAGTCATGACATGCTGGGGTCTGTTATCTCAGAAATTGTTCATGGCCAGAATTTTTCTGTTTTGGCAGCAGACGAATTTCAGCATGTAAATTGCTGTTGGACAGCAAATGTATCAGTGTTAAATGCAAGGCAAACTTCTGCATGGTGACATGGGGAATGGATATAAGGTGTTTTGCTATATACCTAACCCTACAAAGAGCATAGCTGTTTGCATATTAAAAAAAAAAAAAAAAAAAAAAAAAAAAAAAAAAAAAAAGATACTTAATTTAGGAAACAAAAATTTGGATTTAAGAACATATTCATACTCCAAGCAAAAATGGTGACTGAAAAGCATTTTGAACCAGACTGTTTCAAAGAAGACATGCGGGTCCGTTGATATACTGCTGGAGCATTTATATGAAACAACATAGTTTTATTCATGTCATTAGTATAATTATTATTTTAAAAACATAACCATATTTATACAGTAACACATGTACAAATGTATAAATACATTGAATACTCAGGTTCATACTGATACCCCTGGGCACTAAACTTGCCCATGCTGGACTCAGAGTCACTATTTTCATTTGCACACTCTCTTCTTATTTGCCAGAAAACTCCTCAGCGCTGAGAATTCTGTTACAGTTAGATTTTATAGCTCTTATCATCATGATCATGATATCAATTACTCTACAATCCATGAAATTAGGGCCATGGCAGCAAGAGGGCAATAAATTAGCCAACCTGCATGTCAAACAGATGTTAATGGCTTGATTTCCAGACACAAAATATTTTTAATTCAGTTTTCACAGTCTCAGAGTGAACAGAGTACAAAGTGAAAGAGCAGTTTATAATTTTGTTTTTGATGGTGAAAGTGTTTTTGTTCATGAATAATAAAAATGAAGAGATATGAATGGAGTCAAGGGTAAGTTTATAATTACATCACCCATTTATAAGTAGTAGACTCTTACAAACATGCATGCAAAACTAGTCTACTCTTCTATGATAATGATAATAATGAAGACTTAAAATTTTCTGAATATTCATTTTAATACCAATATCAAAGAAAACCATTTCATGGGGAAATTAAAATTAAATCTGAACTGGCATTTTTTTGTTTTGACTGTTGCTGTTCCAACATGTGCATGGGTAGGCTACATCAGGTAAAATGCTGTGTCACAAGAAAACCTGACTTGGTTTGAAAAATGCACACAGTGCTTTACAGCTTCACGCACTAATTAAGGCTAGAAGTTTTATAATAGACTTTGAACAAGCTGATAGTAAGCTGCACGCTTCACAGTGATCACTGTACATTCATTTGTTTGAATAAAGTGATTAGGGTTTTCTTATGACACGGCGCCTATATATGTAAAATCCAGGGAAATATTCTTTTGACCATGCTACATGCAATCCTGGGTCAACCGCTAAGTTTATTTAAGTTATTCCAGTGTTCTTTGGCAAGCCTTCTTGAGACAGTTTATCAGTACTTAGTGCACATTTTACCACAATAAATTGACAATCAGCAGAAGGGGAAATTTGTCATGGAACCAATTTTTCACGTGCCAGGGGTAAACAAGCTAGTATTTTTTTTAGTAATAAGGAAGGAATATTTTAGAATGATTGCGCTTGTTGAAGCATAAAAATTGCATAATCTATAAAATTCTAAAATGTGCATAGTACTGCCAGAACTTGGGAGTAAATGAAATGTTAAGCCTGCGCTGTCCACAAAAAAAATCTCTTTATAACATAAATGCGAAAATCTGCTATCAAATGAGTATATGGTCAGTTGTAACAGTTGAATGAGCCGCGACGCGAGAAAACTGGTTTTCCTGGTTTCAACCAGGTCAGACTCAAACCAGCCTGTACAGTCACAGATCAAAGCTAGAACCGTGAAATGTCGGATTTGAAAACTAGAGGCTCTGTACTATCTATGGAGCGAAAACATAGGTGCTGATTAGCTGTGCAGTTACTGCACGGCTGATCTACGTCTTTGATTTCACATAGGCAAAATCCGTTTTCTATGACATGGCTCAAATGATACAGGCCTATGATGTTGCCCAATACCAAGACAATTATGGCTGCAATATACATGTACTTTGACAGCATCAAAAGCATGCATAGTGCCATTTGATGTTGCAAATAGAAAGTAGTCATGCTAGATGTATCATGATAAGTATCGCTTTTGCACACTGCATCCCCAAAACACACAGATATATATGAAACCTAGAATGGCTGATCTGAACCCTCATTTATTCAAAAACGTACATTTCATGAGCAAGGGGATATTAGTGGAAACCTGTCGAAGCCAGTCAGTCCTATGCACTCATTAAATCATGCACTCGCAATAATGAAAGTATTATATGTTCATTTCAGATTTGCCTATATAGAGGAGTATGAAATTTTCAAAATTATTTCACATCTACAATGATGAAAATGTAGAAGAGAAATACATAAATGTGGAAGAAGTGTGTCAGTATTTTCAGAAACATGATGGGAAGGTGAACAAATACAACCTTAAACGTTCATTACAAACATTTCAAGGAGGCCCGAAGACAATTTGTGGTAAAGACAGTGCAACAGTTTCTGCTGTGTTAAAATATTGTTTTTCATATTCCAATACTTCTAAAACATGTGCTTCGATTGTTAAAAACATAGAAAATGAGTTACTGTCTGGAGAAACTTGCAGTAGTATTAATTCTTCTTTGGAATTATATAAACAGATTGCTAAGGCAAAATTTCACCAAAATTCATGTGTTTTTGATCACATAGATCTCAATGAAGAAGAAATTGCGACCTTAATTGTTGACCATAAGTCTTACTTCACACAATCTGAATGGAAAAAGATATGTTGGTTTGAAAATAGTTTTGCAAAGGACATTAAACTGCAGCAAACAGATCTGTCCTATGAAGCTGTTTTGGAACTGAAGTACAACAAATATCACTCCCTACTGACTTTGACTGAAAGGAGCAAGGAATGGGTCCGCAAGTCAGAAGAGGAAATACTACAAAAAAGTCTAAGGTACAAAGCTTCAGACCGGGAAAATCAAGTAAAACTTGAATCAGGGCATATTGCTATTATACTTGACAGTGACATAAAGTCCTTAGTTGACATTTATTGTTCAGACAGCATAAGCAAAACAGTAACTTTTGATTTGACAAACGGGATTAATCCAAACTCTGTATGTGTTGTGCTTTGTTATAACCAGGATGTGCAAGTCAGTTTTGATGACCTATGTTCTAGAATATTTTATATGTTAAAAAGAAGACACAATGTTTGTTTAGAGTCTGTCATACTAATTGCGACTGAGGAACTTAAAGACTATGTGTCAGATGACGATGATCACATTTATAGGTTTATTCTTCGTGATTCTGTTGAAACAAAACAACTGAAAAACATTTCAAAGGTTTGGCAGGCAGATCAACTCATTGATGACACAATAGACTATGAAGAAGTATTTCATTGCCAGACATGTTATGATGGTGTGCTGAATAAACCACTCTCATCTGATCAATTCAGCATTGTGCAGGAATGGTACTTAGAGACACCAATAGAAACTCAGATTTTGTTAGAGAATTTCATAAACAAAGATACGATAAGGAGACACAAAGACCCGGAAAATTTCATCAAGAAGAAACTTCAAAAGCTTTATTCTGTGTATGATGTGCTCTTGAACATCCACAACAAGAAATTCACTGGTGTTTTCCAAAAATCTAACAGCAGTAAACTACTTATAGAGTACAAAAGTGTGGGATCTGTATTTGACATCACATATGCGACTGGAACAACTTCCAGTCTAAGTCAAGCTGAAGCTCAGATAAAGAGCAATACGTGTAAGGATCTATGTTACTATAACACATACCTTAAACAACACCACCTTAAATACGAAACAGTAAATAAAGAGTTAAATTCAAGTATTAACCTACGATCATGCCATCTCATTCTAATGTTGGACAACTTGGTGCGTTTACAGTATATTGCGGATCCAAACCCCGGTGAACATCGATCCAAGCAGTTATGCACATTACCCATAACACTACAAGGTCTGCCCTTAGACAGTAGTATTACACAACAATGGCATTTGGCAGAATGTAATGGCCAGATTGATTGTTCTTGTAAGCAACCAGTCCATCTCAAGAAAGATGACATAGAACGGGTTCTTCTGAAAAATGATGAAGATCAACAGACGTTATACAGTTCCTTTTTCAACCTACTGACCTTTGGCTATCCAGTGCTTTGGAAGAAGTTACCTGGTATGTAAAAGGTTGATTTGCTTTAGCTAAGTGTCATGGATGCAAATGTTTGACAGTTGATTTGCTTTAGCTAAGTGTCAGGGATGCAAATGTTTGACATAAGAATATAAATGTTAAATAGTTAAATATTCATTTTAACTCTTTCGATCTTTCATGTGTTAAAGCAGAATTGTCATTTTTAGTCTGTCTCAGATGCATTTTATGAAATCATATGTCAATATTACAATTGCCTATTTTTAAGGCTTTGATTTATTTCACAGATGATTTGTTGGATCATATTGAAGGAAGAAAGCTTGAACAGGATGCCAATCTTGAGAATAGAAATGAGCAGTCTTCAGATGCCCTATCCATTCAGGTATGCAATTGTTATGTATTTAAGCCTGGTGTATGTATATAAAATACTACACCTCATCAAGTGTTTCCATTTTAATGCAAAAATGCACCCAACATATTGTTTCCTCAGAAAGTTTAAACACCTAGATAATAAACATAAAACTCAGATCCTTTAAGAGCAGTGAGCGTATTAATGAGAAAGGGGTGGGCCATACCGCGGTATCGGCTACTTAAACCTCTTCATCATCAGTAACACTTTAGATTTGGCAAAATGGAGCCAAAGAGAAATACTGTAATTTTGCAAATTTCAACAGAATAGTCGATACAAAGACCAGTATTATTACAATCTGTTTTAAAAGTTATCATCAGACAATTTCGAACCAGAATATGTTTAAAACCTGACTACAGCTTTGTTAAGTTAGGTGGGATAGGAACGCTCATATTGTATAATATGAGTTGAAGACTTAATTGCCATGATATTTTCGGTTTGGAGACATTACACGTGTTTTTACTTTTCAGGACAACACAGACGAGAGGCCTGAAGTACAGAATGAAGAACAAGCAGAGCATTCGCATCTTGAATCAGAAGTTGAATTCATGGTATTCTTATGTTCTTTTTACAATTTAAAACAGTCTCTGCAATATGCCATCGTTATGATTTTAATGCATTTTAGTATATATGTGTTCATTGGAACATAAAATGCCAACGTGTGTAAATTTACCAAATTTACAGCAAGAAAATCTCAAAATCATGAAAAATGTTTCCCAATTCTACTAAAACTATGCATTCTTGTTTCCTAATTTGTCAGAAACGTGTTCTGCTTCCCCAATGGGAAAATCACTGACTTGTATGTCAGGCGAAAAAAGTGTGCTTCTGCACAACATTATGGAGAAAATACATTAGACTAAATAGAGTAATCAACCTATCTCTTGTGTTTTGACAGGATGAAAAACCATTTGAAGAAGACAACAGTGAAGCAGAAATGTCAGAACTGGATATTGACCTTGTGAATGTTCTGCACTCGATAGAATCTAACATGCCTGTTGAAGAAGAACTAGAATCTATGGAACTGGAGGATTCCACTGATGATGAGTCACAACTTCTACCAACACTGGAAAAGTCACTAGAAAACATGTCAATACTGGAAGAAGATTCAGATGAAGAATCGGCAGTCTCAATCCAGGCACTGTTAAAGTCTTTCGGCTTTACAAAAAACAAAGTGCCACCACTTCTGACCCGTCATCCCCCACCAGCTATAGGGCGTGACGATGACCCTTCAAAAATAAGGGAGATTCTTGATGATGTCTTGTTGAAAATGGGTTATGAGGCAGATCCAAACAAAGGAGTTAACCGTATTCTCTGTGGGCCGGATAATAAAATCGGGAAGTGTCTTCTGAACTTGCTAAATGCTGACAAAAAGTACAGAGTCTTCCTTCCAGAATTTCCATTACTGCATTTGAGAAAATCAAAAATCAACATCCTATTTAGTTCTTATGGAGACGCAGGACTTATTCAACTGTTAAGAGTAATGAGAAATGAAGACCAAGAGGAGTGGGCAAAGCTCATATCTATACAACATATTGATATGGCAACGAAACATGTAAGAAGGCTCGCATTATCTCTACATCTAGCCTTCTTGATCTCTTTCTTGGATTATATTGAACCGGAAGAAAAGCAAGCCTTTGTGGATGATATGGAATCAGGGGACAGTGCCGAAGTATCATCAAAATGGGCACTGAAATTCCAGGAGTATCTTGCCTACGGCTCATCAAGAAATGCTACGTTTTCCCTACATATGGACATGATGCGGCATTGTGACGATGTAATTGCCATTTCTCTCTCTGAGCGTCTTGGTGGCAAAGATGGATATGGGCTTCTTCTGGCAGCAGTGAAAAATTCACTTCTATTTTCTTTTGTGAATAATGCTAGTGCATATGCCCCATATTGCGTAAGGTTGCTATGTTGCCATTATTCAGCAGGGTATTTCCATCGCTGTCTGAAGGAGGAGTTGTTCAGTACCCCTTTCAAAGGAAGTTCCAGAAACTTTGCTTGTGACACTAAGCGAGAAATGGATCACTTAGATGCATTAAAAGGGTTCCGATCAGGATCAACTGTCAACTCTGCAACCTGTAGGATGTCTCTAATAGATTCCCTCAATGTCACAAAATCTCAGCCAGAATCGGATATACAAGAAGAAGACAATGACAAACTCGGATGGGAACTGACAGAGATTGATTTGAACCATATTTTTCCAGCAACAGCTCTCATTCTCAAGCGACAAGGTATTTCTTTGGAGGAATCCAATGTTCCTTACAATGTTTACAGTAGTACGCCTCTGGTCCTTCCTAGCTCAATTTTAGATACATGCAGTGAAGATGTTGGAAAATATTTGCTCCTGAGATATTTGAGGAAAGAAGGTTTATTTGGCTTAAAAGTGTCAGATTTGCCCAAAGACGAATTTCTTCATGGCCCAACAGAACTAGTAGCTCGTGCCAAACGAAGTAAGGGTGTGACCATGAAGCGTGTCATCAAGTCGACAGTGAAAGCAGTTAGAACTGAAAGCCAGGCTAAGGAAGACACGAGACAGAAAGAGGTGTCCAAAGAAACAAAAGTCGTCAATTGTTTCTCTTCGGAGAATAATGCTTGTCAGGCACTTTTGAATGCTGACAGCAAAAAACCAAAGGTAATGAAATCCTTAGGAATACCACGTGCTTTAAAATCCCTAGTTCAAACTTGTGGAAAAGGGGAGTGCCTAGACAAATACATTGCCTTGAATTTACCACAGCTTCCAAAGAATGTCACAAGCTCAGTGAAATTATGCACAATTGAATTTGCTGGCACAAAGTTTAAGATGGGAAATGCAAAAAGTGGTCAAGAATATCTTGAAAACATTCAAAAAATGCTCAACACGTTAATCAACAGGTCAAACAACATTTCAAATATTGTGATTTGCGAGGAGAAATATAGCTACACCCCTGATGATTTCAAGGCAGGAACAAGAGAACAACGGAAACGCAAGAAAGAAAATGATGTTAGCCATCTGATTTCACACGAAAGAATCATAAGCAAAGACAAGTTAAATAAAGACAGCATTACTCAAACAGAAATCGGAAAGAGACTGATTAGCACCTATGTTGCTAAAAATGTTGCTAAACTTACTTTGAATAGAAATGTAAGTGTAATCGTGGACAGTGAATTCATAACGAAAACAGATTGCGACTGTACAGATATTTGTGAATGTGTAAAGTACTGTGTTCCCATTTTTTGTGAGACAAAAACAGAGCCTGTGAGATCGACTACTACAAAAACACTAAATGTGAAACAAAGAAAGGGAGAGGCAGAGATGGCTGTCAGTGACTGGCTGATTGGTCTGCAGGGTGAATTGAAAGATGGTGATTCTGTTGTTTGCCTTGTCACGTCAGGCGATATAGATGCTGTGTATATTCACCTGGATGTTGTTAGTAGATTGTGGGCAAAAGACGAAAACAATGAGTACAAAGTTCCTGTATATGTTGTACTTCAAAAGCAAGGTGGAAATGTGGATGTCTACAATATTACCTCACTGCTAACATTGTTTGAAAAGCATTATAGAGACCTGGCAATAGGTTCTAAACTGGCATATACATTGTGCATAGGAGGAAATGACTTTGTTCCAAAATTATATACCAAGTCGCACGACACTGTATGTAAAAGTGTCTTGGAAAATTCATATTTCCGAAATTCCCTGTATCTTATCAATGATGGAAGATTCACTCTTAACTGTGACATATTCATAGAGCTGATCAAATATATGTACACGCATAAACGAAAGCAAGGAAAAGCCACGCCCTTTGAGGAGGTACGGGCAATAAGTATTGCCAAGACTGAAGACCCCACCAAACCATCAGGGTTCCGGCATGCAGATCCAAGGAAGTGGCTCCCACCCCAGTCTGCAATAGCCAGGCTTGCCGAACTTGTGCAGCTCCAGATAGAGTACCTGCAGACTGCCGGGAATCACTCAAGTGATATGCCCAACTTCCTAGGAGTCAGCTGCCTAAGAGAGAACAGAAGTGGAGAGATTGTGTATGACTTCGGGAATGAGGCCCATTTTGAAAACCTAGCGGAACTCCCATCAGTGGTCAAAAAGAAAAAGAGGAGTATGAAAGGGACACCTCAAGGCGGTGCACGAAAAAAAAGAAATAAGCCGATGACCTCTACACCACGAAAATAGCTATTACAGCCCCGGCCTAGTAATTGATAACCAGTGCTCAGTGTGTATTTCTCTTACTACTAACAGACAAATGCTTTTCGTAAATGAATAGAAGAGAAAAAGTGACCAATTGAAATTCATGCCAAAATCGTAGAAATGTTATGTGCAGAACATAGGGATCGAACTCGAGTCTGCTTCAATATGAAATGGACTACTATATCCAAATCCTTGTTTTATGTCAGGGCATTAGCAGTGTATCAACCTGTGTGTCGGACCAATTGGTATGTTTTATGTCAAATTAGAACAAGTTTTAATTTCAATATTTTTAAAGAAATTTCATTAAGTAAACAAGTGCGAACTGATACTGTATTCCATGGCATCCTAATGATTGCAATTTTAGTTAAATAATCTATCAATGGGAAGCTAGTAGATTCTGGTCAGACTGCTAGAATACCTGATATATTTGTGAGAGCAGCAGTGTTTGCAATGTCAATATTATTAGAAAATCCAGGTACAATATGAGAAAACTGGTCTTATGGGTTTCTCAGACCAAGACTAACACAAACCGGCCTTTACAGTCACAGACAAATGCTTGAAGCTTGAATTTTAAGATAATTATAAGAAGAAGAGGGATTTTACTATCCATTTACCAGCATCAAAGGCGCTGATCAGCTGAACAGTTACAAAGATGAATGGCACCTATGTTTTCGCACATGTCAAAGCTTCAGTTTTCTCATGATGCATTTCATATAACAGGCCATCCTGGCCATGCCTTGAGAAAGCTAGTCTTCTTTTATACATATGAAAGGACAGTGCTTAGTCATGCTCATTGATCAGTGCCTATTCATGGTGCCTGGATATTAAAATTACCTTCTGTGTCTTAGTAAATTGCTCTAAAATTGAACAGTCTGATTTGTTTCTGACTAGCTCAGATCCCCCTTTATTTCAAAAGACAGGTTCTCTCAGTTATGTTCACAAGGTTTGAAAGTTGTTCTTAGAAATGAAACCAGCTGTGCGTGTTTATCAGATACATGATGCCTGCATCAGGAAAATTACACCTCCTGCTGACAGGTTAATTTGATGAAACCGTTAGACCATCCAGAGAGGTTCTGAGATTTTGTGGCATATTCTGTGAGAGTGTGCAGACATTATGTACTTAGCCACTAACCCCTGAAATTGGCGTCTAAGGAAGCAAAATTCATTACTGGTTTGATGTGGGAGTCTGCTGTCATGATAAAAATTCATGGGAATTAATAGTTTTGATAGGCAGTGGTTTATGTAAACAGATGCCGCCATGTCATGATTTATCAAGTACACAGACTTCTGGGAATGATTTTATTGATAAGAGATGGAAAATGGCTACCTTGATGATAGTGCAAATGGGCTATTTGTCATTGATTTAATTACCTTAGGAGATGCCAAGTGGCAATTAGAGTGGGTGTACAAGAAATAATAATTTATTATCTGTAACAGTAATACATGTTCAAAAAAGGTGCCAAAACACTTTAAAAACAGGTTTTAGACATCCAACCTAACACGGAAAAAAACAACAAAAAGTACATATTTTCCTATACAAAATACACTCTAAAATCTAATTTGTTATTGATTCTATATACCATAGTGTTTGTGTTGGTATTGGTTTGTAGCATAAAAATACAGTGTCTGCCACCTCTGTAAAACACAAGATAGCCTCAGTATTCAAGATGCACTTCCAAGAAGGCCGTCAAAATTTACAATTCTGAAAAAAATGAGACACATATGTCCCTTGACTTTTGTTTAGAAACAAATATGCTTAAATTGAGCTATAAACACTTAGAGTTATCTTATTATTTTTATTTTCATGTGTTTTCCATTGTTAAAACTACATTATGCATATATATTCTAGATATGAATGGAGTAAGGTCTCACTGACAAGGCAAAAAAGAACAAAAATACATATTTTCCTATACATTATAGGTTCTTGAATCGTGATTGTTATTGATTCTATATACCAAATATTTTGTCTTGCAAGCTTTTTGAAGGTTTGAAGCTTTTAAATCCAGCGTTGGCCACCTCTGCAAACCCAGCATAACTCCGGTTTTCAAAAGGGCATCCAAGAAGGTCGTCAAAATATAACATTTCGAAAAATAAGCCGCATGTGTCCTTTGTTTACTAACAAAACAGTTAAAAAATCAAGCTAAAACACTTAGATCTATCTTTTTAAAAATATTTTCATGTTTATATTTCTTTGTCAATATTACATTATGCATACAGATCTAGAAATGCATGGGGTAAGGGCTGGAGTATGTTTGAACAGATGCAACTTAAATTCCTTTTAATTATCTGAATCACTGTAATTTTCCTCTGTCATCATGCCTGAAAAGATAGTATGCACATTTGTGTATATAACTACATGTACATGTACATTATTTTCTGACATTTATATATCACAGTGTATTGTTGTCGACACATAAAGCTTGTGCAGTATTCATCACTCATTTCTTTACGTTACCATACAGTGTCATTCAATAGCTCTGGAGCTGCAACTAATAGTGTTACCAATAATACTAAGCATCTTATTTCATTATTCATTGTCCAATTCAAATCTAAAGTCTGATGGTGAATTCAGTTCTTGAACATAGTGCAACCCATTCCGCCAAATATGCAGTTGATAGACACACCTCAGGCACTGGAACCGGAAACTATTATCTGTCGAGGTAGCTTTTTAGACATCAACAATATTGCCTTCTCTGCGCACAGTGAGTTTAAAGACAAACTGTTTTTGTTACGAACTTAGACCACCTATGATCCGCCGAGTGTTCTAAATCTTCACCTAGATGGTGCAGATCTATATTCGTTTCAGGACCCTGCATAATGTGATAACAAAGCTGAATGAAAATAACAATCAGGAAATGGCGCAATCAGAACGATAGAGGTCATTGCATGTTTGGTTAGTTTACATCTACTGCCTTTTCGTTATTGGCAAAGTTATCGGTAACTCCCAGTATAAGCATGCCCCCTGATTTCTGACGTAATTTCTGAGGGGACGGTTCCACTGAGGGAGTATTAGCTTGTGTGCTGATGATAAAACTCGCCTCATTTCAGGGTATGTAATCGTATATCGAAGATAAGCTATTTGTTAAATCAAAGAGTCTACTCCAGATTTGATCATGTTTGATCAAGACCTACATGTTTTGGGTATGCAATAGAAATCGCTGCTTTTGTAATATTACAAGCAACTTAAAGACAGTGCAAGTCTACTGAAGCCCAGCCGATATGTCTGAAGCATTAGCAAATCTTTCATTGCTCACACTTGAAGCCGACCATTTGTCTAGTACAGTAAAATATCTTGAAAGGCTTGCAATGGTGGCAGATTGATCCATTACAATTTCAGCGTTTCTTAGAATACCATTTATAAACATACCGATAGTTTTATGATTTATCGTATCTTCTGCTATTATTTACAAGAAGCCTTTGTGTATCATCAGCTGAAATGCTTTGGTTTAATTTTCATAATTGATCAAACATTCAGCGCTTCAGGCACACTGATTCGTACCAAATCAATCTCAATACGAAATTATAATTTGAACCATAACTAAATAAAAAGGCTCTTTTTATAAGTACCTAATTGTCAATTTAGTTTTTCCCACCTCGGCTTTCGGAGTGGAAATTTCTTTCTGATTGCGCATTTTCCCGATCATTGCCTACTTGTACCTTCTCTATATTGTTTGTTTAATAACATTCTATGTCATATAACCCAGCTTTCAAACTCCAGGTATTTAAATTTGTCTATTAAGGGGATAACTACGTAAATGATAGTTCTGACCATAATTAAATAAAAATGCTCTTTATATGGATTGTTTTATAACATTCTATGTTATATAACCCAGCTTTCTAACTCCAGGTGTTTAAATTTTTCTATTAATTGGATAACTCTACATCTTGATTTTCGTTCATTATTGAACTTTCATACTCAGCTTTTAGCTTTGAACCTGTATCTGCATTTTAAATTAAACAGAATTATCCTTAGCATGCTCAGTGTCATAGCTGAATGTTATATTCTAATGTGCCATTGAGCAAACAGCTCTTTTTACTGCACAATATGCAGCAACTAAGTCACCATTTGGAAGGTCCATTAGTACATGTATGTATAGCACTTTGAAGTCATTGCCTTTCCCTGTTGCTTCAGCAACTCTTATAAATACATCATTGTTACAATCACCAATTGCGCATGCTAACATCGACCAGCTTCCACTTACTTTACTTTCATTTCTAACAGGTCACAAATCTCGCCATAAATAAGCAATTATTCTTTCAATCAAAATACTTTGTAGATGATATGGTACTTCTAGGGTTAGTCTAATCATTTCTTATGTTTGCCTTTACCTCTCTACTGTTTTTACTTTAATGCTCTGATAAGTGGATTAACAGTTCTCATGGCACCACAGTTTGCAAAAATCTTGTACATAAATACCCAAAGCATAATCAGTTAATGAGGAATTAGAACCTACATATGATTATAGTGTTGAAACAAAACATGGTCTGGTATTATTTTGTTTTATATAGTGCCATATCGTACATCCATGTCTGCACCAAGGTTGTATTAATTGTAAGATTAATACTGCACCAAAGTTATATTAATTGCAGAACCAGAATTTGTGAATTACATTTGTAATAAGATTGCGGAGCTTATGATGTACAAGAAAATAAGTTTTCTTTGTTGCTCTTTTTCTTGCCAGGCAAGAAAATTACACTCAGTTCTAGAATAAATATATATGGACCTTCCTATAACTCAGTTCAAGAAACATAGTTTTGGATATACAGCTGTACCACTGATCATAGCTGGACTCCAAATGGTCATTTCATACTACCTTTGGTATATGTCTATATACTTTACTCTCGTTATAACACAAGTTGAATATAGCTAACACAGAGATTGGTTTGAACCCCAACAAAAGTGTTATAAAAAGGTTATGGTGTCTGAACAATGTTGTTTTAACAAGGAAAAACACACATGAAGATAACATAAGAAAATGTTCTAAGTGTTTTACAACTTGATTTTAGCTTTTTATTACTTAATGAAAGTCAAGGGACATATTTGGCTCATTTTTTTCAAAATTCTATATTTTGTCGGCCTTCTTGGATGCCATCTTCAATACTGGACATATCCTGTGCTTTGCTGAGGTGGCAAACACTACAAACTAAGACTGAGACAAACACTATGGTATATAGAATCAAAAACAAATAAGATTGAAGAGCATATGTTATATAAGAAAATATGTACTTTTTGTTGTTTTTGTCGTGTTGGGTTGGATGTCTAAAACCTGTTTTTAAGCATGAAGCTTATATATAGAAACAATTTCTGTTTCTCTAAAATCTTTACAGATATTATATTTGATAGAAAAGAAGTAAAAAAGCAGCCATAACTATCTGATCACAAATAATGAGCCATTAAACAAACATTCCTAGGTGAAAAACCTTGGGCACGTGCATTTGTCAATTTAAACATGATTTTTACAACTGTTTTACCTAAATTGTCAGGTTTTTTTACTTGAAATATACAAATATATCATTCTTACATGAAATGGGGCATTAAAAAACCATTACAATGCAAACACATGAAAAATATGATGCATTTTTGGAGTATGGGTTGGTTTTAAGAAACGGCAGCCATCTTGGACGCCATCTTGAATACTGGAGTTATGCAAGGTTTGCCAAGGTGGCAAACGCTGGATTTCAAAACTACAGACCAAGACGAACATTTTGGTACATAGAAACAAATGTGGAACTCCGTAGACCACCTTCTCCTATTTCTAAGCTACTTTTTGAACCATATTTGCTTCACTACAAAATATTTTACTCGGAAACACGAGCTGCAAATGTTTGTTTACCTTTTGTTGGTCATCTGACGCGAAACCGGAAGAACGTGAATCGGATTTCTTTTCTTAACCGCGGTTACTCATTTAAAGGTTTGTTAGCCGTGATAAACATGTTTGTTCACAATGGTTTCATATTTTTGTATGCTGATTGACAGACCACGGATATCTGAAATTCAGTTTCAGCTTATCTAAAACGCTTAAATTCTAGTGGGAATTAATAATATCCATAAAATATTGGGAGTAAAATTGCAAGTATTCCCTCCCAATATATACCATCCTGTTGAACGTTGCAAAATTACAGTAGGCCTAATTCTCTTTGGTTCCATGTTGCCAAAAGTAAAGGGTCACTGGGGAGGCTTGAATAGCCGAAACCGCGGTATGGCCCATTTCCTTTCTCATTAATATGTTCACCGCTCTCAGTTTTATTTTTATTTACATTTCTCTTGTGAGAGCTCCTTAAATGTCTGAACCCATCTAAAGCCTTAGGACCTGATGAACTCCATCCTAGAGTCCTAAAAGAATTGGCAAAAGAATTAGGACCTGTATTTGCACATCTCTTCCAGCAGTCAATCAATACGGGTGAAATCCCCAAGGAATGGTCACTTGCTAATATTTGTCCACTTTTCAAGAAAGGTGACAGGTCCCTTGCTTGTAATTACCGCCCAGTTTCTTTGACTTGTATTCCTTGCAAACTTCTAGAACATATTGTCTGCTCAAATATCATGGGTCATCTTGACCAGTATAATCTTTTATCGGACAAACAGCATGCATTCAGGAAATGGCATAGTTGTGAAACTCAGTTGATTACAGTAATAAATGATTAGGCAAAAATATTGGACAAAAAGGGTCAGGTTGACACTTTTATTTTGGACTTTGAAAAAGCTTTTGACACCCCTCCACATGAACTTCTTAAAAGCAAATTGTTTAGTTATGGTATAGGTGGAAAGACATTGGAATGGATAAAATGCTTTTTTTTGTGCTTCAGGCAGCAAAGGGTAGTAGTTAATGGTGTTAAATCTGACTGGGCCCCTGTTGTGTCTGGTGTCCCTCAGGGCACCGTTCTCGGTCCATTGTTGTTCTCCTTGTACATAAATGACATACCCTTTGGCATTGACTCTCAAATCAGGCTTTTTGCTGATGACTGTGTTTGTTACCGTGAAATTAGAACAGTAGAAGATACATTGAAACTTCAGAAAGACATTGACCTTTTAGGGAGCTGGGCCCGAAAATGGGGCATGAGATTTCAACCTGTCAAATGCAACATGATGCAGCTGACAAATAAGCGGATAAATAAAATTGAGGCCTCGTACACCCTCGAGGGAACAGTATTGGAAAATGTTGATAGCATTAAATATCTAGGTGTAACAATTACAAATGACCTCAAGTGGAATACCCATATCAATAATATCTGTACTAAAGCCAAGAGAACACTTGGATTCTTGAGGAGAAACTTATTTTCTCGCCCCCAAGCAGCTTATAAAGGACTGGTGCGCCCAGTTCTGGAATATGGAAGCTCTGTGTGGGATCCTCATACTAAATGCCTCCAGGAGGAATTGGAGAAGGTACAGAATCGTGCCGCTAGATTTGTAACTAGGAATTATACTTTCGAGGAAGGTAGTATGACTGGCATTCTTGAACAACTCAAATGGGAATCTCTCAAGAAAAGGAGGACGGATAATCGACTTATATTACTATACAAAGGTCTGAAGGGTAAAGCCAGAATACCTACAGATGACCTTATCCAAAAGACTAGGCGTTGTAGAAATAGCCACTCCAAGGCATCTGCTAGTATAGAGGCCTATAAATGTAGTTTCTTTCTCTAGACTATCAGGGACTGGAATGACCTCCCTGACTCTCTGTTTTCTACTGCTGAAATGTCAGATGATTGCATGTGTGTCCAAGTTCGCTTCTCTCGCGCGTTCAAGGGACTAATTTCTCCCCCATCCGAACCCCTTGGTGAAATAATGTCATTTGGCGTGTCACCAGTAAACTATTCAGATTCAGATTCAGATTCAGAGCTATGAATTCCTGAGGTGATGATCAGAAATTCAGAAGATAAAGTCTTGTTTAGCGCCACTATAGTTTGTCGGTTCCCTAACCAGGATTATCCAGGCCCTTTATTACGTCCACTCTGTCCTCGGGGAGGCTCTGTCGATAGTGGGCGTGATAGATTGCGTTAGCGGTTCCCCAGAAAAATATTCTGATACACGATATCTATAACACTAGCAGTTTACACGGTATCAAGATCAATAGGCACTTCCCTTGAATAAATTTTTTTTCCCGAAAAATGTATTTCTAAGCAGTTTGCACATATTTATTTGTAACAGAATAACATTTTTAATTGAAAATGGCCTCTAAGGTGAAGGTATCACGGCTCGAATCAGAGATTGAGAAATGCCGAGTTGAAGGGGAGTGGAATAAAGTGTCAGAACTTGTCAAACAACTGTCATCTAAAAATCCTGGACTTGGTAAGGTTATCAGGTTATGTCTAGTCGACTGATTGTGACCTTACAGCTTTTCTGATTTATTTGTTTCAGATTATTTCAGTTAAGAACCAGGGGCTCATTATCTGAGTGTCAAAAGGACCTCGACTTGCTATCAGTGTGGGAGAAGAAGTGGGATATGCAGTTCAATCCCTCAAAATGCCAAGTGGTACAGGTGACAGGTTCCAAAAGCCCATTTAAATCAAAATACTTTCTCCACGGTCAGGTGTTGGAAACTGTCACTTGTGCTAGGTACCTTTCTCTTTCTTTCTTTTCTTTCTCTATATACTGTCATACGCCCTCGTGGACATTCTAGGCAGGTGCGCTAGCCTGAGCTACAAGGATGTTAATATAAAAAGTAAAAGAACAGCAGATAGTTAAGATTAAAAGATGATAGCTTAGGGGATGAAAGATGATAGGTTATAATAGTTAAGATGATATTAAAAGCAGGTTAAAAACAAACTACTCAGGAGTTGACATTAGAAGCAATATCTCATGGAACTCCCACATTGATCGAGTTGTAGGTAATGCAAATGGGTCTGTTGGCTACATCCCTCGCAACATTAAGAGTGAAAACCAGGAAGTCAGGGAATTAGCCTACAACACCCTAGTTAGGCCCCAGTTGGAGTATGCGTCTGCGGTGGGACCCGCATACCAAAGACCATATTTCCAAAATTGAAATGGGCCAGCGAAGGGCTGCTTGCTGGACCACTACTACTGGCACTAGCATCTTTGATCGCAGGGCATCTGTAATTGAGATGTTAGACAAACTCGGCTGGAGAACATTGAAACAAAGACAGTCAGATGCCCACCTTTTGTCCTTTTTATAAGATTGTAAATGGGTTGGTTGCAGTACCTCTCCCAGATTATGTGCAGTACAACAACAGGATCTCTAGATATTGCCATTCTATGACCTTCAGGTAGATGTCAACATCAACAGATTTCTACAAGTATTCATTCTTCCCCCTTGCCATTATTCAGTGGAATGCTTCCTGAGTCCATTGTTTGCTTACAGCGATTGGATGCCTTTAAGGCTGCTACATGTGTCTGCAAGCTGCAACACTCTCGACCATAACTCCTTGAAAGCTTGTTTTTAACCTGATTTTAGCTACTGTTCTCTCATCTATTTTAACCTATCATCTGTTTTTATCCTTCACTATCACTCTTCATTCTTGTCTAAATTTTCATCCTTTTAAACTGTCTGATACTAACAGACCATGCGCAACCCTGCCTAGAATGTCCGCGAGGGCGTATGGCAGTATATAGAGATATGCTCTATGCACCAGTCATTTGTAACCACGCTTCACCCCCCCACCCCCACCCATCTGAATGGTTTACTGGTGACATTGGAGCAAGTCCAGCTGGACCGATTTTTTCAGCTGGACCATCTGTGTACAGAAAACGACCAGCATTGCAGTTTAAGTGTACTGCGGATCTGCATCTTTGTTTTTGCATAACGTGCCTCATGTTTTACCTGTACACCCCAGTTTTTATTAAAGTGGTGTCACTGATGTTAGGGGGTATTCTAGAAAACATACACAGAAAAAGCGAGGATATTACTAGACAGATAGTACACTCCCTCTTCTTTTTAACTCAAACAACATTTGAAGCTTCTGGCCAGCTTCTGTGACTGTACAGACCAGTTTGTGTCCGACCGTGTCAGAAACCCTGTTGTTGGTTTTCTCATGACTGTGAATGCTCATTTTTTTCAGATATATATTTCATGAACATACTATCTTGATATTTGCTCCAGATTATTATACCCACTTCATTATTGGTGAGAGCATGTTGGAGGTTTATGGCAGAGAAACTACAGGAATAGAACAGAACATGGCAACAGCTAAGACCAAACTAAGCGAGGCTGAGCGACACCTTAAACTTGTCCTCAAAGAAAATGGAAAGGTGGGTAAATTGTCTTGTCTATAATCATTGGTAACTGTCTTGTCTACATTAAAGGATGGTTAACTTCATTGTCTTAAGGTGGTCAGTGCCATATTAATTGGCAATAATTACTGTAGCTCATCAAATAGTTCAAAACTACTCTTAAAGGCCTGAATGGTTTACTGGTGACACGCCAAATTGGCAATATCTCACCAGGGCCTAGGTGGACTATAAAAGGCAAAATTAGGCATCTTATCTCAGTAGTAGTCTAGACTCCAAAGGATTAACATCTATAGCAGCTCAGGACTGTAAATCCAAAAAATCAATTTGATTGGTTGTGACTGCTACCTGTGCAATCATTGATATACGAGGGGAAAGCAAAAAGTTCGTGGACTTTGTCAATAAAATCAAAAGTATACATGCGATTTCTCTGAAATTACCGTATGTTTGCGATCAATTTAATACAAACAAGCATAGAAAGTTTCAGACAAATCGCTTGATAAACATCGTTTCTATGGCAATTTGTTTGATGCGTGTTAGCGCTACCCGGAGCACGCCAAGACGTTAACGTCATTTGCCAACGGGTTTTCTGTATACGCTGGCCGAGTCAAAAGTTCCTATAAAAATATTATTTCTCATTCGACTTCAAGCAAATTTTCATATATTTATTCCCCATCCGTGAAGGATTACAGTAGAAAGTTTAAGACAAATCGCTAGAAAAATTTAGTTTTTATGACAATTTCTGCGACAGACGCTAGGATTATACGGGGCATGCCATGACGTTAAAGTTGTTCGCTTAGATTTTTGTGCTTACTTGTTGTTTTTTAACAGCTATTTCGTTGTGACTAACACTTTGCACATCATTGAACACTGTTGTATGCTTCTGTTCTGATGTGTCTCTAGCTGTTTGTAACAAATCTGATGTTTCTGTAGTTTTTATTCGGAAGTCTCGCACAAATTTTATCGATGTGCAAGTTTTCGCCATTTACCAGTAACGTCAGTTTTACTAAATTTTTGCTTAGACTTGTCTTTCAAAAAGTGTCGCTGTAGCGTTGTCATTCGAATGCGAGAACTGTAATTTCACATTTCAAGCCGAATTACATCATTATCAATATTTCTATAATTTAAGGAGATTTAGAAATGACATTTTTTTAAATATTTTCATATTTATAAACACGTAAACAGAGATTTTACGGCGTGCTCCGGGATAGCAAACCCCACGTGTTTGTCGATGTAATTTGACCAATCAAAAATAAGATTCGACAAATAACATTTTACATGAATGTCGACAATAGACCATTATTACACTTGTGAAAATACGAAAACAATCGGACGTCAATTATAAAAGTTATTAAGAAAGTCCACGAACTTTTTGCTTTCCCCTCGTATGATTGCTTGAAAGATAGATAACCATAAATAGCTATGTCCATACCTGTGATTCATTTTATTGCACCTTATTTAAACAGGTAGTGTCTTGGGGATCATCAATAAGACAATAAATATAATGATAGCTGCAAAGTAGCCTGTGTCTACCTGCATTACCTGTCTCAATAAAGGCATTAATCAACTGCTACCCGGCGGCTGACTTAGGCCTTTAAAGTGAAAATATGTATTATTTTGTTCATATTTAAGATGACCCTTGAAGCCAGTCTGCTCCTGGGAAAGCTCTACTACTATGAGGGTTCCTACCAGAGTGCTCTCAATGTGTTTGAGAATGCTCACCTTGAAAACATTTCCATAGCAACCAGTTCTGCTAGACTGGTACACATCATTGCCGAGAGTTATGCTGTCAAAGGTAAAATAGGTTATATTTTTAATTATATGACAATTATAGCTTACTCAAAATGGGCGTTTAGTGTGCTACTGCACACAAAGAAACTTTGGCAGTTACCACACAGATCAGCCTTTGCTTGTAGTTTTCATTACAAAAACTTGCCCATGCAATATACAGTTTTTAGCTCGACTGCACGAAGTGCATAGAGCTATTGCAGTCACCCCGGTCGTCCACGTTCCCGTGCGCGTGCGTGTGCGCGTGCGCGTGCGCGTCACACTTGCGTTAAAGTTTTCTAGAAGTCCATATCTTGACAACCACTCATCAGAAAGCATTCATACTTGGACCATAGATACCCTGTAGGGTTAGCTTTCATTCCATGGCATCGGGCCCCTGGGTCCAGGCCAGGGGGTGGGGCTGGAGGTTAAAATCTAGAACACCTTCAAAAATGGCAATTCTTGTGTTAAAGTTTTCTAGAAGTCCATATCTTGACAACCACTCATCAGAAAGCATTGATACTTGGGCCATTGACACCCTGTAGGGTCGGCTTTTATTCCATGGCATCAGATTCCTGGGTCCATACCAGGGGGTGGGGCTAGAGGTTAAAATCTAGAACACCATTAATGATAATGGCTTTTCTGTGATATAGTATTCTAGAAGTCTATATCTTGAAAACTTTTTATCAGAGGGCTTTCATACTCGGACCATAGGTACCCTGTAGGGTTGAGTTTCATTCCATGGCATCGGGCCCCTGGGTCCATGCCTGGGGGTGGGGCTGGAGGTTAAAAACTAGAACACTAAAAAATAGATGTACTGCTGTGTAACTTTTACAAGGAGGCATATCTTGACAACAACTTATCATAATGCATTCATACTTCATACACTTTAGGTTCCATGACATCGAACCTCTGGGTCGGAGTCAGGGGGGCGGGGCTAGAGGTCAAAATGTAGAACTCCCCGAATTTTTTTTTCTTTTTATTTCTTAATAGAAACAACTTAGGAGGATGGTTGGTCATTCATCCTTTGACTTTGTGACACTGACTTGTGTGTCATGATGGTAAGGGTCGGTTGACCTACTTTCCATGGTTCAGTGATTTTGCCTTAGTGATTTTGCCTTATATCTTGACACTCAATTAGTATATTTTCTTACTTCTTTCAGATTATGAGTTAGTACGACCAGGCCTTTGACCCCAATATACTTATAGGTCATTGTGACCTAATTTCATGGTACAGTGATTTTGCCTTATATCTTGACACTCAATTAGTATATTTTCATATTTTTTTCAGATTATGAGTGAGTATGACCAGACCTTTGACCCCAATATACTTATAGGTCACTGTGACCTAATTTCACCGTTCAGTGATTTTGCCTTATATCTCGGTACTCAAATGGTTTATGAACAAACTTCTTTCAAAGTATGTTTGCGTATGACAAGACCTTTGACCCTGAAGTAGTCCTAGGTCACTGTGGCCTAATTTCACGGTTGAGTGATTTTGCCTTATATCTTGACACTCGATTAGTATATTTTCATACTTTTTTCAGATTATGAGTGAGTATGACCAGACCTTTGACCCCAATATACTTATAGGTCACTGTGACCTAATTTCACGGTTCAGTGATTTTGCCTTATATCTCGGTACTCAAATGGTTTATGAACAAACTTCTTTTAAAGTATGTTTGCGTATGACAAGACCTTTGACCCTGAAGTAGTCCTAGGTCACTGTGACCTAATTTCACGGTTGAGTGATTTTGCCTTATATCTTGACACTCGATTAGTATATTTTCATACTTTTTTCAGATTATGAGTGAGTATGACCAGACCTTTGACCCCAATATACTTATAGGCCACTGTGACCTAATTTCACGGTTCAGTGACTTTGCCTTATATCTCGGCACTCAAGTGGTTTATGAACAAACTTCTTTCACACTATGTTTGGGTATGACAAGACCTTTGACCCTAAAGTAGTCCTAGGTCAATATGACCTAATTTCACGGTTCAGTGATTTTCCTTTATATCTCGGCACTCAATTAGTATATGAACATACTTCTTTCACGATATGTATGAGTATGACAAGACCTTTGACCGTAAAGTATTCCTGGATCACTGTGACCTAATTTCATGGTTCAGTGATTTTGCCTTATATCTCGACACTCAGTTGGTATTTTTTCATACTTCTTTCTGATTATGAATGAGTATGACCACCCCTTTAACCCAAACATACTTATAGGTCACTATGACCTAATTTCATGGTTCAGTGATTTTGCTTTATATCTCAACACTGAATGGGTATATGATCATTTTTCTTTTACATTATGAGTAAGTATCACTAGACCTTTGTCCCTGCAATACTTATAGGTCAGTGTGACCTTTTTTCACGGTTCAGTGATTTTGCCTTGTGTCTTGGCACTCAGTTGGTATATGAACACACTTCTTTCACAATATGAGTGAGACCTTTAAATCTTAGTAGTTATAGTTAACTTTCATGGTTCAGTGATTTTGCCTTATTGCATCAAGGCAAAAAGATGTATGAGCATAATGCTTTGGGTTACTGGTCGGGTTTGGCCTTATGTTTGACAAAGGTCAGAAGCAGTCGAGCACGCTGTCCTGCGACAGCTCTTATTTCAGCTGTAAAACTTGAAAATTTCATGAGAAAAAATGTTATACATGTAATTTTAATATTTTTGCTCAAAACATAGATTGTGGGTACACGTTAGAACCGCCTCGGCGGATTTTGTGAATCTGAACTTCCCATTGCAGGTTTATGTCTGGAACAGCTCTCAACATCAACTACCAGTAAATTCAAGGCGGCAGAAAAAGAAGAAAAAATCCTGAAATGTTTTGAACTTGCAGGAGACCTGGCTCTACTCTGTCTTCAGGTTTGTAAACCCTGGCCATTGAACAGGCTGGTCAGCATCTTCTCTACTCTACCTTCAGGTTTGCAAACCCAGCAGCTGAACAGACTGGTCAACATTGTACCTGGTTTTATTAATAGTGATAATGATAATAACAACAATAATAATCATAATTATACCCCCGGCATTTATGCCGATGGGGTATATAGTTTTCGCCTTTCCGTTTGTCCGTTCGTCCGTTCGTATGTTCGTTAGTTCGTTTGTTCGTTCGTTTGTTAGTTCGTTAGTTCAGTAGAATTTGCGTCAAAGTTTTGGTTAAAGTTTCTCTAATGATGTATATCTCAATCACCAATGGTCAGAAACTATTCATATTTGGACCATAGGTACCCTATAGGGTTTGCTTTATATCCATCACTTCGGGCCCCTGGGTCCATGCCCGGGGGTGGGGGTAGAGATCAAAATCTAGGTCACCTTTAGATTGCGTCAAAGTTTTGGTTAAAGTTTCTCTAATGGTGTATATCTTATACACCAATGGTCAGAAACCATTCATATTTGGATCATAGGTACCCAATAGGGTTTGCTTTGCTTCCATGACTTCGGACCCCAGGGTCCATGCCCGGGGGTGGGGCTAGAGTTCAAAATCTAGGTCACCTTTAAATTGTGTCCAAGTTTTGGTTAAAGTTTCTCTAGTGGTGTACTTCTCATAAAACAATCATCAGAAATCATTTATATTTGGATCATAGGTACCCTTTAGGGTTTGCTTTGTTTCCGTCATTGCAGACCTCTGGGTCCATGCTTGGGGGTGGGGCTAGAGGTCAAAATCTAGGTCATGAAGTGTGCTTTTTTAATGTGTTTTTTTTTCCATATAAATCTATATCTAAATAACAAACATTATTCCCCTTTTGGATCATGGATACTCTGTGGGGTTGACTATGGCACCGAACCCTTTGGGGTTCCCCTGGGTTCCCCTGGGGTGTGGATAGAGGTCAAAATCTAGGACACCTTTTTAATATGCTAGTTTTTGTAAATACGACATCATACTCAAGGATCTTAGAAGTCAACATTTTGGACATCTTAGTTACATTATTTTAGAATGACATTCTATTTAAATTTTCGATCTAGGATGGAGGACCTGACCCTTAATGTCTGTGTATGTTAAGTCCTAGATCGAGTATACAAGTCAGCTCTGTATACTACTGTAAATTTTATAGATGTCATTCTAAAATGTAGGCAAAGTACTTTGCAAATGTACATTTCTATGATGTACTTGTGAAGGGTACTTGTAAATCTTTGATTCAGGACTTGAGGTTTAATGGTCAATGTGTGTGTGTGTGTGTTGGGGGGGGGGGGGGGGGGAAAGAGCTACCAGCCGGGGGTATACGTGCCTCTCAAGGCACTTTTTCTAGTTTATTTTAGGTGGACAACATATTTAGCATGGATGCTCGTCTTTCATATGGTCCTCAATTGAGGGCAGAACTATTTGTCAGACATTGTGTTGTTTGTCGCTTCAGTTTACTCTGCTGGGAAAAATGATTGAGATGACTGATCAACATGGTCTTGATTGTAGCTGTTTAGCTGAAAAGTAGTAGGAAGTCTTGGAATTGTTAGTATTAAATTTGAGCCTGTGCATGAGAAAACCAACAATTTGGGTTTCTGATGAGGTCTGACACAAACCAAGCTGTACATGTACAAAAGATGGTAAGAGGCTAGAAATTTTGGATTTAGATAGTAGAGGAATTGTACTATCTGTGTAGTAAAAACAAAGTTACTGTGAAGCTGATCTGTGCCTTTGTTTTTGCATATGCAAGTTGTTGGTTTTCTCATGGCAAGGCTCATTTATAATGCCAACCAAGACACCAGATGGGAAAGATATAGTAAATAACTACCCTGTGACCAAAAATAAACCGATTTATCACGTGAGGATGAGTAAGCAGATGAAAGGGCGAGCTTTCAGCGAGCCCTTTCATCTGCTTACGGTCCGAGCGTGATAAATCGGTTTATTGTTGGTCACGGGGTAGTTATTCACTTTATAATGCAACGAAAACCGACAAATTTCGAGAAAAAAACTCACCCGATGTGAGGAGATTCGCTTTCCGCCATTTTGTTTATTTAGTCAACAGCTCAGCAATCGCTCCGCAGAACGACTCCTCAAAATTCGCCACCATAGCAGTACATTTTGTTGAGAAATTAATGTTTTCTTGTCCATTGTTTCATCTACGTAACGTTGCATAACAATGTCGGAGATTGACGTCACAAAACGTGACTAAATTTGACGTCACTGGCGCGCTCCTTTTTGTTGCGTTAAACAAAATTGCAACGCGGTCTTTATTTGGTCAGTAGAGGTGGCCTTTATTCGGTCAGTAGCTAAATAAAGCTTCTATTTATGAACCCACCTTTATTAGGCCGATATGTAGGGTTGTTGCATTATAAATTACAATAAAGACATTCATCAAAATTTTAATACTACAGTAACACATGAAGAGCAAGATGACTTGCGCTTTCCCAGCAAGGTAGCCATTTAAACAGGTATGGTATTAAAAGCCCAGATTTAAGATATTTAATTTTAATTGCTATAGGAGAGGGATAAAACAGTACAGGCTGCAGGCAACCTTGGGTCATCTCTTAACATTGGCACCATGACACAGCCAGAGACTGGTAGCCCAATAGGACAACTTCTGGAAACAGCTATACAGCAGTCGCCTATATACTATATCAAACGTGGGTAAGTCATCTTTGTTACTATAGGATAGGGTTGTGACAGTGCAGGCAACCTTGGGTCCTCTCTTAACATTGGCACCATGACACAGCCAGAGACTGGTAGCCCAATAGGACAACTTCTGGAAACAGCTATACAGCAGTCGCCTATATACTATATCAAACGTGGGTAAGTCATCTTTGTTACTATAGGATAGGGTTGTGACAGTGCAGGCAACCTGGGGTCCTCTCTTAACATTGGCACCATGACACAGCCAGAGACTGGTAGCCCAATAGGACAACTTCTGGAAACAGCTATACAGCAGTCGCCTATATACTATATCAAACGTGGGTGAGTCATCTTTGTTACTATAGGATAGGGTTGTGACAGTGCAGGCAACCTGGGGTCCTCTCTTAACATTGGCACCATGACACAGCAGTGTTCCTTTTCAGTGTTTTGGGGATGGGGGCGGGGTCCTTTGAATTGGGAAAATTGGCGATAAAAACAGGCAATTGAGAAAAGTCAAAACCTGTTTAAAAATTGAAACTAGGATCAATCCATGCGCTATGACATTGCAGACTGGAAAACTCAGTATCTCTCACTACATTTTGACAGTTTGGCATCTGCTAAAACCATGAAAACTTTGAATTTCATGACAGAGTTTTTCACAATTTTCCAATTGGGAATTTTTAGACAGCAATTGGGAAAAAAAGATACTTTTTGGCATTGGGAATGGGGCCCTATTTCGGCCCCAGATTAAGCGTAAAAGGAACACTGCACAGCCAGAGACTGGTAGTCCTATAGGACAACTTCTCGAAACAGCCATACAGCAGTCACCTATCTACTATATTAAACGTGGGTGAGTCATCTTTGTTACTATAGGATAGGGTAGTGACAGTGCAGGCAACCTTGGGTCCTCTCTTAACATTGGCACCATGACACAGCCATAGACTGGTAGCCCAATAGGACAACTTCTGGAAACAGCTATACAACAGTCGCCTATATACTATATCAAGCGGGGGTGAGTCATCTTTGTTACTATAGGATAGGGTTATACAGTGCAGGCTGTGGCCAACTGTGGGTCACGATTGAAAATTTTACATTTTACTGAAATAATTGAATTAAATTGCTGGTTTAAAGTGATAAGATTGCCTTTCAAATAATGTATTGAACTTGTTGCAGAGAATTGATAAAATGCTCGACATGGCCTTGTATCATATCATTTACCTAACTCCTAATTTCCTAAATAGTATATGAAAGCACATAAAATCTTGTTTCATATTTTCAGTGATGTGGACAAGGGTATAAAGAGGTTCAGAGACCTGTTAAGAGCAGTGGAGTCAAGGTTTACACAGGGACTCAGATTGGTAAGTTACTACAGTTCAACCTCATTATAACACACCTCTCAACAACACAGTTCTCAGTATTATATGTCAAGTAAGTAAAGTAAAAAAAAGTAAGGGTAGATGTAGACATGGGTGTTTTAATTTATTAACACATTATTTCTACATACTTTAGCCAGACAGTTAGCCAAGGTGTTGTTAAGAGGTGATTGCAAGAGTAACTACCACACACCTGATCTTTGGGAGATTAATCTAAGTGATAAAGTATACATTGTTATTCCCGACTTTAGCCAGGCAGTTGGCCGAGGTGTTGTTACGAGGTGATTGCGAGAGTAACTACCACACCTGATCCTGGGGAGATTCACCTAAGTGATAGAGTATACATTATTTTCCAGACTTTAGCCAGACAGTTAGCTGAGGTGTTGTTACAAGGTGTTTGCGAGAGTAACTATCAGCCTCATGGTCCTGGGGAGATTAATTAAAGTGATAAAAGTATACATTATTTTCCAGACTTTAGCCAGACAGTTAGCTGAGGTGTTGTTACAAGGTGTTTGCGAGAGTAACTATCAGCCTCATGGTCCTGGGGAGATTAATTAAAGTGATAAAAGTATACATTATTTTCCAGACTTTAGCCAGACAGTTAGCCGAGGTGTTGTTAAGAGGTGTCTGTGAGAGTAACTATCACCCTCATGGTCCTGGGGAGATTAATTAAAGTGATAAAAGTATACATTATTTTCCAGACTTTAGCCAGACAGTTAGCCGAGGTGTTGTTAAGAGGTGTCTGTGAGAGTAACTATCACCCTCATGGTCCTGGGGAGATTAATTAAAGTGATAAAAGTATACATTATTTTCCAGACTTTAGCCAGACAGTTAGCCGAGGTGTTGTTACAAGGTGTCTGTGAGAGTAACTATCACCCTCATGGTCCTGGGGAGATTAATTAAAGTGATAAAAGTATACATTATTTTCCAGACTTTAGCCAGACAGTTAGCCGAGGTGTTGTTAAGAGGTGTCTGTGAGAGTAACTATCACCCTCATGGTCCTGGGGAGATTAATTAAAGTGATAAAAGTATACATTATTTTCCAGACTTTAGCCAGACAGTTAGCCGAGGTGTTGTTAAGAGGTGTCTGTGAGAGTAACTATCACCCTCATGGTCCTGGGGAGATTAATTAAAGTGATAAAAGTATACATTATTTTCCAGACTTTAGCCAGACAGTTAGCCGAGGTGTTGTTAAGAGGTGTCTGTGAGAGTAACTATCATCCTCGTGGTCCTGGGGAGATTAATTAAAGTGATAAAAGTATACATTATTTTCCAGACTTTAGCCAGACAGTTAGAAGAGGTGTCTGTGAGAGTAACTACCACACACCTGATCCTGGGGAGATTAATCTAAGTGATAAAGTATACATTATTATTCCAGATTTTAGCCTGACAGTTGTCTGAGGTGCTTTTACGAAGTGTTTGCAAAGAGTAACTATCACCCCTTTGACTCAGTGGAAAATAATTTGATTGATATTTTAAGCAAACATTATTTTCCAGACTTTAGCCAGACAGTTAGCTGAGGTGTTGTTACGAGGTGTCTGCGAGAGTAACTACCAGCCCCCTGACCCCTCGGAGATTATCAAGGTGGAGAAGCAAAATGATTTCAAACCCAGGAAATACATAGCTGATGGGTGGGTATTGCATAACCTATTGGTCCTGAGTTTTTTCCTTTATCATCAAATACTTCCATTTCTTGCTCTACTTGGAAATACACAGCTGAGGGGTGGGTATTGCATAAGATCTATTTCTGAGTTTATAAAAACAATTATGCTCAACCCAGCCATTCAACTGAGTATGAAATTTATCCTGTTCATCAGGAAAACATGTCCGTGTAAAGTTTACCCCCTCAAACCCCACTTTTATATAGTAAAACTGGGGTATGCAGTGGTATTCCTATTTTTCTTATTTTTGCTCCAAAACATAGATTGTGGGTACTCGCTAGAACCACCTCGGCGAGGCGGTTGTAACGTGTACCCACAATCTATGTTTTGAGCAAAAGTAAGAAAAATTTCAAAATTTTCAATTTTTAAAATTTAAAAAAATCTCTGTATCTTGCATGGGCAAGTTTTCGTAATGTAATATTATTAAAATGGAGAGGCAGTATGACCTCAAACCCAGGAAATACACAGCTGAGATGAGAATTGCATAACATATTGGTCCTGAAGTTTTTAAAAAAAATCATGCTCAACTTGGATGAGAATGCTAATAATATTTGGCATTTTAACATTTTTAAGCAGAATACATTCCATGCTCATTTGAGTTGAGCTTGAAAAAAATGTTTTTCTATATGTAGGGGTCAGGGTTGCGTGTACTGTAAACTTGGAAATTTTCGCATGCATTTTACTTTGCAAATTTTCTATTTCAGAATTATTAGCGAGTTTTTGAATTCGGGAGCGAGAACTCTATCTATTCAGTATACGAATATAAGCAAAAATAAAATTCTTGTAAACATTTGCCAATTTAAAACTTATCATTATTGACCGTGTGGTAGAGTGCAAGACCCAGGAGCAAGAGGTCCTTCAATCAATTCCAACCGGTGCTGTGTTGACACTTTACTTGAGTGGCAAATAGCTATTATGTGGCTATCCACCTAAGAGATTTAAATGGACTGTTCCAAACAACTAAGGGGGGTAACCCCTAAACATTTGGTGTTCAAGGCTCTTAAAAGTGGATAGAAAAATGTCCAGACCATATAGACGTCCAACACCATGGACAAATTTAATTTGTCTAGCAACATTACTCATGGACTTTTCCATACACAATGTGCCTAGAATTTAAGTGGCTAGGGTTAGGGTTAGAAAATAAAAGCCACTTAAAATTGGTAGCCACTTAATGATTTTTGCCACATAGTGCACAGCCACCTAAGTACCTCCTCGTTGGTTCGTCCGTCTGTCTGTCCATCTGTCCGTCACAAATCGTGTCCGCTCTATAACTTGAAAACCGTTAAAGATTTTTCAATGAAACTTGGTACACTTGTAAACCACGACGAGACGATGTGTCATATACAAGAACCATAACTCTGGCTTGAGTATTTTTTGAGTTATTTCCCTTTGATTATTTTCGATACAATTTCGTGTCCGCTGTATAACTTGTAGACCACGACGAGACGATGTGTCATGCACAAGAACCATAACTCTGGCTTGAGTATTTTTGGAGTTATTTCCCTTTGATTATTTTCGATACAATTTCGTGTCCGCTGTATAACTTGAAAACCGTTTAAGATTTTTCAATAAAACTTGGTACACTTATTGAGCATGATCAGATGATGTGTCATGCACAAGAACCATAACTCTGGCTTTAGTATTTTATGAGTTATTTCCCTTTGATTATTTTCCATACAATTTCGTGTCCGCTTTATAACTCGAGTTATTTCAATGAAACTTTGTACACTTATAAAGCACGATGAGATTACATGTCATGCTAAAGAACCATAACTCTTGCTTGCATATCTTTGGAGTAATTTCCCTTTGATTATTTTCAGTACAATTTCGTGTCCACCCTATAACTTGGAAACCGTAAGAGAAATTTCAGTGAAACTTGGTACACTTATAAAGCATGATGAGGCGATGTGTCATGCACAAGAATTATAACTCTTGCTTTCATATCTTTGGAGTTATTTCCCTTTGATTATTTTTCCATACAATTTCATGTCCACTCTATAACTTGAAAACCATAAGAAATATTTCAGTGAAACTTGGTACACTTATAAAGCACGATGAGATGATGTGTCATGCTAAAGAACCATAACTCTTGCTTGCATATCTTTGGAGTTATTTCCCTTTGATCATTTTTCATTCAATTTCGTGTCTGCTCTATAACTCAAAAACCATTAGAGATTTTTCAATGAAACATGGTACACTTACAAAGCATGGTGCACAAGAATCATTACTCTTGCTTTCATATCTTTGGAGTTATTTCCCTTTGATTATTTTCCAAACACTTTCGTGCCCCCTCTATAACTTGAAAACCGTAAGAGATATTTCAATGAAACTTGGTACACTTATAAAACAGAATGACAGGATATGTGATGCACAAGAACTATAACTCTTGCTTGCATATTTTGGACATGCACGTAGAAAGGGGGGAGACATCAGTTTTCACATAGAAAACAAATTCTAGTAGATTCAAGCTGATCTTTCCAGATTTGATATTGAAAGGGAATTTCAGCTTTTTTTTCACCAAAAATTGATTCTTATCCTTGAGATTTTCATCCTTGTATATATATTTAAATTTCAGATTATTTATTCCAAAACATGACAGTGAGGAGGCCCTACTACTGTTGCTGATAGCTGAAGCTATTGTAAGTTTGTAAATAGTTATCTGTCACAATTATATGTAATAAATAAATAATGACTAGAAGCTAAGGCCATCATGAACAAACAACTGTCATTGAAATCCATAACTTAAATGGAGGGACAAATATAAATTGGCGAGATATTATAGGCACATATGGTCAAAAGAAAGAAGTCTAAAGCCACAAAAGGAACTCACAGTCATTTTAGAAGGCATCAAAGCTTTCCTTTGAAATACAAGTGGATGGACAGTCATCCTAGCCTCTCTGTTCAAATATGCCCAAGCAGTTTGGAGGCATGTTGCCAGTTCTTAGTGCACATTTATTTACCACTAACTGACAGATGTTATGCTTGAATCAGTAAAGAGGCAGAACTGCAGTAAGAATATTTTCATGACCAAATCTTCATGAAAGAAGTGTGCTGGATATGACAATCAGACTCAGATCCTTTTATTTTTGTGAATCAAACACACTACCGATCTAACTATCATGTCCATTCACATATTTTTAGCTCACCTGAGCCGAAGGCTCACAAGGTGAGCTTATAGGATGGCCATGATCCGGCGTCCGTCGTCGTCCGTCGTCCGTCCGTCGTCGTCGTTGTCGTCCACAATTTCAAAGATCTTCTTCTCTGAAACCACTTGGCCAATCTAGTTGAAATTTTATGTGGAGCCTCCTTGGGTAGTGGCATTGTAATTTTGTTCGTGATATCTTGGTCACATGACCAAGATGGCTGCCACGCCCATATATGGTAAAAACCACTCAAAAATCTTCTTCTCCAGAACCGGTGGGCCGATCTTCACGAAACTTAGTATGTAGCATCGGGGACTTCAGCCCATCATAGTTTGATAAAATGATGACCATAGGATGACCGTGACCTATTTTACGGCAAGGTCAATTTTGGAAACATAGGCTTTTACATGGGAAAAAGTGAAAACTATGGATTTTTTGAAATCTATTGCAGCCTGAGGCCTGAAAAGTGGGAGATGCAAACAACTAATGGAGTAGATGAAGGTATGTGATTAATTAAGGTCAAGGTCATCTCTTGACCTTGGCCAGTCTGTCGTCCAGACACACTTTTCAAAGATCTTCTTCTCTGAAACTGCTGGGCCAATCAAGTTGAAATTTTATGTGGAACATCCATGGGTAGGGGAGACGAAAGTTTGATCGCAAAATCGAGGTCACATGACCAACATCGCCGCCACGCCCATATATGGTGAAAACTACTAAAAAATCTTCTTCTCCAGAACCGGTGGGCTGATTTCCACGAAACTTGGTATGTAGCATCGGGGACTTCAGCCCATCATGGTTTGATAAAATGATCACCATAGGATGACCTTGACCTGTTTTACGGCAAGGTCAATTTTGGAAACATAGGCTTTTACATGGGAAAAAGTGAAAACTATGGATTTTTTGAAAACTATTGCAGCCTGAGGCCTGAAAAGTGGTAGATGCAAACAACTGATGGAGTAGATGAAGGTATGTGATTAATTTAGGTCAAGGTCATCTCTTGACCTTGGCCAGTCTGTCATCCATACACACTTTTCAAAGATCTTCTTTTCTGAAACTACTGGGCCAATCAAATTGAAATTTTATGTGGAGCATCCATGGGTAGGGGAGATGGAAGTTTGATCGCAAAATCCAGGTCACATGACCAAGATGGCCGCCATGCCCATATATGGTAAAAACTACTAAAAAATCTTCTTCTCCAGAACCGGTGAGCCGATTTCCACGAAACTTGGTATGTTGCATCAGGGACTTCAGCCCATTATAGTTTGATAAAATGATGACCATAGGATGACCTTGACCTATTTTATGGCAAGGTCAATTTTGGAAACATAGGCTTTTACATGGGAAAAAGTGAAAACTATGGATTTTTTGAAAACTATTGCAGCCTGAGGCCTGAAAAGTGGTAGATGCAAACAACTAATGGAGTAGATGAAGGTATGTGATTAATTTAGGTCAAGGTCATCTCTTGACCTTGGCCAGTCTGTCGTCCATACACACTTTTCAAAGATCTTTTTCTCTGAAACTGCTGGGCCAATCAAGTTGAAATTTTATGTGGAGCATCCATGGGTAGGGGAGACGAAAGTTTGATCGCAAAATCTAGGTCACATGACCAAGATGGCCGCCACACCCATATATGGTAAAAACTACTCAAAAATCATCTTCTCCAGAACCGGTGGGCCGATTTCCACGAAACTTAGTATGTAGCATCGGGGACTTCAGCCCATCATAGTTTGATAAAAAGATGACCATAGGATGACCTTGACCTATTTTACGGCAAGGTCAATTTTGGAAACATAGGCTTTTACATTGGAAAAAGTGAAAACTATGGATTTTTTAGCTCACCTGAGCCGAAGGCTCACAAGTTGAGCTTATAGGATGGCCATGATCCGGCATCCGTCCGTCGTCGTCGTCGTCCACAATTTCAAAGATCTTCTTCTTGGCCGATCTAGTTGAAATTTTATGTGGAGCCTCCTTGGGTAGTGGCATTGTACTTTTGTTCGTGATATCTTGGTCACATGACCAAGATGGCCGCCACACCCATATATGGTAAAAAACACTTCAAAATTCTTCTTCTCCAGAACCAGTAGGCCGATCTCACTAAACTTGGTATGTAGCATCGGGGACTCCAGCCCATCATAGTTTGATAAAATGATGACCCTGGGATCACCTTGACCTATTTTACAGAAAGGTCAAATTTGGAAACATAGGCTTTCACATGGGAAAATGTGAAAACGATGGATATGTTGGAAAATGTTGCAGCCTGAGACTTTAAAGATGCTAGATGCAGACAACTGATAGAGTCAATGAAGGTATGTAATTAATTAAGGTCAAGGTCATTTCTTGACCTTGAGCCAAGGTCATTGAAATATAAAAATTAAGATTATGGTTTTCTCAGAAACCGTTGGCCGATCTAGTTGAAAGTTTATATGGAGCCTCCTTGGGAAGTGGCTTTCAAATTTTATTTGCAATACATGGTCACATGACCATGATGGCCGCCACGCCCATATATGGTAAAAACACTTCAAAAATCTTCTTCTCCAGAATCTTTGGGCCGATTTCCACTAAACTGTGTATGTAGCAACGGGGACTCCAGCCCATCATAGTTAAAACTTTGATAAAATGATGACCCTAGGATGACCTTGACCTATTTTACGGAAAGGTCAAATTAGGTAACATAGGTTGTCACATGGGAAAATGTGAAAACAATGGATATGTTGGAAAATGTTGCAGCCTGAGACTTGAAAGATGCTAGATGCAGACAACTGATAGAGTCAATGAAGGTATGTAATTAATTAAGGTCAAGTTCATTTCTTGACCTTGAGCCAAGGTCATTTAAATATCAAAATTGAATTTATGGTTTTCTCAGAAACAGCTTGGCTGATCTAGTTGAAATTTCATATGGAGCCTCCTTGGGAAATGGCTTCTTAATTTTATTTGCAATATCTTGGTCACATGACCAAGATGGCCGCCACGCCCATATATGGTAAAAACACTTCAAAAATCTTCTTCTCCAGAACCGGTGGGTCGATTTCCACTAAACTTAGTATGTAGCAATGGGGACTCCAGCTTATCATAGTTTGATAAAATGATGACCCTGGGATCACCTTGACCCATTTTACGGAAAGGTCAAATTTCGAAACATAGGCTTTTTACATGGGAAAATGTGAAAACAATGGATATGTTTGGAAAATGTTGCAGCCTGAGACTTGAAAGATGCTTGATGCAGAGAACTGATAGAGTCAATGAAGATATGTAATTGATTTAGGTCAGGTCAAGGTCATTTCTTGACCTTGAGCCTTGAGCCAAGGTCATTCAAATATCAAAATTAAGATTATGGTTTTCTCAAAAACCGCTTGGCTGATCAAGTTGAACTTTTATATGGAGCCTCCTAGGGTAGTGGCTTTCAAATTGCAATATCTTGGTTACATGACCAAGATGGCAGCCACACCCATATATGGTAAAAACCCTTAAAATTATCTTTTTCTCTAGAACTGGTGGGCTGATTTCCACAAAACTTGGTATGTAGCATTGGGGACTCCAGCCCATCATAGTGTGATAAAATGATGACCTTGGGATGACCATAGAATATTTTACGGCAAGGTAAATTTTGGAAACATTTGCTTTTACGTCACAAAGCCCACATGTATACTCGCATATGCTTAAAAATTCTCAGGAACTGATTGGCCCATTTTCTGGAAATTTGTTTTGTAGCATTTGGAACTACAGCCTATCACAATCTATTATAATTTGAACAAATTGTGGCCTACATCTATTTTACGACAAGGTCACTTTTGGATAACTAGGTTTTAATGTACGTAAAAATGAAAACAATGAATTTTTTAAGTCTATTATAAAAATAATGCTTAACATCTAGATCTCAAGTGAGCCTTTACAAGACCAATGGTCATCTGAAAACTTTTGCGGCCTGAGAAAGTGGAGATGCAGACAACTGATGCACTTGATTTAGGTTATTAAGGTCAAAGTCATTTTTTGTTTTTGATCCAAGGTCATGTATGTATCAAAATTCAAAGATGATCTTCAATGAAACTGCTTTAATGAGGAAAGCTAAATTTTATGCAGAGCATCCATGGGTAGGGGGAACAAAAGTTTGTTTGCCAAATTTTGGCTTCTATGCTCATTGCCATGCTCAGCATTCTTCTTCAGAACTGTTTGTCAGATTATCATGAATCTTGTTCAAATGTTTCCTTACGTTGAAACATTCGTAATCTGCTTTTTTTTCCTCTTACAGGATCACTGATGCTGGTATCCCAAGCTCACTCACAAAATCAGAAGCCAATGAGCTGGTTCTAACCTGTAACCAGAATCTATGTTTAGAGCAAAAAATAAGAAAGACATGCGTACCCGATACACCCTAGTTTGACTGTATAAAATGTTGATGTAAGAGGATGTACATTACACAAACATTTTAGCCTAATGCGGCATGATAAATTCATTCTTAAAAAAATATTTTTAATAAAGGCGTCAACCTGTACCGGGTAAGTCTTATCTGGTGAAACAGCATGTATAGCTTTTTACGTATCTTTTGTTTTTTAGGTTTTTTTTTTTTTTTTTGTTTTTTTGTTTGTTTAATTTATTTGTCATGCTATGATTGAATTAAGCAAAATTTTGTAAATTATAATTCAGTTAAAGAATCACCAGAATTTTCAGAGGGCCTCTTCCTTTGGGAACTTTACCGCCTTTTTGATCAAAGTGGATTTTATAATCACTATTACTTTCCTATTACGCGTGTGATTGATCATTGATATTTTGCTATTTTTATTGATGATTGTTCTTGACAAATGAGAATTGACTCTACATTTTCTATTTTAGGTTGAAATCTGAACATATATATATACACCTTGGACATTGTTTTCGTGGATTTATACTTTCTATCAAAATTGAAGTGCTACGTGACACTGAATAATTTAAATATTACTGTGTTTCAAGTGTTCTGTGATAGTGACTTAGTGTGTTTATAGTGCCTTGTGACACTTTGTTTATAATTGCCTACAGTGTTTTGTGTTTGTGAATACTGTTGATTGCTGGACTAGTGATAGACAATGCCTCGTAGAAAGTTTTGGAAGAAAGGGAAGGCACATCAAAGTTTGGAGGACAAGAATGAAATGAGACAGATGGATGGGAAAGAGAAAGATGATTTGTTAACTGGAAATGAAAGAAAAGGGTTAAACTTCCCGAAAAAGGCTGAGAATGGGTTAAACTTCCCTAAAAAGGCTGAGAATGGGTTAAACTTCCCTAAAAAGGCTGAGAATGGGTTAAACTTCCCGAAAAAGGCTGAGAATGGGTTAAACTTCCCGAAAAAGGCTGATAGTGTTGCCAAAAAGCCTTGTACTGATACTGTTGCCAAAAAGCCTTGTACTGATAGTGTTGCTGAAATGCCTTGCATTGATGATTTTGCAAAAAAGCCTTGTACTGAAAGTGTTCCCAAAAAGCATTGTGCTGAGACTGTTGCCAAAAAGCATTGTACTGAGACTGTTGCCAAACATTTTGCCAGTTCTCTTACTGAAACAAATTCAATGTCTAGCTCAAACAATACTGGAACTAAACTTTTGCCTGATACTTTGGTTTATACAAATATTAGTCAGTTTAAACAGATAATTGTTGATCTCAAAGAAACTATAAGCTCAAACATGCAGACAGATTTTGAAACAGTGATTCTGGAATCTTATCCTGATGTGGTTCCCCAATGTCAATCAAGTGACATTGAAAAACCTTCTGAAAGAGAGAATATATCTTTTTCTCCTCAAAATGCAATGCTGCAACAGCATACACAGCATAATAAAAACAATACTGCTCAGCATCATTTCAGCAGTGATTCGTCAGAAACATGCTTAGACAATGAAATGGCTTGTTACCAAGCAATAAGATCATCTGAACAGTTGTGGAATGCAGGTGATTTGGTCTTTGGAAGTTTTCATCAAAATGATGTCAGATTTTCTGAGCAATCAAGAGGATATCAGTGCACATGCAATGCATTATGTATGTTGTCATACTCTCTTTGTTATGATGTATACACTAGCTTGATATTAGATGAAGTGCTCTGTGAAGGAGATGTTCTCTATCAAACTGTAATCAACAGATTAAAATCAAAAGGAAAATTTGTTCATCACCTGTTGAGCTTGGAAGAAATCCCAGATAATTTTGAAGTAAAGATGGGAAAATTCACAGTAGAAAAAATGCCTATATTATGTGGCCCTCTTATTGATACTCAAAATCTTGGCTTACCAACACTTCATGATACCTTGCAGTTAGCATTCATGTCTGTATCATCAGGTCTTATAACGATTGGGGCCATATGCTCTGCTGTTTTTAGAAAGAATGACATGTATGTATTTTATGATTCTCATTCCCATGGTGAAAATGGACTTTCGTCAAGTGATGGGTCATCCTGTTTGATAACATTTTCAAGTATAGATGATCTAGTTACATACATGTATTCATTGTATGATAGTTTAAATCTTGACACTAACTTACAGTTTGACTTCTTGCCTATCAAGATTAAGAAGAATGACGAAACACAGAGCTATAAAGATCAAATGGATAGTAGTATGGAAGCCTACTTCAGGGATCAAAAATTGAGACAAGCTAACAAAACACAAAGTAAAGAACAAAGAATATCCAATTATACATCAAACAAATTAATTAAAGAATCAAGGAAAGAACTATGGACAAGCAAATTTAAGCATCGCACTGAATATTATAAAAATTATAAAAGAAAATGTAGACAAAATGAAGCATTTCGAAGAAAAGAAAGAGAATCAAAGCAATCTGCAAGAAAAGACCCAGTGTTTCAAACCAGAGAAAGAGAATCAAAGCAATCTTCCAGAAAAGACCCAGTGTTTCAAGCAAGAGAAAGAGAATCAAAGCAATCTTCCAGAAAAGACCCAGTGTTTCAAACAAGAGAAAGAGAATCAAAGCAATCTGCCAGAAAAGACCCAGTGTTTCAAACAAGAGAAAGGGAATCAAAGCAATTTGCCAGAAAAGATCCTATTTTTAAGGCCAAAGAAGTGGTGTATCAGAAAAAATCGAAGCAGTCTGCAAGAAAAGACGCTAGTTTTAAGGCCAAAGAAGCTGTGTATCAGAAAAAATCAAAGCAATCTGCAAGAAAAGACCCAGTGTTTCAAACAAGAGAAAGAGAATTAAAGCAGTCTGCAAGAAAATATCCTGGTTTTAAGGCCAAAGAAACTGTGTATCAGAAAGAATCAAAGCAATTTGCAAGAAAAGACCCAGTTTTTCAAACAAAAGAAAGAGAATTAAAGCAGTCTGCAAGAAAAGATCCTAGTTTTAAGGCCAAAGAAATTGTGTATCAGAATAAATCAAAGCAATTTGCAAGAAAAGATCCAGTGTTTCAAACAAGAGAAAGAGAATCAAAGCAGTCTGCAAGAAAAGATTCTAGATTTAAGGTCAAAGAAACTGTGTATCAGAAAAAATCAAAGCAGTTAGCGAGAGAAAATCAGGCTTTTAAAACACATGAGAAAGTATTCCAGAATAAATCAAAAAAGAAGGCAAGGGAAAATGCTTATGTTCGTGAGTGCGAGAGAATTAAGAAACAGCAAGTTAGGCAGGAAAAAAGAAAATTTGATGGCAGTTCAGAAATCATTACTCCTAGAAAAAGATGTAAGCATGACACAGATAATTTTCCAGAAACTCACAGAAAAGACTTAAAAACTATTAAAGAAGCTATAAAACAATTCCATTTAGATATTTCTATTGGACCTTTGTATGTTTGTTCATGTTGTCACCAGACATGGTTCAGGAAAAGTGTTTCTATGTTAAAGAATACCCATATTCCAGCAGAAAGTAAAAGACTGCATTGTACAGACTTTATATCTGTCAATAATGAAGAATGGATATGTCACACTTGCTTAAGTGCCTTAAGAGATAGTAAAATTCCAAAGCTGTCAGTAAGTAATGGCATGAAATGGCCAATCAAGCCACCAGAGTTAAACTTACATCAGTTAGAAGAACGGTTAATAGCGCTGCGTATTCCATTTATGCAGATAAGAGAATTACCACGTGGTGGACAGTACTCCTTGAAAGGGAATGTAATAAATGTACCTGTTGATATTCAGCCTACTATAAACTGTCTACCAAGGCCAATGGATGAAAATTTTACAGTTGCTATCCAGCTGAAAAAGAAACTTTCCTATAAAACGGTTGACTTTAAAGAAAATGTAAGACCATTAAGAGTTTTGACTGCTCTACATTGGCTTATGAACAACAGCAAGCTATATAAGAACTCTGGCATAGTTATTGATGATGACTGGTTTCAGGAAGTTACTGAAAGTGCAGAGGAAACAGTCAGAGAATTTTTAGGAAATTCAAGAGGACAAACTAATGACAACTATTGTGTCGAAAATAAAAAGCAGGAAGAAATCACAAGTAAAGAGGACACTGATGCACCAGTTGATTATGATTCTGATCATTACAGTGAGATAGATGCTAATGACCATGTTGGCAATATAGATACATTAGTGGATGATGCTGATATTGACAATAAGTGTGACAAAGTTTTCACATTTGCACCAGGTGAAGGACAACACCCTTTAAGTCTATATAATGATAAAGATGCAGAGTATTTGTGCTTCCCATCCATTTTTTGTGGACAAACACCACCCAGTAAGGAAGAACGAATTGTTCCCGTTCATTATAGTGACATTGTTAAATGGGAATTGAGAAGTATTGACAGGAGAGCTGCACAGTCAGTTCCAAATATATTCTTTAAACACAAAAAGCTACAGATGAAACAAATCAGTGATAAAGTCAATTTAGCTGTTAGAAGATGTAAAAAGCGAGGTCAAAAAATAACTGCAGCTGAAGCTAGAGATGCAAATTATTTGGACAAACTTGTAAATCTTGATGAAGGCTATTATATATTTCGCCAACTGAGAAATTCACCTGCCTATTTAGAAATGCGCAAGAAAGACATTTTTGCAATGATTAGACAACTTTCTTTGCCTACTTGGTTTATGTCATTGTCAGCTGCCGATACTAGATGGACAGATCTGTTGAAAATGTTAGCAAAATTAAATGACGGTATTGAATATTCTGAAACTGAATTAGAAAGGCTTACTTGGCAAGAAAAAACAAAGCTAGTTCAGAAAGACCCAGTTACATGTTCAAGATACTTTGATCATAGGGTTCAAGAGTTCCTCAATACAATTCTTAAAAGTAGTTCTGAGCCTATTGGAAAGGTGCTTGACTATTTTTATAGAGTTGAGTTTCAGCAACGTGGCTCCCCTCATATTCACATGCTTGTTTGGGTAGAAAATGCTCCAACTTTAGAAGCAAAGTCAGAAGAGGAAATAATTGAATTTGTTGATCAATATCTCACATGCAGTAGTGATAATGAGAAAACAGCAAATCTTGTTAACCTTCAAAGTCACAAACATTCTAGAACCTGCAGAAAAAAGGGGAAACCAATATGTAGGTTTGGATTTCCATTGCCACCATTGCCGAAAACTATGTTGCTGTATCCTCTTGAAGAAAACATTGACAAGTACAAGAAAAAGAATGTAGAGCTCCAAAAATCAATGAATGAGTGTAAAGAAGATGAAGATATGCCATTTGAGGAGTTTCTAGAAAAAATTGCTAAAATGAACTTCGAAGATTATATTTGCTGCATAAGAAGCTCATTGAAAGCACCAAAGGTTTTCTTGAAGAGAAAAATGAAGGAAATGAGAATAAACCCATTTAATGAAAACATACTTCTTGCCTGGAAGGCCAATCTTGACATTCAGATTGTTCTTGAACCATATGGTTGTTCTTCATATATAGTTGGTTATATAAGCAAATCACAGAGAGGGATGAGTGCACAACTTGATGCAGCAGCAAAAGAGGCTAGAAGAGGAAATCTTGACCTAAAGAAACAAGTCAGGCATATTGGGAATGTATTTTCTAACTGTGTTGAGGTCAGTGCTCAAGAGGCTGTTTATCTTGACCTGCAAATTCCTTTGACAAAATGTACGAGGGATATTGTTTTCATCAACACATCTATACCAGAAGAAAGAATCTTTCTGTTAAAGCCAAAAGCTGCTCTTGATGAACTTCCTGCTGAATCCACAGATGTAGAATCTGACAATGTTATACAGAGGTATTCTAAAAGACCCAGGCAGCTTGGGAAATTTTGTTTAGCTGATTATGTCTCTAAGGTTGACATTATTTACCCAAAAGGAAATAAGTTTCCAGAGAAAGATGATGGCAAAAATGAAGATGACAGTTTTGTCAGTAGCTCTGGTGATGAAAGTGATGACTGCTTTGATGACGATAATAGTCGAAGTTCAGGCCTGCTGTTCAAAGCAAAAAATGGAACAAAATACCAGAAAAGAAAAGTACCAAGAATAATAAGGTATGTCAAATACAACAAAAAAAGGGATCCAGAAAATTACTTCAGAGAGCAGCTAATGCTTTTTGTACCTTGGCGAAATGAACAGAAGGATTTGATAGGTTCTTTTGGCACATATGAAGCTCATTATAACTCTGTGCAGACATCCTTGGTGTCCAAAAGAAACGAGTATGAGCATCATGCTGAAGAGCTTGAGATTGCAAGACAAATGATGGAAAATGAGGAAAGAGACTATGATCAAATTGCACCAAATGCAGAGCAAGAAAATAGAGAAACTGAAGAAGAAGGGCCAGCAGAATCAGAAAAATTTGTTTGTTTCAATCCAAGCAGAGTTGTAGAGCAAAGGCATTATGACATTGGAATAGAATTACAGTCAACTTGCTCAGTACCACCAGTAGAAACAAATGGTATTTTATTACCAGATGATGAATACTTACAACTACTCAGAAGTCTTAATTTGAGACAAAGAGAATTCTTTAATCACATTGTGCACTGGATTAAATCCAAAGATGAACCAGTCTATGCTTTCCTAACAGGAGGAGCAGGTGTTGGTAAATCAGTTGTCATTCGAGCACTTTATCAAAGTCTTTATAGAATGTGGAATTTAAAAGATGGAGAAAATCCAGATGATAAAAGAATTTTACTATGTGCTTACATGGGCTTTGCTGCTTTTAATATTAGTGGCCAAACCATTTCCTCTGCATTCCACAGGAAAATTTTTCAAAAGGGGACCAATCATCTTTCAGCTGATGAATTAAACACATTCAGAATGAAGTATAGACATCTGAAACTTGTCATTATTGATGAAATATCAATGGTAGGGAACATGACATTAAATTTTATCAACATTCGCTTACAGCAACTCATGGGAACAAAAGAAGTTTTTGGTGGTTTAAGTGTTATTACTGTGGGTGACCTGTACCAGCTTAAGCCAGTAGGGGATTACTTGATAAGTCTAGATTTGACAAAGGGAGCATCATCATTAGGGCAGAACTTATGGAAAAGGCTCTTTACGATGTATGAATTGGTTGATATCATGAGACAGAAAGATGATCTTGCATTTGCACAGCTATTAAACCGACTTCGGTTGAATGAAATGACAGATGAAGACAAACAAAAGCTGCAGACACGTGTTGTTGACCATGAAACCGGTGACTATCCAAAGGATGCCCTTCATTTGTTTGCAGAGAATTGTTATGTAGACCAACACAATGACACTATTCTGAGTCAGTTGCCAGGAGAAAAGTTTGTGATACAGTGCCATGACATTGTTGTCTCAGCAAACATTCCTGCTAAAAGGCACCAGTCCCTGATTGATGGGCTTCCAAAAGACTATGGGAAAACAGGACAGTTAAAGAAATCATTGACAGTAGTTGTTGGAATGATTGTTGTTCATACAGCTAATGTAGATGTAGAAGACGGTTTAACTAATGGTGCTACAGGTGTGGTGAAACACGTTGACTTCAGGTGGATGGAAGGAACAAATCGACCTAGCATTATTTGGGTATTGTTTGATGACCCTCGGGTTGGTAAGGCAACACGTGAAAAAAACAGGAAATTTTACAACTCAAGCATTCATTCAGACTGGACACCTGTATTTGAAACACAACGAACATTTATAGTGAACTACAAAACGTTTCAAAGAAGCCAATTTCCACTGACACCAGCTTCAGGTAAAACAGTCTACAAAGCTGAAGGAGCTACAGTAGACAGGGTAGTTGTTGATTTATCCCAGAAAGACAGAAAGTATAAAATGCCACATATGCACTATGTTGCATTTAGTCGAGTGAAAAAGCTTGAGGATTTATATATATTGAATATGAATGAAGCTGCTCTGGCTGTAGATAATGATGTGAATATAGAGATGGAAAGGCTACGCAGAGAAGCTGTCTTAGAACTGTGTTATGTTCCTCTGTATAAAATCGGATCAGACAAAACCAAAATCGCATTTAACAATGCTAGATCCTTGCATAAACATTTCAAGGATGTTGAATTTGAACCAAATGTGTTGGCAGCAGATGTAATTGGATTTTCTGAAACAAGATTATGTAGTAGAGATGAAAATGTACATTTTGCTCTCAGACGGTTCAGACTTATACGACTTGATGATACAGTAAAAGAGGCAAACAACAGGCCATATCATGGACTTGCATTATATGTTAAAGAATACTTACATATTCAGAAAGTTGTGAAATTACAATGTAAGTCATTTGAATTCATATTGACTGACATATTCAATGCTCAAAGAAGTTGTGTTCAAATTGTTGTATTGTACAAATACCCCAAAAGTTCACAGGCTGATTTTAGAAAGGATATTCACTGTCATCTTAGGCCAGTTGTTGATCTGAATGTTAAATTAGTCATATTAGGTGACTTCAACATACAGGTAGATGGTGCCAATACAAGGTTTGTGGATTTTGTGGAAACATTATTTGGGTGTATGCAGCAAATCAAACAATGTACAACTGACTCTGGATCAATGCTAGACTTGATTTTTTCAAATTCTGAATTGTTTTGTGATGTTATTGAGGCTTATTGGTCTGATCATAAACTTATATATTGTGCTTTAGACAAATAGATATTCAAATGATGTGATGCAAATGATGAATAAAGTATAAAAGAAATCAGAGTGAAGACATGACCCATTCCTGAGAAAGATAATAATGTTATTTGTATATAGTTGACACCTTCGCAACCAAACATAGCTGCAAAGCTGAATTTGAAATGAGCTCAATATTTTTGCTTACCAAAATTTGCTTCTACAAGTGTTGCTTGATTCAGATTAATATATATATATTAAAATCTCTAAGTTAACATCATGACAGAAGAATTGAGAATCCATTTCATTTGAATGCAAAAAGTGTAACCCCACTTAAGAAATTTAATCAGGTAGTTTAGTTAATCTTTGGGGTTGCCACCTTTTTTTTTTCTTTTTCTTTTTTTTTTTTTTTTTTTTTTTTTTTTTTTTTTTTTTTTTTATTTGGTGTTGTTGTTGTTTTACTTGTAACATTCAATCATGATCATTTAAGTCATTGTTTATTTAATTGGTACTTGAAACTAGTTCTGGGTAAAATAGTTATTGATGTCGTGTATCCTCATTGCTATTGATTCACTAGATATTCTAGGAGTGTGGAGGCTCTGTGATACACCAATTGATCCTGACTCCAGAGCAAGAGGTCAGGAGTGTTATCATTGAGGAGTATTGGGTGAGAACTCAGAAAGTAGTTCTACCTTGACTTACTGAAAAAAATTTACTGGGACATTAAACTTTATCCTAAACAAAAATAGTTCTTCACCCATTAACATGCAAGTTGTTTTTGGCTTTCCATCCATCCGTCCGTCCGTCCGTCTGTCCTTCCGTCCTTCCGTCCCCCTAAAGAGTATGTACCTTGTGTGCGCAACTCCTCCTACAGTTTTACTCCGATTCTTTTAAAACTTTACATATGTTTTAACCATCCTTTGAAGATATGCATGTCGTTTGGATATAATCTTCAGATTAATTCGCAATTTGAACTTAGTCATTTTTCGAGCATTTTCCTCCTACAGTTTCATTCCGATGTTTTGAAACTTTACAGATGTCTTTACCAGGCTTTGAAGATATGCATGTGGTTTGGATATGATACTTAGATTAATTTTTATTACTTTTGTTCGCAATTTGAACTTAGTTATTTTTCGGTCATTTTGACAATGAAAGTGAATGGACAGGGGGTACCTTGTGTGCACAACTCATCCTACAGTTTCATTCAGATTCTTTTTAAACTTTACAGTTGTCTTTATAATGCTTTGAAGATACGCATATGTTTGCATTTAATCCTTAGCTTAATTTTTATCACTTTTTTCGCAATTTGAACTTAGACATTTTTGGGGCATTTACACTTAGAAAGTTCATGTGGCTTCTCAGATTATATTTGTGTAACTAAACAATCAAGGCGGGGGACATAAATTCTCTGAATTTGCTTGTTATGACTGAAATATATAATACCACATGATGTATTTGTTAAAATATGGTGAAATGCAATACTTTGGATTTTTTGTTGTTCCTTTGTAAGGACACTTGTATATAATGTTTATAAAGAAACTGAAAACCCCACATGTACACTCATAGAAGTTTTAGAAATAAAGAGACTGTGACTATAATGTTGGAGAAAAGTGAATTTTGCAAATATACAGTACATAACTGATTTAATTGCAAGGAAAACAAAGATCTAGATGCATTGTTAAAGTTTTATTATAATGGTACATTCATAGCTTGTATGAAGCAGGACTAATGTTATATAGTTTGTTGAGTGGTTGACCATGGAGATAAGCTTATAAATAGTTGTGTTGCAAATTTTGCTATAAGATGCTATTGTACAGTGCTGAGCAGTGAGTATACATGTTTTGTTATGATTTTAGAGAATCTGGATATTAGAATATGGTTTCAAGCTAAAAAAAAATATTTGCATGTAAAGAGCTTATTTTTTGTTGATTATAATGTATCTACATTTTGACCAAATATTTGCATGTAAAGAGCTTATTTTGATACTGATTATAATGTATCTACAATTTGACCATATATGTTGATTGTTTTACATTATATGTTTATATGTAAACAAACATAAGATACTTAAAAATGATAGAATAAAAAGAAATGGAAATACATGCACAATGTATATTGTTAGTACAAGTGTATTATCTTAATTTATTTACAAGTTTATGAATATCATGTACAATAATAACTTTAATCACTGAACTTGTTTTCTGTTTGTTGTACTTTATAAATCTGTAAGCTTTAAATGTACCGTAATGATGACTTTTACAAGGTATCTATTTCAAAAATGAAAATGTAATGCACAACTTGCACTTCTTTTGAAGTTTTAATGTTATAGGCACAGTCTCATTATTTCTTCATCACCAATTATATAATGTATATATTGTATAATTCATGATCAATTAAGTTTGCACACTTTTGAAATGTGGGTATAAAATTTCAATGGTTCTTATCTATGTACATGTAGTACTGTTTTGCTAATGAGTTATTAGGATCTGTGTTTAATGTAATTGAACAAATAAACCTTTATTAGATGACAGAAGCTAGTTCTTTTCACTGCCATTCCTTTTGCATTCACTTATTTGGCTTTAAGGTTACTGTGTATGAGACAAGAAGCTAAGCAATGGTAAAGAACTGGCACAATTAGAACCCAAGTTCCATCCAAAAAAAACCAAGTGGAAAAAAAACAACAAAATTTCAACCAAACCTTAGGCTCTAATACATACTGTATTATTGGACATACTGTAAGCCAAGTGAACAGCTGTTTCCAAAAAAGGCCACAAAACACACATTAAGCTGTCAACAGGACAAATATCAACATTGAAATAAAAAAATGTTGAGAATCACAGAAGTAATGGCTCCATCTTGGAATGTCAGCAATATAAAATTACTGTTGTGATTTTTTTTTTCAAAGGTGCCTAACCTTGCCAGGCAACTGAAGCTGCAAGTTATGAATACACATAATTTGATCAAATACTGACTAAAAGTGGCAGTAAATGTTTCAACAGAATTGATATGTTGTTTTCTGTTTTAAGTCACTCAACAGCTAAGGTCATATGGAGATGAAACCTCAGATTAAAGTCTATATGTCAAGCCCTGGGTTGTAACCAGGAGCCCTAGAAGGGAAATAGATTAACCCAACTTGTCACAGAGGCCACTGTTTCACCAGAATGTCCTCCCAGAAACATTGCAGCCTTAGACCGGAAACTTGCCAGATGCAGACAACTAATGAAGTCCGTAAAAGTATGTGAGTATTTAAGGTCAAGGTCTTTTCATGAAGAGTAAATGCTCTAACGTCAGGCTTCAGGTGAGCGTTCTCAGGACCAGTGGTCCTCTGGTCTGATGAAAGAGCGGCGAGGCAAGAAAAGCGTTTTGTTTTTTTTTTTCGTTTTCGACCAGGGCTGAGACTAACAGGCTTGTGCATCCACAGAAGATGGCTAGAAGTTTGAAATTTTGGAAATAGATAGAGGAAGAATCGTACTGTTGGTGTAGTGAAAACGTAGGCGCAATCAGCTGTTACTGCACAGCTGATCTGACCCATTATTTTCGCATAGGAAACGATCCAGTTTTCTCATGACACGGTTCGTATGAGCCACAACAAGAAAACTGGTATCTTGAGTTTCCGACTAGATCTGTATAGTCCGGCACAGAAACTTGGAATATCAGCCAAAGCGTGCAATACCGTCTATAGAAAATGTTTTTGCATTTTTTGATAGAGGATACATAGTACATTACAAAACCAAGTGATGCCACTCTGGCATCCTTGGGCAACTCGCTGAAATCAAGATGGCGTCCAAGATGGCGGCCAAACGTGTTATTTACATGAAATGAACCGATATAAACCTCGTATTATTTCTAAATTGCTCTTTCATGGTCAGTTAATTGTGAAATTAAAGTATATGAATCATTTCATCATTGGGCAGCTTGTTACATACAAGATGGCGTCCAAGATGGCGCCCTAACGTGTTATTTAACTAAAATCGACCCATGTAACACTCGTATTATTTCTAAATTGCTCTTTTATGGTCAGTAAATTGTGAAAATAAATGATATGCATCATTTCACCATTGGACATGTTTTTAGATACAAGATGGCGTCCAAGATGGCGGCCAAAATAGTTTATTTAAATGAAAGTAACCCAAAATACACTCCTGCTGTTAATGAATTACGCCCAAGGTCACAAAAAATGGAAATTAAATCATATACAGCCTTGAACATAATATTACTACATATCAATTTGATGTATCCCTAAATGACAAATAAAGGTAGATAATCAAACGTTTGTGTTATCTTTTATATTTTATAGTAACAGAATTTTGCATGTTGTGAAACAAGCCACTGCCATTTTAGCAAAACACTTTTGATTGTTAGATGCCGAGGTTGCTCAGGGGTATTGTTCACGATTCGTGAGTTACCCACAGATATACCATTTCAGATACATGTACATGTTCAATTATGCTGTTACATCCTAGTTGTAGTGGTTTCATATACAAATCCCGAAAAAAAAAGAAGAAGAAAAAAATGTATACTGTCTTTCCACTACCTCAGATAGTCATCAACATATTGTATCTGGGGGAAAAAGATGCCTAAATAAAGCATATAGCATCGCTGTTGAGTTAGGGTTGACCAGGAGTGCAAACATATCCAGACAAAGAAATTCATTTATTTTGTTGGTCGTGAATTTACATTCGGACAAAGCTGGAAAGAATGGTATCTGGCTTGATGGCGGAGTACGATTTCTAGATACAGACAGTCGACTTTCTCCACTTTCAGAAGTATTTGACTTATCAAGTGCTCTTCACCTCTCTGCAAGATTGTTTTGATACTGGTCATATATCATGAAACGTGCAGCCACTTTGTTTATTATGTAAAGGGTGATGTTAAATGCAGCAGGCTGGTTGTAATACTACCTGTCTTATAAGTAGGTTTAAACTGGGGCTAATTAAACTGCAAGAGCTGTTGAGATAAAGTGAAAACCAGAACCCCAAAATTGGGGGAGATTGGTGGAGAAAGTCAACAGTGTGGATATGCATTGCAAGAATGCCAAAACATACTAGTTATCATGTTGAACAGTTACCAATTCATGTTAGTCTTATTTTATCTTCATTCAATGCCTTTCTGCAATGGTGGTTGTGAAAGATCATCACTTTAAAATGAATATTATTCATAACAGACCCGTGTAAGGCCCGTAGTGAAACTACACAAGAGCAACCACATCAGCAAGTGAGAAATTGTCCAAACTAACAGTGCTACTGCAACGATAGACCGTCCTGCAAAGTTCCAACACAGAAGACCGGAACAGAAAATAGAATGCTAGATCTACAGATAGATATATAGTAACAAAATGTCAGTCTCTCCAAACCTCTAGCTACTGAGTGCTACTACGAATGCATATCACTATAAATGAAATTTCTGTGGAATTAGTTGTTTGAATTACTGATGCTTGCCAAATCACTGGGATTCTTCATTGCATTGGTATAACCCGAAAAACATATACAACCCTAAACTCACAAGATGTTTTTATTTTAGCTTTATTTTATTTCAATAACAGTGCTGGTTTCTGTGTTTCTGTTCTCACTGGAAGGAGAAGAAGAAGATCGCGATCTTGTGATTGCTAAGGGGTTGGGACCCACAGACCAGCAATAGAAATTCCTCATTGGCATTCAGTGTGATTTAATAGTCATTTTGGCTTTTCATGGTTATTACAACTTTTTATATAAAATCGCCACAAAGGCACATTTTAATTTTCATGTTCACACATAAAAGTCACTTCTCCACTGAGACAGTTACCAGCCGAATACAACCCATTAAATTCACCATATTGTACCAAAATTGCATTCCATAAAGCCTGAAAGATTTTATAATTATGAACAGTTACCAGCTAGATCATATGTCTTATTTCCCCCCCCCCCCACATCCTGTTCCTGCTGTACCGGACAGTTAGGAGTTTTCAAGCTATTACATTTGGTATCAACAATAAACGACTCATCTGCGGGGAATATAAAGATTCATGGATGGATGAAATAGAGAATTGTGTATGAATCTAAAATTAGTGGAGACGGAATAAACTATGTGGTAGTGTTAGCTAAACTGCATATTTGTACTGCTTTGAGATACAAACTGACTTCTACAGCGAGTGTTAGCTTCATACGCAGCTCTTACATGGAAAAGAAACATTTCCGCTTATGATTCTTTTGAGATTAGCACCCAGAGAGTAGTTGCTTCGTCACAATATGACTGAAGATTTGTTGACTAGGGAGTGGATTCATAACAAAACCAGATTAAACCTACTTAAATTTCCACATTATCGATTGTTACCCCTGTCCAACCCACTGCAGGCCACATCAACCCATGTTTCAGTCTATCACATATTCTACACAGCCAACCGCCTTTTAACTCGTCGTCATACAACCTGAAACCCAATCCTACCCATCTCACCCTATTCTACCACATCTGTCTGCCAACATGTTCTACCTATACAGGCGAAAATTTAATTGTTCCTAGCATTGTAGTTATTTGCAATGCTGTAATAGACAGCATTGCTTGACAGTAGATTACTAATGTATAATCTTCTATTTGCACCAGCTTATTCTAAAATTAAACAAAGGTTACTAAAATCCAATTCATGGCGATAGTATTGGCGTTTTGGCAGTTTTTGTTGAAATTTTGTTTAATAAAACACAGAAATGGAATTTTTATTTCTATATGCCCAAAAACATCCTATCTATTTCCGGTGGCCATGTTGAATTTTAGCAGCCATTTTTATTTTAGCTTTTGTCACATATTCATGAACAATCTTAGCTTTATGACATCTGCACCTTCAATGCCATGTTTTAACATTACATCACATATATTGACGGAAATATATAAAAGTAACATTTTGTCGATCATCTTGGATTTTAGTGGCCATCTTTATTAATTTTGCTTTTGTTGGATAGATGTATTAATGCAAAAATGACTTAACTTGAAGTTTTCTCCACTTAAAATGCCATCTTTTAACGTTTCATCACATGCATGTAAGAACTTCTATCAAAAGCCCTTATTTCGTCGGCCATCTTGGATTTTGGTGGCCATCTTGATTTTGTTTATTTTCGTTTTGTTGCATTTTGATGAAAAGTGCTAAATTTTATTATTTCTCAAATTTTAAGGCAAGCATTTAGCATTTCATCAGATATCTGTACGAAATTCTATCAAAAACCCTTCTTTTGTCGGCCATATTGGATTTTGGCGGCCATCTTGAATTGCCCAAGGATGCCAATCTGGCATCATCCGGATTTCAAATCAGGATACCCACACCAACTTATTTCTGCAAAAACATTTTCTATAGACGCTATTGCACGGTCATCTTGGGTTCATGCCGGACTAGTACCTTTGTTTTAGCATATGCAAAATCTAATTTTTTCATGACGCATCTAATATCTAGTTTATTCCAGGCCAGTAGAGATGCAGTGTTGAACAGATCCAATGAGCATAGTGAGGCCAGACATCATACATTCCATAATACTACTGCAGTTTACGACCTACTAGCCATTGCTCTGGTCAAGAGAGCACAGTTTAATCAACTAGCTGATGTAAGTAACCACCTTTAGTTACATTCCATAACACTGCTGCTGTTTACGACCTACTAACTAGCCATTGCTCTGGTCAAGAGAGCACAGATTAACCAACTAGCTGACGTAAGTTACCACCTTTAGTTACATTCCATAACACTACGGCTGTTTACGACTTACTAGCCATTGCTTTGGTCAAGAGAGCGCAGTTTAACCAATTAGCTGATGTAAGTAACCACCTTTTGTCAAATTAAAATGATTGTATAGTTCTCATTGGTCAAATGCTCTTGTAAACTTTTGTTTTGCCATAAAGATTTCCCTATGAAGTAATTCCACATATGCAAATCTCTTTAAATCTTTGTTTGACATGGTAACAAATTGTAATTTTGTCAAAATTAAAAGATCAGGCTGCTCAAAATCAAGGAGATCTAGAGCTTTATGGGATTATAGAATAAATTATCACATACTTAGACATTATTTCCTGTGATAACGTTAAGTTTGCATATGTGATAACGTGTTTCCCACCCGCCGGTTATCAACACAGGCCGGCTGATAAATGGAAATCATGCATTTTGAATGGAGAGAGGTTATCATACCGGCATGTGATGTTTTCGGGTGACGGAATATGTGACGTCAAGTGAAATTATGTCATTTTAATGGAGCCATTATCTTTTTCTACAAGGAAATCGACAATTTTTCACATTTCTGTATAGAAATTCCTTGAATAGAAGATTCTTAAGATATGATAAACAGATTATAACATGGCAATTTTTGTCATCTCCCTTAAGCTTAAGCTCCCAGGCTTGTTAATGGAGTCTCAGGTTGATACTGCAGGCAATTACCAAAATGCCCATTCGATAATCTCTGATTATCCCTTTGTAAGCTATTTCAGAATTTCATATGCATTTATCCCTTAAGATTCTAGATGTTTGCTATCTGCAAAAATATGCAATCATATATGGCACTAGTAGGCATGTAGAGTGGTACAAGTTTTCTTAGATGATTGTTTTCTGTCATTTGAATATGCATCAAATTATTCGTTTGAAGATCTTTCTTTTTCAGCCATTCAAAAAAATATGTCTCTCTTAATTGAAATATGTGTATACTTACTTGGAGCTTCTGTTTTACAGTCATTTGAGAAGGCATTGAAATTCTCCTTTGAAGAGTACCATATATGGCATCAATGGGCCAATTCTCTGATATGTGCTGGACAGGTAGGTGATTATAATTTGACCCACTGCATCAGAAAACCAACAACTAGGGTTTCCGAACAGGTCCTACACAGACCTGTCTTTACTGTCACAGAAGCTAAAGCCTTGAAATTTTGTTTTGAAGAAAAAGGAGGATTGTACTATCTGTGTAGTGAAAATAAAGGCACTGATCAGCTATGCAGTAGCTGCACAGCTGATCTGCAGCTTTGTTTTTGCCTGTGCATGTTGTTTGTTTCTTATATGGGGGCTCATTTAAATATATTTATTAAAAATAGGCTATATTTTTGCTATTAAGTTACCTAAGCTTCACAAAAGACCATACAAAGCTAGATTTATTGCAAATTCTAGCTCTTGTACTACCACTGAACTTTATAAATTATTAACTTCTTGTCTTACTGCTATCAAATCTCATGTTATAAGATACTGGTGAGGTGCTCAGTAAATTGAAGTGTAGAGGGTTCCGTGCGACAAGCTTGTCCACATATGATTTTTCTACTCTGTATACAACATTACCACATAATCTAATTAAAGAAAAACTTCTGGATTTGATAGAGTGGACCTTCAAAAGGGCATTAAAAAACTATGGTTCACTTCATTTGGCATGTAATGACAGAAAGGCTTTTTTCACTTCCTCTGACCAAAGTCGGTATACCCTTTGGTCATGTCAGAATGTGTGCGACGCCTTATCCTATCTCCTTGATAATATTTATATTAGATTTGGGACCAAGTTATACAGACAAATTGTTGGAATTCCGATGGGTACAAATTGCGCACCTCTCGTAGCTGATTTATTTTTATACTGCTACGAAAGAGATTTCATGGATTCTCTTAACCATGATAATCAAGCTGATGTTATCGAGGCTTTTAATTCCACATCTAGGTACCTCGATGACCTTTTGAACATTGACAACCCTTATTTTGAAGGTATGGTCAATCAAATTTATCCACCTGAACTTCAGTTGAACAAAGCTAATATCTCAGATACCGAAGCCCCCTTTTTAGATCTACATCTTTCTGTTGCAAATGGATTTGTTTCTTCTAAAATTTATGATAAGCGCGATGACTTTGATTTTGATATAGTAAATTTTCCTTTTTTGGATGGTGACGTTCCTCGTCGTGCTTCTTATGGTGTATACATTTCGCAACTTATTAGGTTTGCTAGAGTCTGCAATCATGTTACAGACTTCAACGCTCGAAATAAATGTTTAACGGCAAAACTTCTCCAACAGGGCTATCGGTATCATAAACTTCGAAAAACCTTTTCTAAATTTTATCGTAGACACTATGAATTGATTTCCAAATATAATGTTGGGTTAAAGACACTTTTAAGTGAGGGCCTTTCGGAACCTGAATTTTATGGTGACTTGGTTTACAAATTAAAGAAACTTAAAGGAATAAATGATTTTTCTCTTCAGTTCGGAAAAATCATATCACGTTACAGACGTATAGGTTATAACTTGAATGTTATGCGACAGTCTGCATGCTTAGTTTTTAACCCAATCATGGTTGATAACTATGCTGCCTTCTTTAATTGCACGCCGGTGGGTCGGGCGTCAGACTCTATGATGGCCCCGACTTAAAGCTATTCTTTTTGGCCGGTTGGGGCCGGAGCTTCTTGTCTGTTGCTTGGCCCACCGGGGTCCAACTGGTGTTTTTCTTTTGCTCCGGAGTTAGTAGGTTATTCGGCGCCCAGGGATCTCCATCGTCGGGCAGCTTACTCAATCTGTGAGTCCTGGTTTTTGATTCATCAGGATGTTTATCATGATTTATTTGTTTGTTCTTGATGATTCATTGACTAGTTAGAGATTCACCACGAGGACCGAAGAACTAACTAAATGTTGTGAACCACTGCAGAAGCTGAGGGTGAGGTTAGGTACCTGTAAAACCGGTTTAAGCCCGCCAGTAACTTTGTGTTACTGATCGTTCCAAGTCGATACTTCTGTAGTGGTTCTTTTTGTTTTATGTCTTGGTGTTTAAAATTTTTTGTGCTGTTGGCGCCTTATGTATGTTTTCATATTTTTAGTTAAGTTAAGGTAACTGAGTGGCCACCTATTGGGAAAATAGCTGCTCATTCGGCTTACGATATGTTTCATGGTATAAGTACCTGATTGTTAGTTTGGTTTTTTCCCACCTCGGTTTTTGGAGTGGGAATCTTTTTCTGATTGCGCCTTTTCCTGATCTTTGCCTACTTGTACCTTTTTATATAAATGCAAGCTGCACTAATATATTAGCCTGAATCTTTCTTGTGAATATGTGTTCAGTATACAGTTTGTGTTTCACTTTGTATTTAGCATATAAGATTTGTTCAAATTGGAGCTGGGAAGTGTGGGGTTAAGTGGTAGAGCCTCATATTCTGAATTGAGCGGGGTGCCATGTTGTGGCCTTTAGCAAGACACGTTTATTCTCTGAAGTACTTGGTGATACCAAGGAGATGGGGCTCTGTCCTTACATGACTGAAAATTGTTGACTTGGATGTTAAACAACAAAACAAATAAGGCCTAGTTTCCATTGACAGAATTAAGTTTACACGAGCATATTTTCTGCGACAAACCTACTTTGCCAAAGAAAAATTGTCCGTGGAAACAAGGCCTAAGCCATCTGGGGCTGGTAGGTGATTCTATTTAACACCTTCAATAAATGTCAAACAAAATTCCTGCACTTATTATCAATTATTTATTATCTATAATAGACAATAACTACATAATTTACTGTGCATATTTTGTATCTTACATTTTTTTTTTCAGTTTGGTAGAGCAGTGGCTGTATTAAAAGAGTGTCATCGTCTTAAACCAAAGAGTGGTATGGCTGCCCTCCAAGCAGCTAAAGTCTGTTATGAACACCTTCACCAGGTATGTTTGCTTTGTTATAGTTTATTGCACTGGGCCCAGAATTACAATCCTTCCTCAATGTTAAGGATCCCTTAGATTAGGTGACAAATTTCAGCATAAAAAAGAGGCATCTAAAACCTACTGCAATCATCCTTATCAGTTTAACAATATTAATGACATTTTATTTTACACATTTATATATTTTCTTAAATTTTAAAGCAGTTATTGATTTTAACACTAAAATATTGAGTAAAAATTTTTCACCTTATACCCTAGAATCCAGCCAGGGTAATTTTTGAAGGAGGTGACATCTCCTGCTATAGTTGGTTTGAATGCATTTTTGAATAGTTTTAACCTTCCCATAAATGGTTTAGGTGGGCTGCTCTGGAAATTTTTTTGGCAGATAGCTTTACTCACACCATGTTCTGAGGTACCATGGGAAAATATGCATTCCATACAAAGCAGACTTTTACATCATTTATGGGGACATTGTTCTTTTTTAATAAATAAAACAATGCACATTTATACAAATACTTTGAATATGAATACTCTCAAACCTTTCAAAATGCATTTGAAGATCATAAAGTGCTATAAATCCTTTATAATGTAGGGTTTTGTCATGCCAAGTTACCCCACCCACTTTCAAGCAATGTGCGTGTTCGAAATTTATCTATAGCTTTGCTTTTTAGATACTTTTATTTGAAACATTATCATTGATCGAGATTTCACTTTGTCTTTGTGCCTATCTGGGTATTTGTATCTACAGCTGACCGTTTTGGTCTGTTCAACTGTATGTTGGTAGCACGTAATTTGCCGAAATCAGTTCTTTTATGGACAAAACAATTTATATTTTCATCTAGTTATAATGAAGCATTTGGAAGGCAAAATAAGAAGTACTAAATAGGCCACATTTATATACCAAAAAGGTATCAATCCCTATTCAATACATTATAGGTATGTCCATATCGATGTATTTTAGTGTGGTCTATGAAAATAAAAGGCTATATATACCAAAGTTAAATAGTGCTTCAGCTTCTCACGGTCCTGAAAGGCTGGAAATGGTATCGAAAAAATGTTAAAGCAATGTCAGATATATAATCATGAGGCTTAAAGTGTCAAGAAAACGTTATGACACTTACGCAAAATAGTGGAAAAAATAAAGAGGTATACCTACAAAAGTTCTGATAGTCCTAAATAGCTGAAATGGTGTTTTATGCTTACTTAGACTTGGTTCTATAGGCTGGTTTTCATATAAATAAATATATATTAATATCTTTGATGAACACATTGAAAATAGAGGAACAATGCAGAAAAATAAAAGGTGCATACATAGAGAAGTTCTTGTTTCTAGGCATTCAATGCTCATTTAGAGCTGAAAATGGTGTAAAATTATTGCTGAGATAATTATCTTTTGGTATGAAATCGGATTAATTAATCATTATGATTTAAAAGTTTAAAACTGATATTGAAATCATAGATAATTAAAGGAAAAAAATGAGGAAAAATAAAAGGGGTATACTCACAAAAATCTTGTATCTTGGCAACTGACGCTCCTGAATAGCTGAAAATGGTGTCAAATGATTGTGTTGACTTTTATATATAAGCTTCTATTCATACACATAAATCATGTGCCTCAAAGTTGTAATACTTTATGAAGGCATAGAAGGTATGGGGAAAATGTGGAAGAAACTAAAGGGGTATACACACAAAAAAGCTTGTATCTTGATCTCTTACTGAATAGCTGAAATGGTGTCAAAAGATTGCTTTGACATTGTTCTATCTACTTGTATTCATATATATAAATCACATGACTCAAAGTGGTGATAATTGTTATGAAGGCACAGAAGATGGAGGAAAAATGTCAGAAAAATAAAGGGATATTCTTACAAAAGTTTCTGTTTCTAGTCAAACAATGATTATAAAGAGCAGAAAATGGCATCAAACACTTGTTTAGACAATTATCTATTGGTTTATAATCAGATAAGTTAATCATATGATTTCAAGTTTCAAAAATAGTATTGAAATCATAAATAGTTAAAGGAAACTGGCGGCACAAAATGGCTGAAAATTGTGTTAAATGATTGCTTTGACCGAGGCACGTTGGTTGGTATTCAGATATATAAACCATATGATTAAATGTATTAATGATTTTATGAATACGTAAAAAATATAGAACAAAATGCAGGAACGATGACAGAGTATACATACAAAAGTCCTTGTGTTATTGCACCAGATGACCATAAAGAGCTGAAAATGGTGTTAAATAATTGCTATGACAATTATCTTTTGCTATGAAATCGGATGAATTAATAAAATGATTTCAAGTTTTAAAATATTATTGAAAACATAGATAATTAAAGAAAAAATGAGGAAAATAAAATGGGGTATACTTACAAAAAATCTAATATCTTGGCCTATGATGAGCCTGAATAGCTGAAAGTGGTGTCAAAAGATTGCTTTGACTTTGTTCTATAAGTTTGTATTCATATATATAAATCAAAGGAACTCTGAATGCTAATAATTTTTGTGAAGGCATAGAAGATGGAGGAAAAATGTGGGAAAAATAAAGGGATATACTTACATAAGTTCTTGTTTCTAGTCAACCAATGGCTATAAAGAGCTGAATATGGCATCAAATGATTGTTTAGACAATTTTCTATTGGAGTGTAATCATATAAATTATTCATATGGTTTCAAATTTCAAAAATATTATTGAAAACATAAATACTTAAAGAAAAATTGAGGAAAAAATGAAGGGGTATACTAACATAAGTTCTTATATCTTGGCCTCTGGCGGCCCCAAATTGCTGAAAATGGTGTTAAATGATTGCTTTGACTAAGGCACATTAGCTGGTATTCAGATATATTAACCATACGATTAAATGTTTTAATAATTTTTATGCATGCGTAAAACTTATAGGGAAAAAACGCGCAAACGATAATGGGTGTACATACAAAAGTCCTTCTATCATCGCCTCAAACGGCCATAAAGAGCTGAAAATGGTGCAAAATGATATCCAAGACAATTGTCTATTTGTATATGTTCAAATAAATCAATCATGTGATTTCAATTGTCCAAAAATATTTATGGATACTTAAATGATTGGAGAAAAAATGAAAAAAATTTAAAGGGGTATGCTTACAAAAGTTACTGCATCTTAGCTTTTTATAGCCCTATAGAAATGTAGATGGCATCATAAGATTGCTAAGACAATGCTCTATTGGTCCATATTAAGATATATAAATTGTGCGACTTTATCTTTCAGTATTTTTAAGAAATATGAGCAAAATGCAGACAAATCAGGAATTGACTCACAAAATTACCTGTTAATCGACTGCTAATTGACCTATAAGGCTTCAAATGGCATCCAATTACATGTTTTGCTAAGGCACTGCACTGTTGCCTGTGATATATAATAACATAACATAGTTTAATGTTTCATTTAAATGGGAGTAATACTGCAGAAATTTTTTGACAAAGTTTCATCAAAAGTACTTACCTCCAACTTAAGCAAGTATTATTAACATTAATGTTATATCGAGGAATTTTTAATGAGGTTGCAGACTAATATTGTGAATGATAATGTTCTATCAATATATGTATAATACATTTCAAAGAAAATATCGTAATATTCTGATAAATGCTAACAGTCATGTTACAATCATCATTTTGCAGAGTTTTAAAGTGGGTGGGGTAATTCTGTTTGAAATAATGCCATACTTTCAAAAGATCATGAGGTTTTTAGAGTAAAATGAGACTGCACTTTATCCTTTTGCTTACAAACAATATACAATGCATTGGAAAGTAACTAACAAATAAGAAACAAGAACCAATGTATATACTACATTTTAGCAGACTTTTCATAGAATATATAGCTTTTTGTCATAGCACTACCTCCATACATCAATGAATTTGAGCATTGTGCCCCCAAAAAAATTCAAGAGCAGCCCACTTGAGCCTTCATCCGGAAGGTGAGGACTTCTTAAAAACATTCAAACCAACTATAGCAGGAGATGTCAGCTCAAACTCAAAATATGAGAGATACTTTGTTCTAGGGTAAGAGACAATTTTTGATTTTGGTGTATAGTAAGGTAAGCGTCAGAAATATTCCAAAATAATGCTAAAGCGTACATACAATTGGTATCTTATGTTTGTACTGAGCTTGACCATTAGCAAATATAACTAAATTGATTTAATATGCATCATTCAGCTCTAAGAAAACGCCACAAACTTCATTTTAGTTATAGTCTTGATTGTTTTAATGCATTACGCCCTCCTCGGTAATTAGTTATGGTCTTGTCGGGCTGTCAGTCGCTAAGCAGCCACCGCTCCTGTGCATAGAGGCAAGTTACCAGTTCTTAGTTCACATTTCTTTTGCCATTAACTTGAATCAGTCATCGAAAAGGAAGAATGCCTAATTTAGAAATATTTTCAAACCAAGACTTCCTGAAAATATTCACAAGTATAAATGTGCATGTAGTTGACTTTACACTATATTATTTTATACCATTGATGCAATACCACATTTAGGTATACCCCTAAGTATAGGTCCAAACAGTTTAGTAAACAGTTTTATTGCTTTTCAGGCTATTGTTTAAGGATGTTAAAGAGGATAGATTATTAAAAAACAAACTAACCATAAAAAGATTAACATTAAAATTGCATACATGTATATTAATAAGGTGGGTGGGGTAATTTTACATGTAAAGTGGTAAAAATATTAATACAGAAAAATGTTTTAGCAATACAGTGTTTCATAATCGAATCAATAGTTTCTAAAATTGTTTAAAATACAAAAGCAAGTCATACAGACAGAGAAAATGACTGGATAATGGAGAAGTATGTAGTTGTCTGTTTATTAGATTAAAAGCTTATTTCATAGCAGTACCATACAACATCGCCTGATTAGACTATCGTGCCAAAAAAATTTCAAGAGCAGCCCACCTAATCCTTCTTAGGGAAGGTTAGGACTAGCCAAAAATGCATTCAAACCAACTATAGCAGAGGATGTCACCTCCAACTCTAAATATGCGAGATACAGGATTTCGGGTTCTAGGGTATTAAGTAAAGTGGGTCTTAACTTTAAAGAAGCATTTTTATTCTGGACCCTTGTTGTCAAGAACATAGACTTACATCATATCAGCTAACTGCCCACATTATTCCTAAGCAAGCCTTCTAAGGCAGTTTACCATTACTCAGTTTCCATTCTTTTATCATTAACAAGGGGAGCATGCTGCCCTAGTGGTAGAACATCACCCTCAAAATCAAGAAGTCCAGGCCTTGAGGTTATAAAAATGTTTTCATGCTCAACTCAGCTGAGTAAGAAATTTCAAAGTGCTCATGAATGCTGAAATATCCCAAATAAATTGAAATTTTAGGTTTAGATCAACAATGAAAAATAAAAAATTAAACATTGGTCAGAAAATGAATCTAAACCAATAAAAGTTTTCAGATTTCTCAGAATACCCTCGCTGATCTCAAAGCATGTAATTCATCCTGCTAATAAATGTTAAAATGCCAACAATTGTTGGCATTTTAACATTTATGAGCAGAATAAATTTTAGTCTCAGCTGAACTGTGCATAAAAAAGTTTCATAACTCTGGGTCTGGGTTAAAACCACACTGGTGTTGGTTTTTGTCTTTGAGCAAGTCACATTAACTCCTCATTCTATTGGTTAATATCTGGAAATGGTGACTTTATCCCAGCATGACTGAAAAATTGTGACTGTGCTGTTAAAACAAAATTCAATCAATCACCATTAAGTGGCAGCTTACTGTTCTTGAATTAGCAAAATAATGGGAACAGTCACCATGAAAAAAGAGAGCTGGATGCATGGTTTAAATTTGGATGCTTGCAAAATAATCTAATAAAGCACCATTAGAGGGGAATAAGCCAAACTGCTGTTGTATATATCTCAAATAATTACATTTACAGCTTATATTGTTCAAAATACTAATAGAGACCATTTAGCTTTTTCATTCCAAGAAGGTATAAGGGTCGAAAGTCTGAAAAAAAAGTGTGAAATCTACATAAAAAATATAATGTTTTATTTAAAAGTATGACAAAGGGGTCATTCTATGCATCCCTGAAGAAGGCAAAGGAAAGGCGTCTCACCAGTATGAAATGAGCCTGTACGTGAGAAAACCAACAATTTGGATTCCGACCAGGTCCGACACAAACCAGGCTGTACAGTGACAGAAGATGGTTAGAGGCTAGAAATTTTGGATTTGAAAGTAGAGGAATTGTACTATCCATATACTGAAAACAAAGGTGCTGATCAGCTTCGCAGTTTCTGCGAAGCTGATCTGCGCCTTTGTTTTCATCTATGCAGATTGTTGGTTTTTCCATGTGGCGGCTCAAATATTCTTGAAATAATCATCACAATTTTCTATTAAAAGTATGAGGAAGGTATCAATCTCTGTAAGCTGGCCCTGGAAAGCTGTGGGGAGGAGCACCCTATGTCGGCGCGGGTCTATGTCGCCCTGGGGGTAGGGTACAGTCTCAAGGCTATGGAGATGAAACTGAAGGCTGACAGACAGGATTTCCACAGGAAAGCATTACAGGCATTCCAAAAGTGAGTAAAGTACTGTAAGTTCGGAAATTTTTGCATGACTTTTATTTCCCGAATTCTCTATTTCCAGTTTATTAGCGAGCTCTTGATTTTGAGAGGGAGTGTCCATGTATTCTATAAAGCTTTTAGCCATAAGGGAGAACTTTGAATTCACAAAGCAACCAATTCGTGAATACAAACTATTAGCGAAAATTTGTGAATACTAACTATTAGCAAAAATTAAGTCCTCGCAAATATTTTGGTATACCAATTTATCTACATTACTGTATGCCAATTTGTTTTAGCAAGCAATTCATTGTTTTGCAATACTGGCAAGAAAGTGTAAAACTGCAGCAAAAATGTTAGCTTAAATCACAACATAAAATATGTCTTATTCCATGTCAGTTTTACAAAAAAAAATTTGCAAGTTACATGTAGTTCTTGTGTAACGTAATCTGAGACCATAATATGCTGCTTATTATAAAAAAAAGTCAAATGGCTCACTGTAATAATCTTGTTCTTGTTCTGTCACTTTTTTCTGTCATTTTAGGTCTTCTAGATACACTTGTATTATCTGCTTAGAACTGAGACCGTTCTAATGTGTTCCCCCAATCTATGCAAAAATAAAAAAAAAAACCAAAAAAAAAAAAAAACATTTTCAAATTATACTTGTTTAACTACAGAAGTCACTGTTTATTTAATGGATGAATTTACCTTTACAGGGCACATGTTTTGGATCCCAGTGACTATCTATCACTGTTCCATCTCGCTTTGCAATTAGCAGTTTTAAGACAGGTAAGAATATTTTAAAAGTAGTACTTCTAAGAGTTTGGTTACGCAAATCATAATAATATGTACGTTGTAGATGAACTATATGAGCCGCAAGGCGAGAAAACTGGTCTTCAGGGTTTCTGACAAGGTGGGACATAAATCAGTCTGTGCAGTCACAGAAGATGACTAGAGGATGGAAATTTTGGATTAAGATAGTAGAGGAACTGTACTATTCGTGTAGCGAAAACAAAGGCATGATCAGCTTCACAGTTACTGCAAAGCTGATCTGCACCTTTGTTTTCGAATAGGTGAAAATCTGGTTTTCTCATGACGGGGCTCATATATATTAGTTCAAATATAAAAACAATTCTATTCTATGTGACTTTTTTTCTATTTCTAAGTTATTAGTGAGTTCTTGAATTTGCAAGAGGGTACTTATGCTATGTGTATTACAATATTTGTGAAATATTGTACTTATGCCAGGTGTATTACAATGTTTGTGAAATATTTTCTAGATTGAGGATGCTGTGAAGTACACTAAACTAGCCCTAAAATACTACAGTGACCATGTCCACTCTCTGCACCTGCTCGTTCTCCTGCTCACGGCACAGAAACAGTACCAGGAGGCCATGGATCTTATCAACGCAGCATTGGAGGAATACCCAGATAATGTCAGGTAAATTAAATATACATGAAATCAAGTCATTAACCACCCATTTTTTTGTAATTAAATGGAATGCTGTTTATTCTAATGCCAAAATGTTTAATTAACAACGACATCTTGTAAAATCCAACAATTGAAATTTTAAAAAAAGAAAGAAAAACAGGGAGTGCAAGACTTGATTTTAAGTAAATATGACATTTAACTCTTCGAGTATTTTCAGTTTTCACAACGTTCTGGAACCGATTTGTTACAAAATTGGCTAATCACATTGTCAAAAAGTTTTATTTACTTCCAATAGCATATTACTTTGTTTTCTACAATGTCAGGGTGCCTAAAGCAGGGAATATGTTTTTAAATGCACACTGATCAGTGCCTTTGCTTTTATGGTCCGTGAATAGTATGATCACTTTTAAAAATCTGAAATTTCAAGCATCACATAGATCACACTTCCTGTGTGACTGTAAAGGCTTGTTTTGTGTCAGGTCAGGTCTGAGATTTGCTTGTGCTGTGATCTAATTAACCCATATTTGATGAATGGACTTTCCCATTTTTGTTTTTAGCTCACCTGAGCCGAAGGCTTACAAGGTGACCTTATAGTATAGTAGTCGAGCCGGCGTCCGTCCTTGCGTGTGTGCGTCCGTTCACATTTTCAAACTCAAATATCTCTTAAGACAACATGGCTGATCGTAATCAAATTTTATCTAAAGCATCATTGAGGAGGGGGAAAGATTGCATTAGGTTTTGGGTCACGTCAGATCAGAACTCTGGTTTCCATGGCAACAGATAGCTCCCATAGACTTACAATGGGAAAAACATAAAACAATCTTCTTCTCCAAAACCACAAGGCCTAGAACTTTCATATTTTGTGTATAGCTACGTATAGTGGTCCTCTTCATAAATCCTGCCAACCGTGCCCCTGGGATCCATACGGGCCCTGCCCCGGGGGCGTCATGGGTAAAATATAAAAAAAATCTTCTTCTCTGAAACCACAAGACCCAGAGCTTTCATATGTTGTATGTAGCAGTGAATAGTGGTCCTCTTTATAAATCCTGCCAATCATGCCCCTGGGGTCAAAAATGACCCCGCCCCGGGGGTTATTAGCTCCCATAGACTTACAATGGGAAAAACATAAAACAATCTTCTTCTCCAAAACCACAAGGCCCAGAGCTTTCATATTTTGTCAGTAACAATATATAGTGGTCCTCTTTATAAATCCTGCCAACCGTGCCCCTGGGGTCCATACGGGCCCCGCCCCGGGGGCGTCATGGGAAAAACTTAAAAAAATCTTCTTCTCCAAAACCACAAGGCTAAAAGCTTTCATGTTTTGTATGTAGTAATGTTTAGTGGTCCTCTCTATAAATCCTGCCAATCATGCCCCTGGGGTCAAAAATGGCCCCGCCCCTGGGATCATTAGCTCCCATAGACTTACAATGGGAAAAACATAAAAAAATCTTCTTCTCCGAAACCACATGGCCCAGAGCTTTCATATTTTGTAAGTAGCAATGTATAATGGTCCTCTTTATAAATCCTGCCTACCGTGCCCCTGGGGTCCATACAGGCCCCACCCCGGGGTGTCATGGGAAAAACATAAAAAAAATCTTCTTCTCCAAAACCACAAGGCCCTGAGCTTTCATATTTTGTATGTAGTAATGTATAGTGGTCCTCTATATAAATCCTGCCAACCGTGCCCCTGGGGTCAAAAATGGCCCCGCCCCGGGGGTCATTAGCTATCATAGACTTAAAATGGGAAAAACATAAAAAAAAATCTTCTTCTCCAAAACCACAAGGCCCTGAGCTTTCATATTTTGTATGTAGCAATGTATAGTGGTCCTCTTTGTAAATCCTGCCAACCGTGCCCCTGGGGTCCATATGGGCCCCGCCTCAGGGGTGTCATGGGAAAAACTTTAAAAAAATTCTTCTCCAAAACCACAAGGCCCAAAGCTTTCATATTTTGTGTGTAGCAATGTATAGTGGTCCTCTTTATAAATCTTGCCAACCGTGCCCCTGGGGTCCATACGGGCCCGCCCCGGGGGGGTCATGGGTAAAACATAAAAAAAAATCTTCTTCGAAATCACAAGGCCTAGAGCTTTCATAATTTGCTTGTAGCAATGTATAGTGGTCCTCTTTATAAATCCTGCCAACCATGCCCCTGGGGTCCATATAGGCCCCGCCCAGGGGGTGTCATGGGAAAAACTTTAAAAAACCTTCTTCTCCGATACCACAAGGCCCAAAGCTTTCATATTTTGTGTGTAGCAATTTAAAGTGGTCCTCTTTATAAATCCTGCTATAAATTCTGCCAACCAGGCCCCGGGGGTCCATGCAGGCCCCACCCAGAGGGCGTCATGGGAAAAACATAAAAAAGCTTCTTCTCTGAAACCATATGGCCCAGAGCTTTCATATGTTGTGTGGACCAATGTATAATACTCCCCTTTATAAATGCTGCCAACAGTGCCCCTGGGGTCCATACAGGCCATGCCCCAGGCATGTCATTATCTATAATGGAAATATATGAAAAAATCTTCTCTGCAACAGCATGACACAAAGCTTGTATATTTGAGATACAACATCGTCATGTGGAGCTCTACATAAATCCTGCCAATCTTGCCCCTGGGGACAAATATGGCCCCACCCCGAGGGTCATTATAGGACCCTGACCTTGTTAGATGATTTTTCAAGTTAACCAAAATGGCAGAAAAGAGGATACACAATCCGGACAAGAGCTCTTCTGCTGATGTAAGTAGCGTTTCAAGGTCACATGACCAAGATGGCCACCATACCCATATATGGTCAAAAACCCAATTACTTTGTCCAGTGACTGTACTTATTGACTCTCAGGTGAGCGATCGTTGCCCTTGGGCTACTTGTTTTTTTATTTATTTATTTATTGGAAATTTCATAATAACATACATACATACAAAGTATATACATATGTACCAAAGGATCAGACAGTAGGCTAGCCCCAGATGGGATGCTGCATTCTGCGGTGTCACATCTGGGGCTATTCCATTTGCCTTTGTCCCATAAAAGGGACGCCAGGCTTAAATGAGTTAATTTCAAAGAGAAACTAGATGGTCCAAAGAATTTTTGACATGTATATGTCATATATTTGACTAAACAAACTGTACAAAGTTTGGTCTACCAAATACTTTTTATAGTAAACATTGCTAAATCTGCAAATTTTATTTTCTTTCATTTTCTGCTCCAGTTTGTTGCTGACTAAAGCAAAAATTGAAGAGATAGTCTATGGTCCAGAGAAAGCCCTCAACACATGTAAAAACATGATGAAACTCTGGAAGGAACTTCAGGAGTTTGAATCTGAGGAGTAAGAGAAAGTTTTGTTGTACTCAAGTTTGGATATTAGCATTTGGCTTATATTTGTTGCACTTGTTGGAAATTTGAAGGACATATGCATACCTTAAAACTAAAGAACCTATGCTCTGTCCTTAATAGTTGGGGCCTAACCATTTGAAATTAGCATTTAAACTGGATTAGAAATGTGAGGCTTGTCCTCTAATAATATGTCCTTAAGTGACTTCCCATAATACCCAGGAATGGCTGGCTCTATCCTTATGTGACTAAAAATTGTTTACCTAGATGTTAAACCCCAATACAAACAAACAAACAAACAAACAAAAAACACACAAGCAAATAAAATAAAGGTCTCATCACTATAATGTCGTTTGCAATATTACATGACTATGTCATGGCTCCCAAAAGGATTATTTAGCTATATTATGTCTATTGTAAATAACCTTATTGTTGCCCTGTTTCAATTATAACACAGTCCGTTTCCTTGGACCCCAAAGATAGTGTTTTAATGAGGTTTACCTATATTTCCTATTCAGGACCAGCCTAGTCGTGATAGGATCTAAGAAGCAGTCTCTAACAGCCACAGACAGATCAGCCTTTGACAGGAAGAGCCAGGCTCATCTTATGCTGAATGAATTCTCTGACAGAGATGCAGGTATGTATGTAAAATGATGATAATAATAATAATGATCAATGTTATGATAATAATGGTAACCTCTATGTATCATGAGAATGACATACATATGATATAATAATAAAAATAATAATGATGATGACTTTATTTTAAGAGGAGGCTCAGTTGGACAAGTCCAATCTTCCCTGAGGTCCTCTATCAAAACATGAAACAATATACAAGGGTCATCCAATAAGTTCTGACAATGGCCTCATAAAACAAAATCTATTATGCTAAAGGGTTAATCAGTTATATAAACATGCACCTGCGTATGTATGGACCTAAATCATCTGGAATGATATTGATGATATTGCCACAGCAACTGTTGCTAGGCAACTAAAGACCAGAAGGTAAAAGGCAATGGCTACGCCCTTAATAGCCATTTTTATGACCTAATTTCACAGAAACTGCATAGTCCTGTTGATAGTGTTTTATATAAATGAATAAAGACGATACATATGTTGGGTTTGACTGACGTAGTGAGTGGTTTGCCTACATTGCAACTTTTGTAGGGTTTTGTTTTCGATACGTGACCAATTGGCAAGGGATTTTTACCATAAAAAAATAGGGTTGTACTGCAAATAGTAGTAAATTTTGTATATTTTTAAGTTACTTTTTATTTGTGTTCAGAAGACCATACAACAGCTTAATAAAAGCATGTATCCATTCATATGATAGCCATTTGGTGTAGGTTACGGAAGTGCTCAAAATGTTCAAAGACACCGAAAGTGAGGAAAATTGTCAATTTTCTTTTGTTGCCATAGCAACTGTGCATGCCACAACCTACAAAGTCAACATTATTGCAATATCTGCTTTTGTGGTGTAGTTGGTATTCACAAAATATCATACAACACTAATATAACTAACCAAAGAAACACAGTGAAGATTTTGCTTGCCCTACCCCCAGTAAAAGTTAAGGTAAAATCACAATTTTTGCGGCCATGAGCTCTCAGAGTGTTGTGTACAAATTGTTATAGCATCTGATTGGATTGTGATAAAGGCATCATATTTCCCACACCAGTAGGCAACATCCATGTCCACATTTCATAAGCAAACTTATTCTGATTTTTTGCTCACCTGAGCCGAAGGTTCACAAGGTGAGCTAATAGGATGGCCATACTCCGGCGTCCGTCCGGCGTCATCCATGGTCCATCAGCGTCGTCCGTCCACAATTTCAGAGATCTTCTTGGAAACCGCTTGACCAATCAAAGCCAAATTTTATTAAAAACCTCTATACAATAATAGGAAGGGGGAACAAAAGTGTATATAAATAGTCCAGGTTACATGACCAAGCTGGCCGATATGCACATATATGGTGAAAACCTTTAAAATCTTCTTCTCCAGAACCCAAAGGCCTAGGATCTTAAAACTTGGCAAGTAGCATAAGGGGCTCAAGGTCCACAATGTATATATAAAGTATGACCTTGGGATGACCTTGACCTATTTTACGGCAAGGTCAGTTTAGGTTGCCAATGCATTTGAATGGGGAAAACTTTTAAAATGTCATTTAAAGTGAAAGTCTTGCAGGCAATGGGCAGTAGGACTGAAAAAAGGTACAAGTAGGCAAAGATCATGAAAAGGCGCAATCAGAAAAAGATTCCCACTCCAAAAACCGAGGTGGGAAAAAAACAAATTAACAATCAGGTACTTATACCATGAAACATATCGCAAGCCGAATGAGCAGCTATTTTCCCAATAGGTGGCCACTCAGTTACCTTAACTTAACTAAAAATATGAAAACATACATAAGGCGCCAACAGCACAAAAAAAAATTTAAACACCAAGACATAAAACAAAAAGAACCACCACAGAAGTATCGCCTTGGAACGATCAGTAACACAAAGTTACTGGCGGGCTTAAACCGGTTTTACATGGCCATAACCTCACCCTCAGCTTCTGCAGTGGTTCATAACATTTAGTTAGTTCTTCGGACCTCGTGGTGAATCTCTAACTAGTCAATGAATCATCAAGAACAAACAAATAAATCATGATAAACATCCTGATGAATCAAAAACCAGGACTCACAGATTGAGTAAGCTGCCCGACAATGGAGATCCCTGGGCGCCAAATAACCTACTAACTCCGGAGCAAAAGAAAAACACCAGGTGGGCCAAGCAACAGACAAGAAGCTCCGGCCCCTACCAACTTAAATGAATAGCTTTAAGTCGGGGCCATCATAGAGTCTGACGCCCGACCCACCGGCGTGCAATTAAAGAAGGCAGCATAGTTATCAACCATGATTGGGTTAAAAACTAAGCATGCAGACTGTCGCATAACATTCAAGTTATAACCTATACGTCTGTAACGTGTTATGATTTTTCTGAACTTCATTAATATTCGTGAAAAGAAAAATCATTAATTCCTATAAGAATATTAGTGATTCTGAAAAAAAAATGGATCAAAGACAAATTTTATGTGGAGCATCAATAGGAACAGGGGTGTCCATCTGTCGCATTTTCGCAAAATTTTGCGAATTGAATTCTAAAAAATGCGAACGATGGTTTTGCGAATTTCATGCGATCATGTAAAAAAATGTGACGATTTTGCTATTTCCTTACCTGGCCTTGGTATTTTATCCTGTATTGAGCCTCTGGTTATCATGTACTACGGTTCAGATAGAGTGTATTGATTTTGCTAATCGTAATGCGGGAGCCAGTATAAACCCCTACTGACACCTTGTTTTCGCACATATATACAGACGCAACATTACGTAACAGCAGGCGATCGATACGCTTGAATACATCAGGGGATTACCTGTCACTTTAGACAATAAACTTAATCTTCATGCCCTGGGCAAATTTACCTGTGTTTGTATTTTATCTTTTTTTTGTAGGGGATAAGTGAATGAACTGACCTAATTTAATTCAGGTCAAGTTTGTTGACACAAATGACATTTTGGCGGGAATAAACAGAAAATGACATTTTGGCGGGAATTGAAAGAGAGTGGATGCTTGAATTTTATACAGAGACTTGCTGGTTCATAGGCCTGTGGTGCATATATATATATTTTTTTTTTTTTTTTTTTTTGCATTCAGTTTTAGGTTAAACATGTACCATCATACATGTTTTATGTCAAACTCACTAGTGATTCTTTAATTCTTTCTTTACTTTTTTAAATAGAGCAAATGATTCTTTTTTTTTCTGGGCGAGACTAGTACTGCAGGAGGTTGTTTTTTGTGGGTTTGTTGTCACGGAAGTACCGGAGGTTGATTTTTGTTGTTGTTTTTGGTGAAGCCCAGGATGTTCGATCCCTGGTTCTAACTGCTGCACCACGGATATTCGCTGTGCTTGTTAAAGATGCACACAAGTTTTACTATATGTGCATGGTGAAATTTATAACCTTGCGTTTTGGAAATTTTTTTTTTTTAATTCATATTGCTACATGTATTAAATATTATTTTTTATGATAGAATGATTCAATTTTAATTTATGACAAACAGTACGTTGATCGTTTTATGCATATTATTAAAAGTTTATAAGCAAAAACGAAAATGGCAAACATATTTTTATATAAAATAAATTACTACAAGGGAAGCAACTCAATGCAATATGGACAGTAGATACTAAGTAACAGCTTTTGGAAAAAATGTTACAATTAGTGTTTTCATTGTCTTTTCACTTTACTGTTGCGCATAAATAAATTTGCAAAACATATATTGCATAGACTAATTGTCCTCTTAAATAAAAAGACTTGTGAAACTGTCTTTTATTTTTCACATTAAGAACAGCTATATGTAAATAATAGTCGAAACTCTGGCCCTACTGGGGGGGGGGGGGGTCGAAATGGTCAATTATTATTTTGAGCCTTTGCTACAAGGGTTTCAAATTTTGCTACAAGAGAAAATGATTTGGACGCCCCTGAGGAAGGGCTTACCAGTGTATATAAATAATCCAGGTCACATGACCAAGATGGCGGCCATGCCCATATATGGTGAAAAACCCTTCAAAAATCTTCTTCTCTGGAACTGGTGGACCGATTTCAATGAAACTTGGCATGGAGTATTGATGACTCAAGCACTACAATGTATGTACAAATCATGACCCTGTGATGATCTTGACCTATTTTAAGGCACGGTCAAAATAGGTCACCAATGCATATATTGGGACCCACGAAATGCAAAGCATTTTTCCTCAATGATAAACACATTTGCACAATGAAAAATGCATGATTTCCATGACAACCATTAACGTATCTCATAACCATGGGGGTATACCTACAAAATTGATCATATCTCTGCTATTACCAGCCCTAGACCACTGAATCTGGTCTCAGGTTAAAACTGAGACAAAGCCCTTTGATCATTTGGTAAGTAAGGCAAATTATCTAATTTGTATATTCATGAATTTTAATGAAAACATTATAAATGGCTTCTAATTGTTAAAAACCCATGAATTAACCAATTCTATGCATAAACTATGATTATGCCACTTTGTTATTGCACGTTGAACATCGGGAAAACAGGGGGAAAACTATTGCCATTTAAGGGATTGGGGTAGGTTATATAAGATCATTTTTGCATTTTAGGACAAGGTCTTATGGCTCACAGTTTGGTCAGAGGGACCACCTAAATGCCATAGAATATTGTCCTCAACAATGATCACATTAGCATGATCTAAAATGACATAGTTTCCACGCGGACCCCTATAACGTGATAACGTGATTCTAAAGTATGTGATGAACTTACAAACACACCCATAATACCAGTAATATGTTTCTCTTCAGTTCGGAAAAATCATATCACGTTACAGACGTATAGGTTATAACTTGAATGTTATGCGACAGTCTGCATGCTTAGTTTTTAACCCAATCATGGTTGATAACTATGCTGCCTTCTTTAATTGCACGCCAGTGGGTCGGGCGTCAGACTCTATGATGGCCCCGACTTAAAGCTATTCATTTTAGTTGGTTGGGGCCGGAGCTTCTTGTCTGTTGCTTGGCCCACCGGGGTCCAACTGGTGTTTTTCTTTTGCTCCGGAGTTAGTAGGTTATTCGGCGCCCAGGGATCTCCATCGTCGGGCAGCTTACTCAATCTGTGAGTCCTGGTTTTTGATTCATCAGGATGTTTATCATGATTTATTTGTTTGTTCTTGATGATTCATTGACTAGTTAGAGATTCACCACGAGGACCGAAGAACTAACTAAATGTTGTGAACCACTGCAGAAGCTGAGGGTGAGGTTAGGTACCTGTAAAACCGGTTTAAGCCCCCCAGTTATTTTATAACTGACCGTACCAAGGCGGTACTGCTGTTCTGTTTCACACTTATCAAAGTTATTCCAATTACGAGTTTCATGTTGCATGGCTTTGTGACCACCCGAATATAATGGCTGTTCACTTAGCCCTCTGCATTTACTTGTTTTGTCCAAGCTAGCACTGTGACCACCTAATACCTTCAATAGCTGCTCACTCTGCTTTCCGTTATTCATGTTAAACGTTGGTATCTATGTTTAGTATTTTCTTAATATGATTTCTTATTTCTTGTTTATCACTGAACCACTACAGAAGCTGAGGGTGAGGTTAGGTACCTGTAAAACCGGTTTAAGCCCGCCAGTAACTTTGTGTTACTGATCGTTCCAAGTCGATACTTCTGTAGTGGTTCTTTTTCTTTTTGTTTTATGTCTTGGTGTTTAAAATTTTTTGTGCTGTTGGCGCCTTATGTATGTTTTTATATTTTTAGTTAAGTTAAGGTAACTGAGTGGCCACCTATTGGGAAAATAGCTGCTCATTCGGCTTACGATATGTTTCATGGTATAAGTACCTGATTGTTAGTTTGCTTTTTTCCCACCTCGGTTTTTGGAGTGGGAATCTTTTTCTGATTGCGCCTTTTCCTGATCTTTGCCTACTTGTACCTTTTGAAGATATTTTGATTGATCTAATAGTAAAGCATGGACAAAGCAACATTCAGCTTATTCATAAATATTTATAAAAAGGTAAAAAAGATTCGGAGAAAAATGGTGAAAAAGATAGGGAGTATACATGCAAAATCACTTGCACCAGAGCTGTCATTAAATATAGGATACTAAAAGAGGTATCAAATGAATGCTATGGCAATCGCACTGAAGTCTGTATATAGGATAATCTGATCTTCTCATGAATATTAATGTGAACAATTTAGAAAAAAGAGTTACAAAATGGAAAAATTTAACAGGTTAACATATAAAATGACTTGTATCTCGGTAACCAAAAGCGCTAAGGTGCTGAAAATAGTAACAAATGGTTGTTTTGGCAATATAAAACCACCCTGTACTTAAAACATATCATTGGATCTTATTTCATTACCATTAATAAAAGCTTAAGAAAGTGGAGTAAAATGTGGAATAATTAAGACGGAAACCATGTAAAAACCATGTATCTTGCTTACTGTTAGACATAGAATGCTGTAATTGAAATCAACTGATTACTTGGACAATGTTCTATACTCATGTAATCAAATACTCGTATACAAATTATTAGTTATTTTGTTGCATGGATATGAATTGGAACTTTATAAATAAGAAAAACACCGAAAATGAAGAGGATAAACCAACAAAATAACATATATCTGAGCAGCCAATACCCTTAAAGCTCTGAAAATGTTACCAATAGAATGCTTGTACAATGCACTATTACCATATCGTATTGTGGCTGAGTGTTATAGATAAACCATACTTTATTGATTGTTGTGAATACTAAATAAAAACTCGAAAAATCATGAAAATAACAGAAAATTGAAGGTTGGAACACAATTGCAAATCTTATGTTTTAAATATCTGAACAAAGGCTATAAAACATTCTTCTAGCAATTATTCGATACCTCTTTGACCTTTCGAGGGCTAGTGGCAGTCCAGGTATATGCGGGTTTAATGGTATAGCCCGTTATTATTCAGTGATTGTTTTCTAAAATATCTTTCTAATATTCATACCACAAAAATATCAAAATATTTATATATCTAGATTATTTAGATTATTATTTAGATTACAAAAATTATAGAACATTGTCCCAGCAATAAGTTGATACCATTTTCAGCACTTTAAGGCTTTTGGTTGCCAAGATACAAGCCATTTTGTAGGATAACCCGTTTAATTTTTTCATTTTTATTTCCTATTTCTAAAGTTTTCATTAATATTCGTAAATTCGTGAGACTGAAGATTAAATTGTTCTTGCATCAGACTTGTGGGTGATATTTAGTTTCCCTAGCATTCATTTTATACCACTTTGAGCATCCTATGTTTATCTTAAGCCCTGGTACAAGTGATTTTTGTACGTATATCCCCTATTTTGTCTATGATTTTACTCCAATTTCTTATATATTTTTATTATTAATTCATGAATAAGCAAAATCAATGGTTTGAATATTAGGTATTAATATAAAATTGCAATGTCCATGCATTACTGTCAGACCAGACCAATCATAGTATATTAGCGCACACTATTTTAGAATATGAGTATTTTGATAAGAACAGCCAATTCTTTTTAATTACATTAGGGGTGGGCGTGAAAACTGTTTTTTTACACCTTGCCAATGTGTTAATTGTTGGACAATGTGGGCATTTATGACAAGGTTTATTACACAAGCAGGACTTTTATTTCTCAGATTATACCAGAAGTGCATTGAAAACGACATAGCAACTTTTTGATCAGGTTACATCAAGTTTAGTTGTAGCATTTTATTTTGTATTGACACAGTGCGATTTAAGTTCAAACCTAGGGTGCTTTATCAGCACAAATACGGCATGTTTACTACTTTAAACAAATGTAAATGGCAATCCTCAGCCCTCTGCATAACACTATGTCTATTTACAATTGTTACATTCATAATTGAATAAACAAAATGAGTTAAAGAAAGGAAGTGGTTATCAGTGTAAGCATTTTCAGCATATTTGCACCAGTTTGACCTATGACCTTTCTGTTTATAAACCAATGTGTCAACTAAATCCTTGTGGCAAGCTCCTGTGCCATTCTTTATGAACTATCAGTTGTGTGTAACATTTTCGTGACAGAAAAGTACATTTATTATGAAATTGTGTTGATTTTACATACAAAATGCACTGAGTTGACCTTTGACCTCACTGTGACCTTAAAACGCAAATTCATGCTTTGCATCCGGCCCTATGTTGTTTGTAGTAACTTAATGAATACTTCTAGCCTGGATGCCGAGCATTAACAAAAAATGCCATCATGAGTTATCGTAGGAATCAAGCATGGCCGACTATAGGATGCGGGAACCAATGTGTATATTAAAAATTTAGGTCACATAGCCAAGATGGACGCCATGCCCATATATGGTAAAAACCCTTCAAAAATCTTCTACTCTGAAATCAATAGACTGATTTCAAGGAAACTTGGCGTGAAGCATCGATGGCTAAAGTACTCTAATGTTATTGTGTTGTTGGCTGGAATTGCCATAAAGTCAATAATAAGAAGGCACAATTCTTCAACGTGTCGACATTTATTGAACACAAGACAAGGGACGTAATCATATAATGACACGAATGCACTTTCGTGGATACGAACTTATGAAGCGTTGGAATATAAAGCGTTCAAACATTACATATACCCTTCTGCTAAGATAAAACATACTATTGCTTTCTGAAAATAGCTAGATAGTATTGTGAACTTTAAATAACCATTTTTAAACTATTATTAAGCAATGTATTAAACTCTAAGCAAAGTCTCAAAATGTTATTCTTATTCATGTGTGACTTATAAAAGTTTTATGGCTCAACTGAAACTTTTAAGTACATGTATACTCAAATACTTGTCAGAACAAATGATATTAAATTGTTCTCTTGTGAAACACTTCTGAAAAGTACATAATTATATCTCCAGTATGGATCAGCATTGTTTCTATGTAGTTACAACAGTGTTTATCACCAGTATGATTCAACATGTAGTTTATCTCTAGTATCAATACCTCTAGAATGTAATGGTTGTTATTAGTAATCACACAGTATATCTCCAATATGAATATGGTATATGCTAAATGATTATGCTTTATAACACAGAACACTTAAACATAAATTGAGTAAGAACCTTTGGTTCTTTTGACTACACAGGGCATTATTATGGCCCATTAACACAGTGTAGCCAATATGAATCATTTATAGATTCAACTTAATCACTGGTTTCCGGTCTCGAACAGGATAGCGTCGTTCGGAAGTCACAACACTTGCCGGTTTCTCCGACGGTGACGTAACTCTCCTGGGCGTAGAACCACTTATCGCAGCAGGTGACTGCGATTCTATCGGCTGATTCTCAATAATCGGTAGATCGACTCCAGTGTTAATATCACTCATTACACCCTCCTTCACGTGAAGGTGCGAATCCTGGATTTGGTCAGCATGACGTCTCCAATTAACGTCAGGGCCAACTTCCACACGATACAAAACGGGACCAGTTTTATCACTTATCGTTCCTGGAATCCATTTCGGATCGTTACCCCGATAATCCTTAACAGCTACTGTCTGACCGACCTCGTAATCTCTATCAACGGTTGATCTCACCATTTTACTCTGCGATTTCTGGACCGTTCCAGAAAGGTTTGGTTTTAACAAATCTAGTCGTGTGGTCAATTTACGTCCTAGAAACAGGGTTGAGGGACATTCTCCGGTAGTTGAATGAACAGAGTTCCTATACATTATCAAGAACTTAGACAGTTTTGACTGAACCGTTCCAGAGTCTGACTTTGCCGCTTTCATAGTTGCTTAAAACTCTGTACAAAACGTTCTGCTAATCCATTTGTCTTTGGATGATACGGAGAGCTGGTTATGTGTTTTACCCCGTTACTTTTCAAAAATGAGTTCATCTCCTCTGACACTAGATTTGGGACGTTATCGCTCAGTAGGGTGTCTGGTAATCCGTTGTCCGCGAATACCATTCTCAGTTCTTCAACTACTTTAGATGAAGTCGTGGTTTTCTAAATTTTATCGTAGACACTATGAATTGATTTCCAAATATAATGTTGGGTTAAAGACGCTTTTAAGTGAGGGCCTTTCGGAACCTGAATTTTATGGTGACTTGGTTTACAAATTCAAGAAACTTAAAGGAATTTATGATTTTTCTTTTCAGTTCAGAAAAATCATAACACGTTACAGACGTATAGGTTATAACTTGAATGTTATGCGACAGTCTGCATGCTTAGTTTTTAACCCAATCATGGTTGATAACTATGCTGCCTTCTTTAATTGCACGCCGGTGGGTCGGGCGTCAGACTCTATGATGGCCCCGACATAAAGCTATTCATTTTAGTTGGTTGGGGCCGGAGCTTCTTGTCTGTTGCTTGGCCCACCGGGGTCCAACTGGTGTTTTTCTTTTGCTCCGGAGTTAGTAGGTTATTCGGCGCCCAGGGATCTCCATCGTCGGGCAGCTTACTCAGTCTGTGAGTCCTGGTTTTTGATTCATCAGGATGTTTATCATGATTTATTTGTTTGTTCTTGATGATTCATTGACTAGTTAGAGATTCACCACGAGGACCGAATAACTAACTAAATGTTATGAACCACTGCAGAAGCTGAGGGTGAGGTTATGGCCATGTAAAACCGGTTTAAGCCCGCCAGTAACTTTGTGTTACTGATCGTTCCAAGTCGATACTTCTGTGGTGGTTCTTTTTGTTTTGTGTTTTGGTGTATAAAAATTTTTTTGTGCTGTTGGCGCCTTATGTATGTTTTCATATTTTTAGTTAAGTTAAGGTAACTGAGTGGCCACCTATTGGGAAAATAGCTGCTCATTCGGCTTACGATATGTTTCATGGTATAAGTACCTGATTGTTAGTTTGGTTTTTTCCCACCTCGGTTTTTGGAGTGGGAATCTTTTTCTGATTGCGCCTTTTCCTGATCTTTGCCTACTTGTACCTTTTCATAAATTTCACAATAGGCCATTTTGAATAAGCGTCTACTATGATCAGGTACATGGACCCTAAAAATGGACCCGCAAAATCGATATGAATCCTGGACCAAGGTTTACTGGGAAATTCCCACGGATGAATTGGAGCTTCTGGTGGGTTTTTCTTATAAGTAATACAACCTGAACAGGATTTAGTCAACTTTTCGATTTCTCTATCAATTCCTGGCCACCATACGTAGCTTCTGGCTAGAGTTTTCATTTTCACCATTCCCAAGTGTGAAGAATGTAATTCTCGAAGAACACCACTACGTAACTTTGGAGGAATTACGACTCTAAGTCCCCATATCAGACATCCTTGATGTAATGATAATTCATTTCGACGACTATAGTATGGTTCGAGCTTTTTATCACAATTGTCATTCCAACCTCTGGCTACCGCGTCATAAACACGAGAAAGTTGTTGGTCGCGCACAGTCGCGTGATGTACTGCCTTAGCAGTAATTGGCAGTGACTCAAATTGTGATACATAGAATATGTCCGTAGAGTCAGGCTCATTACTTTTTGATTTACTAGACACAGGTAATCTTGATAAACTGTCACAGTTACCATGAGTTTTAGTGTTTTTGTACCGAATATCATAATCATGTCCAGCAAGAAAAAGTGCATATCTCTGAAGTCTGGCTGCTGTAGTTACACTAACTCCTTTCGTCGGGCTGAATATCGACAGTAAGGGGCGATGATCTGTGATAAGTGTAAAGTGTCTGCCTAATAAATGTAGTTCAAATTTCTTTACACTCCATACAATCGATAGCGCTTCCTTGTCTATTTGGCTATAATTTTTTTCTGCACTGTTCAGAGTCCTTGACGCGAACGCGATTGGCCGTTCAGTTCCATCTGGCATGATATGACTCAGAACACAGTCCAAACCATATGAACTAGCGTCGCAAGCAAGAGTTACGGGAAGATCCGGGTTGTAATGCGTTAACACTACATCAGAAGTGATTAACTGTTTCAATTTATTAACAGCATCTTCACACCTCTGAGTCCACTTCCACTGTTTACCCTGAACTAGAAGTTCATGAAGTGGTCTAAGAATGGTTGATAAATTCGGCAAGAATTTAGAGTAATACTGCACGAGTCCTAAGAATGACCTTAATTGTTCCACATTCTCAATTTTAGGAGCATTTACGACAGCATCAATTTTACTCTGAATTTTATGAAGTCCACTTCGGTCTATCTCATGACCACAGAAAGTGATTTTCTCCTTGAAAAATTTACATTTTTCAACATTTGCTCGTAGACCATTCTCAGATAGGCGCTGGAAAACCATTTCCAAATTCTCTAAGTGTTCCTGATCAGTCTTCCCGGTCACAATCATATCGTCCAAAATAACCTGAGTTCCTGGTACACCTGACATCACTTGTTCAATTGTACGTTGAAATATGGCAGGTGCCGAAGCTGTTCCGTAAGCTAATCTTGTGTAGCGGAATAAACCCTTATGCGTATTAATTGTCAAAAGTTCTTTAGTACTATCGTCAACTTCCATCTGCAAATACGCATCTTTCAAATCGATCTTCGAAAACATTTGACCCTGCGATAATGATGCGAAAATATCGTCTGTTCGCGGTAATGGATATTTGTCAACTTCTAATACCGGATTTAGTGTCACTTTGAAATCACCACAAATTCTTACATTGCCATTGGGCTTAGGTACTGGTACAATGGGTGTGGCCCAATCACTGTAAGATACTTTCTCCAGTATGCCTCTCTCTACTAAATGATCAAGTTCTTTATCAATCTTAGGCTTAAGAGCATATGGCACTGGCCTAGCCTTAACAAATTTAGGCGTAGCATTGTCTTTTAAATGTAACTTTGCCTTAATATCCTTCAACTTGCCTAATTCAGGTGAAAATATGTCTTTATATTTCTCCTTCAGATGTTCAACTTGTTGCAAAGGCTGAAATTTCAGTTTATTTACAGTAACAGTGTCCAGCTGTAATTCATGTATCCATTCTCGACCAAATAATGGCTTTTCACCCCCTTGAACTACATATAAATTCAACTGCTTAGTTTGACCATCTAATGATACTTCACAATTTATCATACCATTTATGTTTATTTCTTCTCCAGAGTATGATCTTAATTTCAAATCAGTGTCTTTCAGGCTTAAATCTGAAAAATGTTTCTCATAATCTGCTTGTGAAAATAACAGATACACCTGCTCCTGTATCTAATTCCATGCTAAGATTCTTTCCGTTAATACATGGTGTCAGATGTATGGCTTCTCTATTACTTTTACCATTAGTATTTGTGGTTACAGTTTTCAAAAATTCTGTATCAGTGTCACTAGCACTTTCAGACTGCTCTGTTTCTAAACTATGAATTTGACTTTTTCTGAATTGTGGTTTTAATGCTGGTGTAATATGACCAGTTTTCTGGCATTTATAACATGTGGAATTCTTGAATTTGCATTCAAAGGGCTTATGATTAGTTCTAGCACAGTGATAGCAAGCAGTACTTTTCTGAGGCTGTTTATCACTTTTATGATACTGTTTTTCAGCTGTTTTCTTAGGTTTGCGAATCTTTATTTTCTGTACAGGTATTTGCTTATTCTGTAATTCTATGACATCTTTCGAAGCTGATTCCATCGCTAAAGCAATTTCAAGAGCTTTTTCATGTGTAAGTTTATCTACTGACAGCAATTTCTTTTGTATAGCGTCATTTCGTAATCCGCATACAAATCTATCTCGCAAGATCATGACCCTGTGATGACCTTGACCAAGTTTATGGCAAGGTCAACATGGGTTGCTCATGCATTTGAATGGGGAAAACTGTTAAAATGTCATTTGAAGGGAAAAGCCAGCAGCAAATGGACAGAATATTGATTATTCTGAAAAAAGAAAATTGCCCAAGAGCTTCATCTGCCCCTGCACTGGGGTTAAATACCATAATATTCAAACATGTTTATTGGTATATGCAACAGATCTCAGGTAAGCGTTTACCGGACCATTGGTCCTTTGGTATATATACACCATGTGGGAGATATGAGACCATTGTCAGAACTTATTGGATGACCCTCGTACATAACAAACAATATAATACAACATGCAATACAACATAGATTTTCATCTTTGAAACTTCCACCTTAGATAACCCTTTTTAAAATTTTCAACTGAGGTGCATTGTTTCATATGCTCTGGAATGTGATACGATAGCATGATAAGTGGTATGCCTTAATTTATTTTATACTTGACAGTGAAAACCAATGTATATCAAAACTTGATAAAATTTGTATTTTCATTGATATGAAATTTCACTGATATCAAATCTCACTGATATCAAAAGTCACTAGTGACTGATATCAGCCTATATCTTCACTGTAATGACGTCAGATTTTTTGGATTACTTCTGACGTTTCCATTTACTTGACGTCATTAGATAAGTCTCACTTCAGAAATTCAAACGCCTATAACTCCGTTATTTATGAACGAAAACATAAAGTGTGGGTATTCATTTTCTTAGTTAGAACGTAAGGAACAATGTGGTACCAAATTATTTGTGTTTTCAAAAATTTTTGTTTTTTGCATTTTCACCGCCTGCCTTGTGAATTGGAAAATGCCTGTGTATTGTATAAAATAAAAAGAAAATTTGCTTTTTTTCGACGAATGCCAAATATATTTCATCTCGTGAGTTGAAAACATAAAAATTTTCACTCGTGCTGCGCACTCGTGAAAATTCTGATGTTTTCAACTCACTCGATGAAATATATTTGGTATTCACCTCAAAAAAGCAAATATCCTCTATATACTTAATGAACAGGACATTTGATCATTTCCTCACTTCTAGCACATTTCTATGATTTTGGAAAAATTAAGGGTATCTCCATAGATACAGGAACTAACAAGTAGAGGAAGTACCCCTAAATGGCTCACACCCCTTGCTTTCTTGCTGTATTTTCAAATTTGGATTATATGTTATTGCATGATCAGTTTGGACATACTCCTTTGCATCAAGAACGGAGTAGGTTTGATCAGACCTCACATCTACAGAATATAGGGGTAGCTACCCCAACCCCTGTCACACCCCTCTAACCAACTTATGTAATATTATATTGTAGAGGGATCAGTTCGGGCTGACTCGGTGGCAGTATCAAGAATAGAGCAGACTTTATCAGACCTCACATCTACAGACTATAGTGATAGCTACCCCTACCCCCCATCTCTCCAGCAATATGTTCCATCTTTGATTACATTATATTGTAGCGGGATCAGTTCGGGCTGACTCAGTCGCAGTATCAAGAATAGAGCAGACTTTATCAGACCTCACATCTACAGAATATAGTGGTAGTTACCTCTACCCCCATCTCTCCAGCAATGTGTTCCATCTTTGATTACATTATATTGTAGCGGGATCAGTTCGTGCTGACTCGGTGGCAGTATCAAGAATTGAGCAGACTTTATCCGACCTCACATCTACAGAATATAGTGGTAGCTACCCACAAAGAGGGGGCTCAAGACAAGCGTGGAAACTCCAGAGTCAAATATGGATGAATTTATGTAAGTTGGTAACGATTGTCGGACTAAACTTGTGAATATTTGGTCCTTTTTTTGTCTGCTTGATAAGGCATGTATGCTCCCAAAAGCCTGTATCTCATTGGCTTGCAACAGTTTGAAACTGTTTATGAAGCAAATCGAGAAAAAATTGATGTCATAAAAAATACTCTTAAAAAAGGGTGCAATGTTTGCAAAATTCTGCATATGTGTTGTTGCATGTTTTCTGAGCTGACCCCCAATGCCTTTTAAAAATTGCACAATTACTGCACGGTTCCATCAAAATTAATCATTAAATAAACACTGTGGCTCGCATGGAAGTCCTGTCAATGCATACAAGTACAGAGAGTGATGAACATATTAGATTTTTTAAATTTATATAACAGAACATACATGTATTTCTAATGTATGTATTGAGGATGATTTTATTTCGACTGTAAGTATACATGTAATGAAGAAATAATTTAATGATTCTTACTCTATTGATTTAACAGGTGATCTGTATTTATCTCTGGACAGAGTAAAGGAGGCTGAAATGTGTGTCACAGAAACTGCTGCTATATTTCCACTGTCACATCAAGTTGCTTTTATGGTAAGATTAACTAAACGAAAATGCATTATCAATTTAGTACACTTATGCCTTTAAGAAAACAAAGATTGTGGGTACACGTTAGAACCACCTCAGCAAGGGGGTTCTAATGAGTACCCACAATCTATGTTTTGGATAAAAAGTAATAAAAATATGTAAACTACTGTATACCCCAGTTTTACTTTAATTATAAAAGTGGGGTATAAGGGGGTATACATTACACAGACATGTTTTCGTGATGAAAAATCCACGTAGTTATAATTAGATCTTAGACTTTTGATACAGATTTACCTGTTGATAAGGATGTTGAGAAACCGCATATACAAGCTAATTAATAGCCAGTCCACATAGTTGCCATTTTTGTCAAACAAGCTAAATTGACAGATTTTGTTGTAAAAGGAATCGAATGGGTAGAGAGGTTATCATGCTCAAATGTCGGGCTATGTAATACAGCCCCTTTCACTCAAGTTTGCCGTTTGAGCATTTGCACTACACAAGAAGACCATGTGTTTTGAAGATCTGAGATTCTTTTCATGCTGTCCACAAAGACATCTAGATTGATTGATCTGCTAATTTGAGTGACAGTTTCAAACTAAATGACCTTTAAAACGGCAAACTCGAGTGAAAATTTTTAACTTACTATGTAGAATTTTGGCCATGTAGATACCGATCAGGTAACTGCTTAAATTGACAAAACTCTGCTTTTTTCTATATCCTGTTTCAAATGTGTGTTCTTAATATGCATTGTATATGTTGTGCAAAGAATTTTGAAATGAAAATGTGCTTTAACCAAATAAGTGCTATGTTTTTATCAGAAAAGGTGACATCATTACCTAAAGATAAATGCTGAATAGATTTTAAGAACACCTGGCACCTGTGACACTGTTTCAGTTCTAAAATAGGATAAAAAGTTACCTGATTTACAAACAAACGGCAAACTCGAGTGAACAAACTTGATTGACCTAAATGCTCAAACGGCACACTCTAGTGAAAGGGGCTGTATGATGGTTGGTTGATTCAGAGTTTAACATCCCACCAACAACAACTACAGGAGTGGAACTAACTAAGCAGTAATATTGCATAGAATTCTTGCATGAATGACATAATCATTTTTGATCGCTATTATTGCATAAATTCTGCACAAAACAAAGAAATAATGGTGCACTGTATTTTACAGTATTATAAAAACTTTCTTTTTTATGCTCGTTGCAGACGGACTTAAGTTTCTCAGTATTAGCATGTGCTTTGCGTGGCGCCCGGTAATAAACATAAGTAAAAGTCATGTATTAACAGCCTGTGCGCCCGTGAATCGCAATATTAATACATGACTTTGCCTTCATTAATAAACGGCTGTTACTATCGTGTGACATGGTTATTTATGCAATAATATATGTTATCAGATGAAATAAATATGTTTTAACTAACAACTGTTGTCATATGAAGACAGGACCTCGGTTGATAGTCTCATCCAGCAGACTGAAGAAACCTGGGATCGAACCTGCAACCCATGGTTTACAAGGCGAGTGACATAACCATTGCGCAATGGAGGCTTCTACTGTAATATGTCATGTAAGGTGAAATGACATAACAACTTTTTTATGGCACCATTTTTTTCATTTTGCAGAATATAATGGGGTTTCGGGTTGATACCTTGGGCGATAACCAAAATGTACATTGTGATAATTTCTACTTCTCATTTCAGAAAGGTAGAGTATATGAACACAGACAGCGATACTCAGAGGCAAAAACTTGCTATGAAAATGCCATTTCTATCAACCCATCCCATACTAAAAGCTTACAACATTTAGTAAGTAAAAACTAAGTAATTTATACTATGATGGTGATATATACATTTTATGCAATGGGTCATACATAACTACTGTTCCAAGTGCTGTGGTTGGCTGAACCACTGCATAAAGAAAATGGCCACCAATATAGACCAAAGCAAAAAGAAATCAAAATGAACAGGTTATTTACAGGTGCTTTCACTTATTTATATACCCCTGCGATATTTAGAAATAAATTGACAACTCTTCTTGTTTTTGAACCATCGTCACTGTCAAGAAATGGGCAACTGGATGAATTTGTTTATATAATGTGCTAAGTATGTCAATAGAAATTTACGTATACTCTGTAAATAAAACTTCCAGATCTTGTGATGATGTATGCCTAAATTGATTACATAACAAATGGAACCAAATTTTTAACAAAAAAATCGGTGATATTCGAGTTTAAAAGATTCCACAAGGAACCATGGTTTGTGATTTGTAATTTTATTTGTAAATTATGAGAGAATAACCGTTTTTGAACTACGGCTGAAAATTTGGTGTCTTTATGACCTTTGATTAACAAATAATTATTTTTTTCTAAATTAATTAAGCATGGTGACCTAGATATGGCTTTTTTAAAAGTGGCAATGTTGAAATTATTATTTGAATTTGATGTTGTTACATTTGCGCAAGAAATTATGTCAGTTCAAGGGCAGCTAACTCTGTCGACATATGACGTTAGACTTACGTTTGAATCCGGCGTCATTTCGACGTCATATCAATACGTCCACTGACGTCAGGACTGGACGTCAGGTGGACGTTGGTTATTGGTTGTATGACGTCGTGACCAAAATACAACCAATATCCGACGTCAAGTTGACGTCAGATGCCTGCTGGGGACGTTTTTTGTCGACAGAGTTAGCTGCCCTTAAACTGACATAATTTATTACACATATTATGTATTATCATATGACGTCGCTGTTTTCCAGTGGATGACGTCATGTCATAAAAATCGTATGACCACACGTGTAATAACACTTTTGCGGGAATACGTAACGTCATTGACAACGTCCGCAACAACAATGTAAATTTTCATTGAAAATATGTCCACTTCGAAGGCGATAAAATCCTATTTTAGAAGTCATATGATAAAACGAATCTTACACTCGTGGTCATTTCATATGAAATTTATTAAACTCGCTGAAGGCTCGTTTAATAAATTTCATATGAAATGACCACTCGTGTAAGATCCTCTATATAATATCAAATTCAAATAATAATTAATTTCAACCTTGCCACTTAAAAGTCATATCTGAGTCTCGTATGGGAAATCCCATATTTCGCCCTCATGCTTAATTAATGTAGAAAAAAAAATGATTATCTATTAATCAAAATAAAGTCTTTCACTAAATTATCAAACTTTCAATTAAGATGAAAATAAAATTTGTATATTTTAATATTTATTTCACCATTGTTCAGAATAATCTTATTTCTCACACTAATGTCTTATTGGTTTTAGCACCATAAAGCAATAAAATTTTGCTTAAATAAGATGTTCCAACATCAGGTTGAACATTTTGTATGTTCCGAAAAACTCTATCAAAGGAGTGAATCTTAATCTTTTGTATTCGGGTGCTCCCGGGACAACAATGCTTCTCCTAAAACCTCCTTCCGGTTGAGCCTTCGGGTGCTCCCGGAACAACAAACCCACAAAAAACAACCTCCTATAGTACTGGTCTCGCCCAGGAAAAAAAAAAAAAAAAAAAAAAAAAGTGAAAGGGACTATCAAAAGTGCATCACTGCTCTTCTGAATCCACTGTTATTCAAAAATGCGAAAACATATACACCTTAAACTATTTATATGACATGAATTCAAACGTCGTTTTTAGGACGTCAGATTGACGTCAGCTTTCAGACGTTAAACCGACGTTGGCTTTAGCATGTCAGATTGACGTCTAGTTTTGACAACAAACAAACTTTCAAAATCAACGGACGTCAAATGTTTGCTGGAAGTAACACAGAAAAAAAGAGAGGAAGAAAGCAAAAGAAACACACGAAACGAATGATCTGATTTTTACCCAAAGTGAAGTTTCATTAATTTGCACACCACACATGGTCAGAAGTATGAAAAACACAAGGTCTAAATCACGTCTTAATTACGACGTCTAACTGACGAACTAGTTTGACGTCAAAACAACGTCCAATACAGACGTCCAAAAGACGTCAGGAAATGACGTCTGATAGACGTTGGAAATTGGTTATATGACGTCGCGACCAAAATATAACCAATATCTGACGTCAAACAGACGTCAGGTGCCTGCTGGGCTTGTACCCCACTTTTACATAGAAAACATGGGTGTGCAGTGGCAAACATATTTTTTTTAGCTCACCTGAGCCGTAGGCTCACAGGTGAGCTTATAGGATGGCCATGATCCGGCGACCGTCCGTCGTCCGTCGTCGTCGTCCACCATTTTCAAAGATCTTCTCCTCTGAAACCGCTTGGCCAATCAAAGCCAAATTTTATGTGAAGCATCTATAGGAAGGGGGAACCAATGTGTATATAAATAATCCAGGTCACATGACCAAGATGGCCGCCATGCTCATATATGGTAAAATCCTTTAAAAATCTTCTTCTCCAGAACCCAAAGGCCTAGGATCTTGAAACTTGGCATGTAGCATAAGTGACTTAAGGTCCACAATGTGTATATAAATAATGACCTTAGGATGACCTTGACCTATTTTACAGCAAGGTCAACATAGGTCGCCAATGCATTTGAATGGGGAAAACTTTTAAAATGTCATTTAAAGTGAATGTCTTGCAGGAAATGGGCAGAAGGACTGACTATTTATGATTCTGAAAAAAATTGGACCCCAGGGGCTAATGTGCCCCCACCCCGGGGCAATATACATGTATATTTCCAAAATATTCAAACATCTCCTCCTCTGAAACCGCTTGGCCAATCAAAGCCAAATTTTATATGAAGCATCTATAGGAAGGGGGAATCAATGTGTATATAAATAGTCCAGGTCACATGACCAAGATGGCGGCCATGCCCATATATGGTAAAAACCTTATAAAAATCTTCTTCTCCAGAACCCAAAGGCCTAGGATCTTGAAACTTGGCATGTAGCACTAGTGACTCAAGGTCCACAATGTATATATAAATAATGACCTTAGGATGACCTTGACCTTTTTTACGGCAAGGTCAACATAGGTCGCCAATGCATTTGAATGGGGAAAACTTTTGAAATGTCATTTAAAGTGAAAGTCTTGCAGGAAATGCACAGTAGGACTGAATATTAATGATTCTGAAAAAGATTGGTCCCCAGGAGCTCATATGCCCCCACCCTGGGGCAGTATGCATGTATATTTCCAAAATATTCAAACATCTTCTCCTCTGAAACCACTTGGCCAATCAAAGCCAAATTTTATGTGAAGCATCTATAGGATGGGGTAACCAATGTGTATGTAAATAATCCAGGTCACATGACCAAGATGGCCGCCATGCCCATATATGGTAAAAACCCTTCAAAAATCTTCTTCTCCGGAACCGGTGGATCGATTTCAAAGAAACTTGGCATGAAGCATTTATGGCTAAAGTACTACAATGTGTATATAAATCATGACCCTTTGGAGACGTTGATCTATTTGACGACAAGGTCAACATAGGTTGCCAATGTATTAGAATGGGGAAAACTGTTAACATGTCATTTGAAGGGAATAAATAAAATAGAAATTGGCAAATGGACAGAATATTGCTTATTCTGAAAACAAATGGCCCAAGGGCTTCATCTGCCCCTGCACTGGGGCTAAATACCATAATATTCAAACATGTTTTTTTGCATATGTAGCAGATCTCAGGTGAGCGTTTACAGGACCATTGGTCCTCTGGTCTTTTTTTGTCGCAAAACATAGATTGTGAGTATTGGTTAGAACCCCCTCGGCGAGGCAGTTATAACGTGTACCCACAATCTATGTTTTGAGCAAAAATATTAATTTTTTTTTTCTTCATGAAATTTTCCATTTTTTTCTTCTAAAAGAATTCTCTGTATATTGCATAGGCAAGTTTTCTTTATGGTTGTAACAGAAGTTGAAAATGACATTATCCACTGGAAAACAGTGACGTCATAGGATTTGACTACTTTTAAATTGTTTTGTCCCTTACTTCAGGGTATGGCGTTACATTGTTTAGACAACAATACTTCAGCAGAGAAGGTCTTGAGAGACGCTGTAAATGCTGATCCAACTCTAAATGAATCTTGGTAAATATCCATGTACACAATTAGATAACCCATTTTTTTGCAAATGACTTCATTCGGTTATTTTAATTATGATAGCTAATGTTTACAGTCACAAAGATTATTTTTTGGTTGCCCTCTCCCCCCCCCCCCTTCTGATTGCTATACCACCTCACATTTTGATATGAGCCGCCTCATGGGAAAACCAACAATTTACATATGCGAAAACAAAGGCGCAGATCAGCTTCGCAGTAACACGGATAGTACAATAGTAACACGGATAGTACAAAGGCGCAGATCAGCTTTGCGCTACACGGATAGTACAATTCCTCTACTTTCTAAATCCAAAATTTTTAGTCTCTAGTCTTCTTCTGTGACTGTACAGCTTGGTTTGTGTCACACCTGGTCGGAAACCACATTGTTTGTTTTTCCAGGCGGCGGCTCATATTTCAGCAACATTTAGATTGATTATTTTCCCGCCTTGTGAATATGAGTGGTTTATTTAGGCTGCCTGGTGTAAATTCTAGCAAGTTCTGGCTTTCCAGTTTGTAGAGGTTCACTGTAGGGGTTCAGAACTCCACCTCCCCCTCCTGCAGTCTGACTGCTATACCACAACACATTTTGATATTTCATCAACATTCAAACATTAAAACTTCACCCAGTATTTTGATTATTTTGCCGCCTTGTGAACATGGATCATTTGAGCCGCCCCATGGAAAAACCAACAATCTGCATATGCGAAAACAAAGGCGCAGATCGGCTTCGCGGTAAACGCGAAGCTGATCAGCGCCTTTGTTTTCGCTACTTGGATAGTACAACTCCTCTACTACTTAAATCCAAATTTTCAAGCCTCTAGCCTGCTTCTGCGACTTTACAGGCCGATTTGTGTCGGACCTGTTCGGAAACCACATTGTTGGTTTTCCCACGAGGTGGCTCATTTATTTAGACTACCCGATGTAAATTCTTGAGAATTCTAGCACAGGTTCTGGCTTTCCAGTTTGTAGAGGATCACTGATGAGGGTTCATTTCTGGAAATTGTACTATATGACCTACCTTTTCAAAAGGATCTAACCATTATATTCTCACCGGCAAAAGTTTAGTCAGTGAATTTTTGAGTGAAAATGCATGTAAAATATGTGAATATGGATTGTTTATGAGACTACCCAATGTAAATTCTTGAGAATTCTAGCACAAGTTCTGGCTTTCTAGTTTGTAGAGGGTCACTGATGAGGGTTTATTACTAGAAATTGTACAATAAACCCCACCTTCTGGAAAGGATCAAACCATTATATTCTCACCAGCAAAAATTTAGTCAGTGAAAATACATGTAAAATATGTGAATATGGATTGTTTATTAGAATTCCTAATGTAAATTCTTGAAAATTCTAGCACGAAGTTCTGACTTTACAGTTTGTAGATGGTCACTGATGAGGGTTCGTTGCTAGAAATTTTACAATAAGCCCCATCTTCTCGGAAGTATCTAACGGTTATATTTTATTAGAATGGTTAATTCTGCAAAATTTGACAGGTATCTTAATTTTGCTATTGTAAACAAACCAAGTGGCATATAAGCGAGGGCTATCAAGTCTCTCTATACTCAAAGGGACTACATGGTCTGTGAACAAGCATCAGTAAATCGTTTCATTGGCTTTTGAGGTAACAGCAAAACTCTGTGAAAGCAATTAATTGCAAGGATTTGTTTGTAGAAGAAACATTTATCTGTCAAATCAAGGCAGTTAGAGATTATTTCATTCATCCCCTATCAGGTCAGAAGTCTGAAGCGTATTCTGCAGCATGTGAAAACATACCTTTTCATTTTCATTACAGGCCAGGGGTGGGTCAGTCTGTGGTGTCTGTACATATTTTCATGCAAGAACTTAAAGCATGTATCAGAAGAAATCTTTTCGTGAATGTGAAACTATTTTGAAATAAATAAATGAACACTTTGGTATAAAACACAGTCTGATCAAACCAACCCAATTTTCCATATAACACTGATTTTTAGCATCTGGTTGTTATCATGAGCATACCAGCATGACATTGATTGCTTATTTAAGATTTTAGAGGAGCTTTCTTACAGACAAATGTTCAACCAATCAAAACAGAGCTTCACAGACCATCTAAGTTTTCTGTTCATAGCCCTTGCTTATATGCCACTTGAAACAAACAGATAGCTTTCAATGGTGTAAATGAATAAATAGATTCTTTATTGTTTTCTAGGTATTGTCTAGGTGTGGTGTTAGAGGCCCTGGGTCATTCTGAATCTGCTGCAGAATGTCAAATCATGGCGTTAGATCTCGAAGCTACTAGTCCTATTGTGCCATTTACTGTTATACCAAGACTAATGCAGTAGCATTGGGACTATTAGTTTTGGTTTGCATGTACTAGTGGCAGTTCAGCTGTACTAGTGGCTTTATGTATTTATCAGTGTCCTTAAAAAGATGTTGTTTGCTGCTGTCACTGAGAGATGTATAAATGACCCCTGAAAAATTTTAACATTAAAGATAATGACTACTATATGGTCAAAATAGTCAAATTTGATTTTACTGTGATATGTAATATTGTCAAATATAAACGAAATCATGCTGAAAATCAATTATTTATGTCTTGTTATTATTATGTTCCAAATAGGGTGAATCCATTTTACCTATTCGATAATGGTTAATAGAAAATGTAAGCAATGACCAGTAACTGAATATGCAAAGGTTCGTAGATATTTGGTCCCATTTGGATTTGCTACTAGTCTTTGTATCGACTACCCTGTTGAAAGATGCAAAATTACATTAATACTCTTTGGCTACATGTTGCAAAATCTGTAGGGTCACTGAAGAGGCTTAAGTAGCCGAAACCGCGGTATGGTCCATCCCCTTACTCATTAATATGTTCACTGCTCTTAAAGGATCTCAGTTTTATCATTATTTCCTATTACTGCAGCTGGTTTTTTTTTTTTTTTTTTTTCTTTTTTTTTTTTTTTGCTGAGTGGGGCCGTAAAATGTCCCCCGTACATCATCCATAATGCAGAGTATATTTTCCTTTTGGCCCCTTGAGATCAGCGAGGGAATTCAGAGAAATCAGAAAATTATTTATTATCTTCTAACCAACTTGCTAAGATATTTGGTCCCATTTTCCCAAAAGAATTAGGACCTGTATTTGCACATCTCTTCCAGCAGTCAATCAATACGGGTGAAATCCCCAAGGAATGGTCACTTGCTAATATTTGTCCACTTTTCAAGAAAGGTGACAGGTCCCTTGCTTGTAATTACCGCCCAGTTTCTTTGACTTGTATTCCTTGCAAACTTCTAGAACACATTGTCTGCTCAAATATCATGGGTCATCTTGACCAGTATAATCTTTTGTCGGACAAACAACATGCATTCAGGAAATGGCATAGTTGTGAAACTCAGTTAATTACAGTGATAAATGATTGGGCAAAAATATTGGACAAAAAGGGTCAGGTTGACACTTTTATTTTGGACTTTGAAAAAGCTTTTGACACCCCTCCACATGAACTTCTTAAAAGCAAATTGTTTAGTTATGGTATAGGTGGAAAGACATTGGAATGGATAAATGCTTTTTTGTGCTTCAGGCAGCAAAGGGTAGTAGTTAATGGTGTTAAATCTGACTGGGCCCCTGTTGTGTCTGGTGTCCCTCAGGGCACCGTTCTCGGTCCATTGTTGTTCTCCTTGTACATAAATGACATACCCGTTGGCATTGACTCTCAAATCAGGCTTTTTGCTGATGACTGTGTTTGTTACCGTGAAATTAAAACAGTAGAAGATACATTGAAACTTCAGAAAGACATTGACCTTTTAGGGAGCTGGACCCGAAAATGGGGCATGAGATTTCAACCTGTCAAATGCAACATGATGCAGCTGAAAAATAAGCGGATAAATAAAATTGAGGCCTCGTACACCCTCGAGGGAACGGTTTTGGAAAATGTTGATAGCATTAAATATCTAGGTGTAACAATTACAAATGACCTCAAGTGGAATACCCATATCAATAATATCTGTACTAAAGCCAACAGAACACTTGGATTCTTGAGGAGAAACTTATTTTCTTGCCCCCAAGATGTTAAAGAAGCAGCTTATAAAGGACTGGTGCGCCCAGTCCTGGAATATGGAAGTTCTGTTTGGGATCCTCATACTAAATGCCTCCAGGAGGAATTGGAGAAGGTTCAGAATCGTGCCGCTAGATTTGTAACTAGGAATTATACTTTCGAGGAAGGTAGTATGACTGGCATTCTTGAACAACTCAGATGGGAATCTCTCAAGAAGAGGAGGACGGATAATCGACTTATATTACTATACAAAGGTCTGAAGGGTAAAGCCAGAATACCTACAGATGACCTTATCCCAAAGATTAGGCGTTGTAGAAATAGCCACTCAAAGGCATTTCAGCTTCCATCTGCTAGTATAGAGGCCTATAAATGTAGTTTCTTTCCCCAGACTATCAGGGACTGGAATGACCTCCCTGACTCTCTGTTTTCTACTGCTGAAATGTCAGATGATTGTGTGTCCAAGTTCGCTACACTCGTGCGTTCAAGGGACTAATTTTTCCCCCCATCCGAACCCCCTGGTGAAATAATGTCATTTGGCGTGTCACCAGTAAACTATTCTGATTCTGATTCTGATTTGGATTTGCAACTTTTCTTTGTATCGACTACCCTGTTGAAAGATGTAAAAAGATAGTGATTCTCTTTGGCTGCATGTTGCCAAATCTATATAGGGCCACTGAAGAGGCTTAAGTAGCCGAAACCGCAGTATGGCCCATCCCCTTTCTCTTTAATATGTTCAGTGCTTTTAAAGGATATCCGTTTTATCATTATTTCTAAAAAGCAAGGTTGGAAACTGTGCTTTGATTCCTAGAAAACACATCAGGAAAACATGTCCGTGCAATATATACCCCTTAAACCTCACTTTTATATTGTAAAACTGGGGTATAAAGGGGTTTACCTATTTTTCTTATTTTTGCTCCAAAACATAGATTGTGGGTACTCGTTAGAACCGCCTTCGAAAAACCTTTTCTAAATTTTATCGTAGACACTATGAATTGATTTCCAAATATAATGTTGGGTTAAAGACACTTTTAAGTGAGGGCCTTTCGGAACCTGAATTTTATGGTGACTTGGTTTACAAATTAAAGAAACTTAAAGGAATAAATGATTTTTCTCTTCAATTCGGAAAAATCATATCACGTTACAGACGTATAGGTTATAACTTGAATGTTATGCGACAGTCTGCATGCTTAGTTTTTAACCCAATCATGGTTGATAACTATGCTGCCTTCTTTAATTGCACGCCGGTGGGTCGGGCGTCAGACTCTATGATGGCCCCGACTTAAAGCTATTCATTTTAGTTGGTTGGGGCCGGAGCTTCTTGTCTGTTGCTTGGCCCACCGGGGTCCAACTGGTGTTTTTCTTTTGCTCCGGAGTTAGTAGGTTATTCGGCGCCCAGGGATCTCCATCGTCGGGCAGCTTACTCAATCTGTGAGTCCTGGTTTTTGATTCATCAGGATGTTTATCATGATTTATTTGTTTGTTCTTGATGATTCATTGACTAGAGATTCACCACGAGGACCGAAGAACTAACTAAATGTTGTGAACCACTGCAGAAGCTGAGGGTGAGGTTAGGTACCTGTAAAACCGGTTTAAGCCCGCCAGTAACTTTGTGTTACTGATCGTTCCAAGTCGATACTTCTGTAGTGGTTCTTTTTGTTTTATGTCTTGGTGTTTAAAATTTTTTGTGCCTATACCAATTTCAGCTGTCTAGGTCTTCAACTAGCCAAGATTTATCTGGTTTAATAGGGGCCCTGCCTCAACTCTTCGGCGGTTAATCGCCAACATCTAATTTAACCATTATATTTTATTAATGCTCATCAATTGACTTTTTATTATCTTCTGATACTTAGTCGATCAATTTCTGATCATCACCTCAGGTGTTATATTATAGAAGGATGATAGAATATTGCCCTTGCCATTTTCAGCACATTCAGACTTAAGCTTGCTGAAAAACACAATCATTTTGTAGGTATACCTGCGTATTAGTTATGCATTTTCTCTTTAATTTCTAAAGTTTTCATTAATATTCATAAAACTGAAATTCAGATGATGTATTTAGAGGACTGAGGGCATTAGTCCATTGCCGTCGCATTTATTTGATACCACTTTCAGCATTCTAGGTCTATTAACAGTTCAGGTACAAACGATTTTGTAGTAATACCCTAATTTTTCTGCATTTTTAAGAGATTTCTAAACGTTTAAAATAGTATTTATGGGGTCCAAAGACATGATTATCAGAACTGAATAAGATTTCTAGTTTTGTTTTACATCAAAAAACTAAATTATTCATAGGGAAACGTGAAGTGTTGACACTATTTTTGAAATAGCATCCTTTACATCTACTGTAGACCACGTCATTCTTTATTCATACATATATGTTACATACGTTACATTCCTCATTAAGATGTCTGAACCTAGATACTTGGTGACACCCACTCAGAACTATAGTTCTCCATAAGCATGAAATATAAGCAAATAATTAACAACATTAGATATAGCCATTAGAAACGGTTATTTACACATTTTACGTAAGAAGCAATACAATATTTGGCTTATGAAACTGCGGATAGGGTTGCTTAATAACTAATTTTGTATAATATATACAGTTTAGGAATTTTCTATCTCCTCCATTGAGCATGGTAATGTAGAAAATCACATATATTTGAAAAAAAGCTGGAATGTGTAACTAAAAAAAAACAAACGATGTCACTCACAATGTTAATTTTGAAAGGGTTATTTTAATATATGTTACAGACATTACACTATATGTGTCAGATTATTGCTCAAGCAACTTTAGTGTTGAGAATGGACATGTTTCATGCAGACTATATGAGATGGGTGAATTGGAATAATAAAAATCTTATATTTTTTACGCTAAAATTGCCATATCATTATTTTTAAACCTATTAAGGTAACATATGTAACATACTGTAACAGACACATGCTCCAATGTACATAAAGCAAACATCTCTTGTTGGAGCAAACTTGAATTGTCATTTAAGATATATGTTTGCAAAATATCTAATGGAATAGAGAATTAGACTGGCATGTTCTGGCATTCCTGCTATGTACAATGCCCTTCGTTATTCATATATGTTACATATGTTACATTCTGGATCAAAATCTTTGATCCAAGATACTGGGTTACAGATCCTCAGAGTCATGGTTCATGATAAAATAAGCAAGAAACTATGAAATATATCCACCAGTTTCAAGTATTTTACATACTTCACGTTCATTGTAATAGAATAGTTCGCATTTGAAACTGGGGGTAGGGCTACTAAATACTTCATTAAAGGCAATATATACATGATAGGAAAACAAACCTTGTTTTTTCTATCTGCCAATTGAACATGCTGATGGAAATAAATCTCATATCTTCGGAAAAATGCATAGTGCAACTATATAAGTAAATGATACCACTCAAAAGTGGTATTTTCAAAGGGTATCTTAAATTACGTTACATATGTTACAGTAAGTGTGGGTCAAATTTTTGTTCAAACGATTTTAATATGTAGTATAGACATACAGCAAGCAGACCGTATGAAAAAGTTGAGCAAAATGATAAACTATTGTCATTTTTCTGTAGCTGAAAACACCATATCATAATTTCTTAATTTTGTTTAGGTAACGTATGTAACAGGCTGTTACAGGATAACGCCCCAACGCTCAGGGTGCAAACATCTCTTATTCTACTCAGCTTGAATTGTTCTTTAAGATAGGGTATGTCTGCAAAATTCCCTAGGGGGGGAGCAATCGACCCTCTGGCTAGCAGCCTATAAGCTCATGTCAAATTTATTAGGCTTAGCTCAGGAGAGCTAACAAGACTTCGTTGTGTTTCATTACATTGTGTGTACATGTATATAATAAACAGTGAGAACATTACAACTTATTTGCCAATTGAATTTGTCAACTGCTGAAAAAGACACCTGATGTATTTCACCAAGTTGACAATATCTATGGGTATTATACTGGCTATTCAAATGGTAAATTTGCCATAACAGTGTCTAATCAGATGTCTTGCTTCATGAGCAAATTATACATAAGAATGATGACTTGTATTCTTATAATAATTTCTGAAAACATAAGGTTTCAACATGCAACAGGATTTATCCATCTTCCATAAGCTCATGTTTGCCTCTTCAGCTCATGTGAGCTAACAAGCATTTGCTCAGGTGAGCTAACATTGGCAAAAATTGCTGCTTTTCAATACATGGTGTATATTATTATCATGGAAAGTAGTACCTGGTGTAAAATTTTTCATATTAGGCAACTTTCTCCCCTTTGACAATGATCTCTTCACACCTCTTATTGTAAACTTGTACACTAGGAATAAATTATTGGGGAATTATCTCTAGACCAATTCAATTGATTTACCAACTCCTCAGGTCAAGTTGTGAACCGGTGTCAGATAATATTTTGACCCCCATAATATTTTGACCCGGGGGTCACTTTTTCCCTATAATATTTTGACCCCCCCTATAAAATATTGACCCCCCTATTTTTTTTCTGTCAACTGCTTAAAACAGCATTGGAATACTTATGTATGTACTCACTAAGAAGATTATAATATATTTACTAAGGTACGTCAAAGAATAAATTTCATGGGTAGGGGGGGTCAAAATATTATACCATAATATAATGACCCCCCATGTTCAAGTTACTTTTCTATTGATAATAGCTAGCCTTTTTTTCTCGTTATCACAAACGAAACCAAACAAGTGCAAAAATGATTTACATTTATATATTTCCATTATCACTGGTAAGGAGGGGGGGGGGGTCAATATATTATGGTATAATATTTTGACCCCCCCCCCCCTACTATGTGTATGGTATTTTTAGATGATGATAAATGACCACTTTTTCATTAAATTATACATGAAATTCAGACATCTGATTGAAATAAATAAGCTTCACTAGGTTACATTCACGGACACACCTTGTGGGGGGCGGGTCAAAATATTATAGGCAAAAAGTGACCCGCGGGTCATAATATTATGACCCCCTCCCTACCCTATTTATGCTATTTATTTATCTGATGATAAAATGCTTTTTCTTCTGCAATTACACTTGAAATTCAAACAAATATAACAGCTTCAACATGCATCTATTCATGATACCAATGGTAGAGAGGGGGAGGGGGGGGGTCAATATATTATGGTATAATATTTTGACCCCCCTGTTGGGTGTATGCTATTTGTTTATATAATGATAAAAGACCAGTTTCTCCTACAATAATGCATGAAATTCAGACATCTGATTGAAATAAAACAGCTTCACTACCTTACATTCACGGTCACCACTTGTAAGGGGGGGGGGGGGGTCAAAATATTATAGGCAAAAAGTGACCCGCGGGTCATAATATTATGACCCCCCCTACCTTGTTTATGCTATTTATTCATATGATGATAAATTGCTTTTTCTCATGTTATTACACATAAAATTCAAACATTTTATCAAATATAACAGCTTCAACATGCATCTATTTTCATAATACTGGTACAGGGGGGGGGTCAATATATTATGGTATAATATTTTGACCCCCCTGTTAGGTGTATGTTATTTGTTTAGATAATGATAAAAGACCAGTTTCTCCTGTAATAAGGCATGAAATTCAGACATCTGATTGAAATAAAACAGCTTCACTACCTTACATTCACGGACACCACTTGTAAGGGGGGGGGGGTCAAAATATTATAGGCAAAAAGTGACCCGCGGGTCATAATATTATGACCCCCCTACCCTGTTTATGTTATTTCTTTGTATGAGGATAAATTGCTTTTTCTCGTGAAATTACACATAAAATTCAAACATTTAATCAAATATAACAGCTTCAACATGCATCTATTTTCATAATACTGGTACAGGGGGGGTGGTCAATATATTATGGTATAATATTTTGACCCCCCTGTTAGGTGTATGTTATTTGTTTAGATAATGATGAAAGACTAGTTTCTCCTGCAATAATGCATGAAATTCAGACATCTGATTGAAATAAAACAGCTTCACTACCTTACAATCACGGTCACCACTTGTAATGTGGGGGGGGGGGTCAAAATATTATAGGAAAAAAGTGACCCGCGGGTCATAATATTATGACCCCCCTACCCTGTTTATGCTATATATTAATATGATGATAAATTGCTTTTTCTCATGTTATTACACATAAAATTCAAACATTTAATCAAATATAACAGCTTCAGCATGCATCTATTTTCATAATACTGGTACAGGGGGGGGGGGGTCAATATATTATGGTATAATATTTTGACCCCCCTGTTGGGTGTATGTTATTTGTTTAGTTAAAGATAAAAGACCAGTTTCTCCTGTAATAAGGCATGAAATTCAGACATCTGATTGAAATAAAACAGCTTCACTACCTTACAATCACGGTCACCACTTGTAAGGGGGGGGGGGGGGGTCAAAATATTATAGGCAAAAAGTGACCCGCGGGTCATAATATTATGACCCCCCCTACCCTGTTTATGTTATTTCTTTGTATGAGGATAAATTGCTTTTTCTCGTGAAATTACACATAAAATTCAAACATTTAATCAAATATAACAGCTTCAACATGCATCTATTTTCATAATACTGGTACAGGGGGGGGGGTCAATATATTATGGTATAATATTTTGACCCCCCTGTTAGGTGTTTGTTATTTGTTTAGATAATGATGAAAGACCAGTTTCTCCTGCAATAATGCATGAAATTCAGACATCTGATTGAAATAAAACAGCTTCACTACCTTACAATCACGGTCACCACTTGTAAGGGGGGGGGGTCAAAATATTATAGGCAAAAAGTGACCCGCGGGTCATAATATTATGACCCCCCTACCCTGTTTATGTTATTTCTTTGTATGAGGATAAATTGCTTTTTCTCGTGAAATTACACATAAAATTCAAACATTTAATCAAATATAACAGCTTCAACATGCATCTATTTTCATAATACTGGTACAGGGGGGGGGGTCAATATATTATGGTATAATATTTTGACCCCCCTGTTAGGTGTATGTTATTTGTTTAGAAAATGATGAAAGACCAGTTTCTCCTGCAATAATGCATGAAATTCAGACATCTGATTGAAATAAAACAGCTTCACTACCTTACAATCACGGTCACCACTTGTAAGGGGGGGGGGGCGTCAAAATATTATAGGAAAAAAGTGACCCACGGGTCATAATATTATGACCCCCCTACCCTGTTTATGCTATATATTAATATGATGATAAATTGCTTTTTCTCATGTTATTACACATAAAATTCAAACATTTAATCAAATATAACAGCTTCAGCATGCATCTATTTTCATAATACTGGTATGGGGGGGGGGTCAATATATTATGGTATAATATTTTGACCCCCCTGTTGGGTGTATGCTATTTGTTTAGATAAAGATAAAAGACCAGTTTCTCCTGTAATAAGGCATGAAATTCAGACATCTGATTGAAATAAAACAGCTTCACCCGCGGGTCACTTTTTGCCTATAATATTTTGACCCCCCCACTTACAAGTGGTGACCGTGAATGTAAGGTAGTGAAGCTGTTTTATTTCAATCAGATGTCTGAATTTCATGCATTATTGTAGGAGAAACTGGTCTTTTATCATTATCTAAACAAATAGCATACACTCAACAGGGGGGTCAAAATATTATACCATAATATATTGACCCCCCCCCCATACCAGTATTATGAAAATAGATGCATGTTGAAGCTGTTATATTTGTTTGAATTTCAAGTGTAATTACAGAAGAAAAAGCAATTTATCATCAGATAAATAAATAGCATAAATAGGGTAGGGAGGGGGACATAATATTTTTCCTATAATATTTTGACCCCCCCCCCCCCCCTTACAAGTGGTGACCGTGATTGTAAGGTAGTGAAGCTGTTTTATTTCAATCAGATGTCTGAATTTCATGCATTATTGCAGGAGAAACTGGTCTTTCATCATTATCTAAACAAATAACAAACACCTAACAGGGGGGTCAAAATATTATACCATAATATATTGACCCCCCCCCCCCCCCCCCTGTACCAGCTTCACTGAAAAAAGTGACCCACGGGTCATAATATTATGACCCCCCTACCCTGTTTATGCTATATATTAATATGATGATAAATTGCTTTTTCTCATGTTATTACACATAAAATTCAAACATTTAATCAAATATAACAGCTTCAGCATGCATCTATTTTCATAATACTGGTATGGGGGGGGGTCAATATATTATGGTATAATATTTTGACCCCCCTGTTGGGTGTATGCTATTTGTTTAGATAAAGATAAAAGACCAGTTTCTCCTGTAATAAGGCATGAAATTCAGACATCTGATTGAAATAAAACAGCTTCACCCGCGGGTCACTTTTTGCCTATAATATTTTGACCCCCCCACTTACAAGTGGTGACCGTGAATGTAAGGTAGTGAAGCTGTTTTATTTCAATCAGATGTCTGAATTTCATGCATTATTGTAGGAGAAACTGGTCTTTTATCATTATCTAAACAAATAGCATACACTCAACAGGGGGGTCAAAATATTATACCATAATATATTGACCCCCCCCCATACCAGTATTATGAAAATAGATGCATGTTGAAGCTGTTATATTTGATTAAATGTTTGAATTTTAGTGTAATAACATGAGAAAAAAACAATTTATCATCATACAAAGAAATAGCATAAACAGGGTAGGGGGGGTCATAATATTATGACCCGCGGGTCACTTTTTTCCTATAATATTTTGACCCCCCCCCCTTACAAGTGGTGACCGTGATTGTAAGGTAGTGAAGCTGTTTTATTTCAATCAGATGTCTGAATTTCATGCATTATTGCAGGAGAAACTGGTCTTTCATCATTATCTAAACAAATAACAAACACCTAACAGGGGGGTCAAAATATTATACCATAATATATTGACCCCCCCCCCTGTACCAGTATTATGAAAATAAATGCATGTTGAAGCTGTTATATTTGATTAAATGTTTGAATTTTATGTGTAATTTCACGAGAAAAAGCAATTTATCCTCATACAAAGAAATAACATAAACAGGACAGGGGGGTCATAATATTATGACCCACGGGTCACTTTTTGCCTATAATATTTTGACCCCCCCCCCTTACAAGTGGTGTCCGTGAATGTAAGGTAGTGAAGCTGTTTTATTTCAATCAGATGCCTGAATTATGCATTATTGCAGGAGAAACAGGTATTTTATCATTATCTAAACAAATAACATACATCGAACAGGGGGGTCAAAATATTATACCATAATATATTGACCCCCCCCCCCCTGTACCAGTATTATTGAAAATAGATGCATGCTGAAGCTGCTATATTTGATTAAGTGTTTGAATTTCATGTATAATTACAGGAGAAAAAAAAATATCACCATAATAATAAAAAGCATTAACAGGATAGGGGGGGGGGGTCATAATATTATGACCTGCGGGTCATTTTTTGCCTATAATATTATGACCCCCCCCCCCCCTTACAAGTGGTGTCCGTGAATGTAAGGTAGTGAAGCTGTTTTATTTCTATCAGATGTCTGAACTCTATGCATTATTGCAGGAGAAACTGGTCTTTTATCATTATCTAAACAAATAACATACACCTAACAGGGGGTCAAAATATTATACCATAATATATTGACCCCCCCCCCACCCCTTTACCAGTATTATGAAAATAGATGCATGGTGGAGCTGTTATATTTGGTTAAATGTTTGAATTTTATGTGTAATTTCACGAGAAAAAGCAATTTATCATCATACAAAGAAATAACATAAACAGGGTAGGGGGGTCATAATATTATGACCCGCGGGTCACTTTTTGCCTATAATATTTTGACCCCCCCCCCCCCCCCTTACAAGAAGTGCTGTGAATGTAACGTGGTGAAGCTGTTTTATTTCCATCAGATGTCTGAATTTCATGCCTAATTACAGTAGAAACTGGTCATTTATCATTATCTAAACAAATAGCATACACCTATCAGGGGGGTCAAAATATTATACCATAATATATTGACCCCCCCCCCCTGTACCAGTATTATGAAAATAGATGCATGTTGAAGCTGTTATATTTGATTAAATGTTTGAATTTTATGTGTAATTTCACGAGAAAAAGCAATTTATCCTCATACAAAGAAATAACATAAACAGGGTAGGGGGGGTCATAATATTATGACCCGCGGGTCACTTTTTGCCTATAATATTTTGACCCCCCCCCCTTACAAGTGGTGTCCGTGAATGTAAGGTAGTGAAGCTGTTTTATTTCAATCAGATGTCTGAATTTCATGCCTTATTACAGGAGAAACTGGTCTTTTATCATTATCTAAACAAATAACATACACCTAACAGGGGGTCAAAATATTATACCATAATATATTGACCCCCCCCCCCCACCCCTTTACCAGTATTATGAAAATAGATGCATGGTGGAGCTGTTATATTTGATTAAATGTTTGAATTTTATGTGTAATTTCACGAGAAAAAGCAATTTATCATCATACAAAGAAATAACATAAACAGGGTAGGGGGGTCATAATATTATGACCCGCGGGTCACTTTTTGCCTATAATATTTTGACCCCCCCCCCCCCCTTACAAGTGGTGCTGTGAATGTAACGTGGTGAAGCTGTTTTATTTCCATCAGATGTCTGAATTTCATGCCTAATTACAGTAGAAACTGGTCATTTATCATTATCTAAACAAATAGCATACACCTATCAGGGGGGTCAAAATATTATACCATAATATATTGACCCCCCCCCCCTGTACCAGTATTATGAAAATAGATGCATGTTGAAGCTGTTATATTTGATTAAATGTTTGAATTTTATGTGTAATTTCACGAGAAAAAGCAATTTATCCTCATACAAAGAAATAACATAAACAGGGTAGGGGGGTCATAATATTATGACCCGCGGGTCACTTTTTGCCTATAATATTTTGACCCCCCCCCCCCCTCCTTACAAGTGGTGTCCGTGAATGTAAGGTAGTGAAGCTGTTTTATTTCAATCAGATGTCTGAATTTCATGCCTTATTACAGGAGAAACTGGTCTTTTATCATTATCTAAACAAATAACATACACCTAACAGGGGGGTCAAAATATTATACCATAATATATTGACCCCCACCCCCCTGTACCAGTATTATGAAAATAGATGCATGTTGAAGCTGTTATATTTGATAAAATGTTTGAATTTTATGTGTAATAACATGAGAAAAAGCAATTTATCATCATATGAATAAATAGCATAAACAAGGTAGGGGGGGTCATAATATTATGACCCGCGGGTCACTTTTTGCCTATAATATTTTGACCCCCCCCCCCCCCCTTACAAGTGGTGACCGTGAATGTAAGGTAGTGAAGCTGTTTTATTTCAATCAGATGTCTGAATTTCATGCATTATTGTAGGAGAAACTGGTCTTTTATCATTATCTAAACAAATAGCATACACCCAACAGGGGGGTCAAAATATTATACCATAATATATTGACCCCCCCCCCCTCCCCCTCTCTACCATTGGTATCATGAATAGATGCATGTTGAAGCTGTTATATTTGTTTGAATTTCAAGTGTAATTACAGAAGAAAAAGCAATTTATCATCAGATAAATAAATAGCATAAATAGGGTAGGGAGGGGGTCATAATATGACCCGCGGGTCACTTTTTGCCTATAATATTTTGACCCGCCCCCCCACAAGGTGTGTCCGTGAATGTAACCTAGTGAAGCTTATTTATTTCAATCAGATGTCTGAATTTCATGTATAATTTAATGAAAAAGTGGTCATTTATCATCATCTAAAAATACCATACACATAGTAGGGGGGGGGGGGTCAAAATATTATACCATAATATATTGACCCCCCACCCCCCTCCTTACCAGTGATAATGGAAATATATAAATGTAAATCATTTTTGCACTTGTTTGGTTTCGTTTGTGATAACGAGAAAAAAAGGCTAGCTATTATCAATAGAAAAGTAACTTGAACATGGGGGGGTCATTATATTATGGTATAATATTTTGACCCCCCTACCCATGAAATTTATTCTTTGACGTACCTTAGTAAATATATTATAATCTTCTTAGTGAGTACATACATAAGTATTCCAATGCTGTTTTAAGCAGTTGACAGAAAAAAAATAGGGGGGTCAATATTTTATAGGGGGGGTCAAAATATTATAGGGAAAAAGTGACCCCCGGGTCATTATATTATGACCCGCGGGTCACTTTTTAGGCGGGTCAAAATATTATATTACACCGGACACCTGATGTATTTCATGAACTTGACAAGGTAATTGCCAATTATATTGGCAATCCTTATTGTGAAATAGCCATATGATTTCTTAAGCTGAATGAGGAAGTATTTACACAATTGTTCAATCTTTACTATATATGCATATATACACAAGTCAAAACTTGTATTTATTATCACTTTAAGTCGATATATCGGTATTTGTATACACCCAAAAGCATTAAAAGAGCAGGCTGTGCTCAGGGTTCAGATGAATTTCAGCAATGTAATTAACTGACCCGGTAATTGAGACTCCCGGTAAAATAAGTTTAGTCTCGATGGCCTATATATATTTTAAATTGATGTTATTAGCTCACCTGAGCCGTTAGGCTCACAAGGTGAGCTTATAGGATGGCCATGATCCGGCGTCCGTCCGTCGTCCACCATTTTCAAAGATCTTCTCTGAAACCGCTTGGCCAATCAAAGCCAAATTTTATATGAAGCATCTACAGGAAGGGGGAACCAATGTGTTTATAAATAATCCAGGTCACATGACCAAGATGGCCGCCATGCCCATATATGGTAAAAACCCTTCAAAATTCTTCTCCAAAACCGCTGGACCAATTTCAACGAAACTTGGCATGAAGCATCGGGGACTAGAAGACTACAATGTATTTTTATAAATTATGACCTTTGGATGACCTTGACCTATTTTACGGCAAGGTCAACATAGGTCGCCCATGCATTTGAATGGGGAAAATTGTTAAAATGTCATTTGAAAGGCAAATCTTGCAGGAAATGGGCAATTGGACTGAAGGTAGGTAATTCTGAAAAAAATTGGACCCCAGGGGTTGGTCTGGCCCCACCCCGAGGCAATATACATGTATATTACAAAAATATTCAAAGATCTTCTTCTCTGAAACCACTTGGCCAATCAAAGCCAAATTTTATATGAAGCATCTATGGGAAGTGGGAATCAATAAGTATATAAATAATCCAGGTCACATGACCAAGATGGCCAGCATGCCCATATATGAAAAAAACCCTTCAAAATTCTTTTTCTCCGGAACCACTAGACCAATTTCAACGAAACTTGGCATAAAGCATTGGGGACTAGAGTACTACAATGTGTTTATAAATTATGACCTTTGGATGACCTTGACCTATTTTACGGCAAGGTCAACATAGGTCGCCCATGCATTTGAATGGGGAAAATTGTTAAAATGTCATTTGAAAGGCAAATCTTGCAGGAAATGGGCAATTGGACTGAAGGTAGGTAATTTTGAAAAAAATTTGGACCCCAGGGGTTGGTCTGGCCCCACCCCGGGGCAATATACATGTATATTACAAAAATATTCAAAGATCTTCTTCTCTGAAACCACTTGGCCAATCAAAGCCAATTTTTATATGAAGCATCTATGGGAAGGGGGAATCAATGTCTTTATAAATAATCCAGGTCACATGACCAAGATGGCCACCATTACCATATATGGTAAAAACCCTTCAAAATTCTTTTTCTCCGGAACCACTAGACCAATTTCAACGAAACTTGGCACGAAGCATTGGGGACTAGAGTACTATAATGTGTTTATATATTATGACCTTTGGATAACCTTGACCTATTTTACGGCAAGGTCAACATAGGTCGCCCATGCATTTGAATGGGGAAATTTGTTAAAAATGGGCAAATGGACTGAAGGTAGGTAATTCTGAAAAAAAAATTGGACCCCAGGGGTTGGTCTGCCCCCACCCCGGGGCAATATACATGTATATTACAAAAATATTCAAAGATCTTCTTCTCTGAAACCACTTGGCCAATCAAAGCCCAATTTTATAGAAAGCATCTATGGGAAGGGGGAATCAATGTGTTTATAAATAATCCAGGTCACATGACCAAGATGGCTGCCAAGCCCGTATATGGTAAAAACCCTTTAAAATTCTTCATCTCCTGAACCAATGGACTGATTTCAACAAAACTTGGCATGAAGCATTGGGGACTAAAGTACTACAATGCGTCCATAAATTATGACCTCTGGATGACCTTGACCTATTTTACGGCAAGGTCAACATAGGTCGCCAATGCATTTGAATGGGGAAAACTTTTAAAATGTCATTTAAAGTGAAAGTCTTGCAGGAAATGGGCAGTAGGACTGAATATTAATGATTCTGAAAAAAATTGGACCCAGGGGCTCATTTGCCCCAGCCCCGGGGCATTATACATGTATATTACCATAATATTCAAACATCTTTTCCTCTGAAACCGCTTGGCCAATCAAAGCCAAATTTCATGTGAAGCATCTATAGAATGGGGGAATCAATGTGTATATAAATAATCAAGGTCACATGACCAAGATGGCCGCTATGCCCATATATGGTATAAACCCTTCAAAAATCTTCTTCGTCGCTGACTTCAGTGCTCTTGATCATTCGATCATCTCACCGATGTGGGTTCGCGCCTCGAACGGGGCACGAATTCATATGTGAGACAAGCCATGTTCTGCTTGCGGGTGTGTCAGGTGGTTTTTCCCCGGGTACTCCGGTTTTCGCCCCACCTACCGATTGATTCATCTCGATATGAGTGAAAAAGCTTGAAAGGGACGTAAAACTGAATCAAAAAAAAAAAAAAGAAAAAAAAATCTTCTTCTCTAGAACCGGTGGACCGATATAGAAAAAAATGGCATGAAGCATCGATGACTCAAGTACTACAATGTATGTATAAATCATGACCCTGTGATGACCTTGACCTATTTTAAGGCAAGGTCAACATAGGTTGCCCATGTATTTGAATGGGTAAACTGTTAAAATGTCATTTGAAGGGAAAAACTTGTATGGACAGTATATTGATTATTCTGAAGAAAAGAAATGGCCCAAGGGCTTCATCTGTCCCTATACTGGGACTATTTTCTATAACATTCGTTTATACAGCAGATCTCAGGTGAGCGTTTACAGGACCATTGGTCCTCTGGTTGGATCTTTTTGACCGAGTTTTGACAGTCAATAATGTCATCATTGTCGCCGACAGGTAGCGCTATAGCACTGACCTGTCGCCTTTGGCTCGTTGCATGCTGGGAATGTCGGCCATGGAATCCCAGGGGGGGGGGGGGTACTCTCATTTTTGTGGATACATAGGCGAGGCCCCAGCTTCTACCCCCAAACCCAAAAAATTACTGAGATTTGCTGACCACCCCAAAAAAATACCAGTCCTATCAGGCATACCCCAAAAAATACTTGAACTTTTAGCTTACCCCAAAAAATTACGTATTCATCTTTTTTATGCCTATTGATGAAATTTTATCATATCCATATGATCTAAGCTGTTGGTGGGACGTTAAATCCCAAATCAACCAACCAACAGAACACGTCACAATACAGTTAGTATATATGTAGGAACTAGGAAGTAAATACCAAGTTGGATAAAATTTAAAGATTTTATTTATTCTCAAAGTGTAAGTCTTATGATGGTTTTGATTCCCCATTTGATTTGCAATCCAAACAACATCATCATGATCAAGCTTCCAAAATTTCACCGAGACCAGTCATAAGGCATATGGTCGCAAACAAAATTGAATCTTAAGGGCTTGTAAGACATAAGTGTAAGCCACTCTTATCTTTATAGAAATAAAGAGATTTCCCAAGAAATGTGCAAAACCCAAAAAATTACTTAGAATTATAGATGACCCCAAAAAATAATTCAGAAAAGGCATGACCCCCCAAAAAATATCCATAAAAAGCTCACTACCCTAAAAAATAACTAGTTTTTCTGAAAACCCAAAAAAATACGGAAATTCAAAATTTTGACCCCAAAAAAGTCAGCCTCCCCTATGTATACAGAAATTTTCAGAGTACCCCCCCTGGGCATGGAATCCATTAAAATATGTAGATCATATTAATATAATTTTACATACATTTTATTTTTGTCTTTTGGTTAGATCCTGTGTTTTACCTATGCACAGCTCGAATGAAAGAAATACATTCTAGTCCAGCAAATTCAAGAAATCTATTAATTGATTTTCGCGAGAACTTAACGGGATTAGCCGATTTTGGCTATATCCCATAATTCAAAGCGTCAAATGCGAGAGATCTAGATGAGATATCGTCAGTTCTCGCGAGAATCAATTAATAGATTCCTTGAATTTGCTGGACTAGAATGTATTTCTTTCATTCGAGCTGTGCATAGGTAAAACACAGGATGTAACCAAAAGACGAAAATAAAATGTATGTAAAATTATATTAATATGATCTACATATAAAATGGATTCCAAAATGGATTCCATGGCGGACATTCCCAGCATGCAACGAGCCAAAGGCGACAGGTCAGTGTTATAGCGCTACCTGTCGGCGACAATGATGTATACTGAACAACTATTAAAAGGTCGCGCATTTTTTCTAAAACATTTTTTCTTCGTAACACGTGTCAGACGTTTGAAAGATAGCATGCTAGGCGACGAAAAGTTAGCAGCATGGCAGAATGAATTTGGTAAAGTTAGCAGCATGGCAGAATGAATTCGGTAAAGTTAGCAGCTTGGCAGCATGGCAGGACGAAATTAGTAAGTTAGCAGGATGGCTGTACGGCTGGTTAAGTAAGTTAGCAGCATGGCAGTATGGCCGAATGAAATATCAATTAACCAGTGTGGTCGTACGAAAGACAAAAACGTAACATTAAAATAACTAAAATGCTCACAAATTAAAAAAATATATATTTCTAATTTACAAAATTCGTCCTCTTCGCAGGATGAATATCCGGAAAGATGGGATTTCTGGAGAACCGTTCAATGTAGGAAAACGGTTTATATCTCTAAATACATGCGCTGGTAGGGCTAACTGTCGAGTAGTATAAGCAGTATGGATATTCAAAGTCTTGGCGGAACGGTATCAGAAAAAGGCAAATTTCGTCCTGCTAGCAGCATGAAAATGACCGCTTTCCTCGATTTCTGGAGAACCGTCCAATGTAGGAAAACGGTTTATATCTCTAAATACGTGCGCTGGTAGGGCTAACTGACGAGTAGTATAGCAGTATGGATTTTCAAAGTCTTGGCGAAACGGTGTCGGCAAAAGGCAAATTTCATCCTGCTAGCAGCACGAAAATGACCAGCAGCATGGGATTTCTGGAGATATCTAAGATAGATACTTGGAAGTGGACAGACTAAAGCATTAGTCATTTGTTACCACAAACTCCCCCGCCCCCAGGAACTCTTACTAATGGTTTAGCAACTCCCTGCTAAAAGCCCCACCCTATGGTTGATTTTTGGTTTAGCAACTCCCTGCTAAAAGCCCCACCCTATGGTTGACTTTTGACTTTTGGTTTAGCAACTCCCTGCTAAAAGCCCCACCCTATGGTTGATTTTTGGTTTAGCAACTCCCTGCTAAAAGCCCCACCCTATGGTTGACTTTTGACTTTTGGTTTAGCAACTCCCTGCTAAAAGCCCCACCCTATGGTTGACTTTCGACTTTTGGTTTAGCAACTCCCTGTTAAAAGCCCCACCCTATGGTTGACTTTTGGTTTAGCAACTCCCTGCTAAAAGCCCCACCCTATGGTTGACTTTTGGTTTAGCAACTCCCTGCTAAAAGCCCCACCCTATGGTTGATTTTTGGTTTAGCAACTCCCTGCTAAAAGCCCCACCCTATGGTTGATTTTTGGTTTAGCAACTCCCTGCTAAAAGCCCCACCCTATGGTTGACTTTAGGTTTAGCAACTCCCTGCTAAAAGCCCCACCCTATGGTTGATTTTTGGTTTAGCAACTCCCTGCTAAAAACCCCACCCTATGGGCACTGCTCGTTGGTAAAACCACTGCTGTTTTCCCATGCAGCTGCTAATTTTCCATGTCCCGGGGTTCATTACGAAAACTTGCCCATGCAATATAGAAAAAAATTTGGTTGTAAAAATGAAAATTTTCACTGGAAAATTTTTGATATTTTTCTTATTTTTGCTCAAAACATAGATTGTGGGTACACGTTAGAACCGCCTCGGCGAGGCGGTTCTAACGAGTACCCACAATCTATGTTTTGGAGCAAAAATAAGAAAAATAGGTATACCCCCGCATACCCCAGTTTTTCTATATAAATGTGGGGTTTAAGGGGGTATACATTACATGAACATGTTTTCCTGATGTTGGGGGCATGGTTACAAGTGCGTTGTGCATAATGCACCAGTCAACAAAATCTTGCTAAAGGGCCATCCTGTGTCAGTGGGTTTCTAGTACAAAAAAAACTCCCAATCCTGAGTCCTAAACACTAACCATGGGGGTCCACCAAGCTACCACACTTCACAGCTAGATGTTTTATTTGTACTCGAAGTCAAAAGCTTAAATAACTGGAACCAAATAAACAAACAGAAACAGTCTACAAAACCTACGTTTTTATTCCAAGGCATTGGTCTATGAAATGAGTCGCCTCATGAGAAAACCAACATACTGCATATGCGAAAACAAAGATGCAGATCAGCTTTGTAGTAACCGTGAAGATGATCAGAGATAGTACAATCCCTCTTCTAAGAATCTTCCTAAAATCGAAATTCCCAGCCTCTAGCCTGCTTCTGTGACTGTACAGGCCAGTCTGTGTCAGACCTGATCAGAACCCTAAATTGTTGGTTTTCTTATGTCGCCGCTCATGTGTCTACATAAAAAACATTAACTTTTCACATACATGAACAAATTCTTTCCGTGGTTTCTGTACAATATATGAAATGTCATTTTTACTTTGGATACAGTGAAACGTATTGGTATGAATTAACATGCATATTCAACAACAACAATTATACATCCTAACTTTCCAAATCATACGAACAACTTTTACATGAAGTGATATTAAATGAGCCGCCTCATGGGAAAACCAACAATCTGCATAGGCGAAAACAAAGACGCAGATCAGCTTCGCGGTAACGGCGAAGCTGATCAGCGCCTTTGTTTTCGCTACTCGGATAGTACAATTCCTCTTCTACTTAAATCCGAAATTTCAAGCTTATAGCTCTTTTCTGTGCTTGTACAGGTCGGTTTGTGTCGGACCTGTTCGGAAACCACATTGTTGGTTTTCCCACGAGGCGGCTCAAATAGCAAAAATTAGAGTGATATGCAGCATTATATCGGGAAAACATGTCCATGGAATGTATACCTCTTTATAGCCTATTTTTGTAGTGAAGATGGGGTATAAAGGGGTATTACCTATTTTTCTTATTATTGATCCAAAACATTGCTTGTGTGTACTTGTAAGAACCGCCTCACCCAGGCAGTTCTAACAAGTGCCCACAATCTATATTTTGGAGCAATTATAAGGAAAATAGTTCTACCCCTGTATACCCCTAGTTTTACTAGATAAAAGTGGAGTTTAAAGGGGTATTTCATAACATGTTTCCTGATAAATCCTTTCTAAAATATACTGGGGAAACTGCAAGTGGGTAAAACCCAAAATGGGGCGAAATAGCGAGAAAATGGGTGTCAAAATGAAACAAATACATTTCAATATTTTTTAAATCAAACAATTGAAAGTATGTGTCAGGAAATATCCAAGATATGTTATTTTCTATAAAATATATAACACATAGACAAAAAAAGAGATAACTGCATGCAAAATGTATTAAACATGTTAAAAGCATATCAAATTCATTGTTTATTATAATTAGCATTTCTAAATTGCTTCAACGGTGGTGAGTAGCTTTTTGTTTTCTTGCATTTAAGAAGCAAGGTGTTGTTTTTTTTTTTTTGTTTTTTTTTTTGTTTTTTTTTTTTTTCAAAAACGACAAACAGTAATGGCAATAACAAGAAATTTACTACTAAATACCTTAACTGTACCCAGGTTACCACGTTACCCCTTGTGAGCAAGGTGTGCACATGGTGTGTCATGTGAGCCTGTGCATGAGAAAACCAACAATTTGGGTTTCCGACCAGGTCTGACACAAACCGGCCTGTACAGTCACAGAAGATGGTCAGAGGCTTGAAATTTTGTATTTAAGTAGGAGAGTGATCGTACTATCCGTGTAGCAAAAACAAAGGCGCTGATCAGCTTCGCGGTTACCGCGAAGCTGATCTGCGGCTTTGTTTTTGCCCATGCAAATTGTTGGTTTTCTCATGCACAGGCTCATGTATTGATGCCTAGATCACATTTGACCTACCATTAGCTTGTGATGATCAAACGATGCCAAGTTTTGTATTTTTCGTATGATCTCCACATTGTGACCCTACGATGTCCCTACGTTTCTACGGCTTCCTAAGGGTAGCCCATAGACACTTCGTGCGGGCGCTGTACTCAGACTCTGCGATGATCTTGCAGTCACTGCAAAATTGTTTAGGATAATTTGGGGACAAAAAATCATTCGGGTAAAGTAGGGAGACTGCAAATAGTAGGGACTCCTCACGGACATGGCATGGGCTCCGTACAATTTCCAAAAAGTGCGTGGGTACCCTACAATTTACTTATGATCTCCCTACGGTTCTGACTCAGAACATCGACAAAGGCCACAGCATTAAATCATACGATGCCCGTATGAATTTTAAACACATACTTCGTAGCCCACAATGTCTTAAAAAATCGTAAAGAAAATCGCAGACCGAAAAATTGTACACATCATGACACCATAGAGACCCATGCCAAGAGTTTGGAAAAGTGGGTGGGATTTTCCCCATACTTCATGTTGTGTTTTTACTAGATTCTAGTAACTGATAAGCCGTAAGTCCTATAGGTAATGAGAAAAACAACATGTTTTTGGAACAGACCTGACACAAAATGAACTGTTCAAGAGCAGAATATGGCTAGAGGCTGGAAATTTTGGATCTAGAAAGTAGAACAATTGTACTATCCATGTAGCGAAAACAAAGGTGTTGATCTCCTTCGCAGTTACTGCAAAGCTGATGTGAGCCTTTGTTTTAACATGTGCAAAATGTTGGTTTTCTCATGATGCAGCTCAATTCATGTTATTGCATTACATGTATAAATGAGTAAATTGTTATCAAAAGAACCAGAGGAAAATAATAAGAATATCAAAATTTATTTGTAATTGATTATGCATATTTAAGTAAAACAAAAATGCCATGATGCGAATCGCCTCATGGGAAAACCAACAATCTGCATAGGCGAAAACAAAGGTGCAGATCAGTAACTGCGAAGCTGATCAGCGCCTTTGTTTTCGCTACTCGGATAGTACAGTTCCTCTTCTACTTAAATCCAAAATTTCAAGATTCTAGCTCTTTTCTGTTACTGCACAGACCGGTTTGTGTCGGACCTGTTCGGAAACCACGTTGGTTTTTGCACGAGGTGGCTTTCATGTCTTAGCGATAAGCCATTTGCAGTCTACTGGAACAAAATCTGTACATCTGGAACTTCTTAATTCCAAATTGTTCACAAATAAAATTATTCATATGCTGGTATACTAGCAAGGCTTGAGTTCTATAAATCTTGCATGTAATAGGGCAACAAATACCTGAATATTTTAATTAGCATAAAAATGTCCAAACTTACAGATACTAGCTATCATTTTTTCATGTGGATTTATCTCAAAGCTTGATTTAATTTCAAGGTCATGTATCTTTGGCACCCAATGAAGAGGGGGAGAAAATAGAACAAAAAATATGCACATATATCTTCACTGACCTAGGGACCATGTATTATTGTTTACTATGTCAAAAGATAGCTGAGATCAGTCAAACCAGCCAGCCAAGTCTCTAAGCATGTTAGCCAATTTAACCAAAGTTTTGTACGGGATAACAAAGGGGCTTATCAGGCTGAACATATGCACAGGCTGATCTACACCTTGTGCTCACATGTGGCTCAAAACTGGATCAGAAACTGACTTGGTGCAATATGAGCCATGACTTGGTGCAATACGAACCATGACTTGGTGCACATGAGCCATGACTTGGTGTACGAGCCATGACTCGGTGCACATGAGCCATGACTTGGTGCATAAGCCATGACTTGGTGCACATAAGCCATGACTTGGTGAACATGAGTCATGACTTGGTGCACATGAGCCATGGCTTGGAGCACATGAGCCATGACTTGGTGCACATGAGCCATGAATTGGTGCACATGAGCCATGACCTGGTGCACATGAGCCATGATTTGGTGCACACGAGTCATGACTTGGTGCATATGAGCCATTACCTGGTGCACGTGAGCCATGACTTGGTGCACATGAGCCATGACCTGGTGCATAGGTGCACATGAGTCATGACTTGGAGCACATGGGCCATGACTTGGTGCACATGGGCCATGACTTGGTGCACATGAACAACAGTGACTTGGTGCATATTAGCCACGACTTGGGTGCACATGAGCCATGCCTTGGTAAACTTGAGCCGTGTCTTGGTGCACATGAGCCATGCCTCGGTGCACATTAGCCATGTCTATGTACACATGAGCCATGCCTTGGTGTATGTGAGCCATGACTTGGTGCACAGGAGCCATGACTTTGTACACATGAGACTTTGCTTGGTACACCTGAGCCCTGACTTGGTGCACATGGGCCATGACTTGGTACACATGAGCCCTGACCTTGTGCATGTGACTCATGACTTGGTGCACATGAGCCATGCCTTGGTGCTCATGAACCATGCATTGGTGCACATGAGTCATGTCTTGCGCACATGAGCCATGCCTTGGTGCACATGAGCCATAACTTGATCACAAAAGCCATGACTTGGTGCACAAAAGCCATGACTTGGTGCACAAGTGCAACGACTTTGTGCACGAGCCATTTCGGTGCACATAAGCCATGCCTTGGTGTACATGAGTCATGCCTTGGTGCACATAAGCCGTGACTTTGTGTGTACAGGACATTACTTGGTGCATATGAGCCAAACCTTGGTGCATATAAAAAGGTGCAAGTAGGCAAAGATCAGGAAAAGGCGCAATCAGAAAAAGATTCCCACTCCAAACACCGAGGTGGAAAAATATCAAACTAACAATTAAGTACTTATACCAAGAAAACATATCGTAAGCCGAATGAGCAGCTATTTCCCCAATAGGCGGCCACTCAGTTACCCTAACTTAACTAACCAGAGGACCAATGATCTTGATATCGCTCACCTGAGATTTTGTCTTGTTGTGTACAGGACATTATTTGGCGCACAAGAGCCGTAATTTGGTGTACAAGAGCTATAACTTAATGTACAAAAGTCATGACTTGGTGTACATTAAATTTTATCTTTACATTTATAAATTGAACAATGTGTATGTTTTATAAATGAAATCGCTGATATAGAGTGTCCAATGAGTGACTTACAAAAGAAACTAAAATGAGTCATGTCGAGATAAAATCTGTTGGATTTCTCACTTGTTTAAGACTAAAATCGGCCTTAACTCTACAGCCGCAAGCTATACTGTTGGCTTGTTATATTCAAGCTGCATCATGAGAAAACTAGCTTTCTGCATATTTTCATAAAAAAAGATACAGATCAACTGTGCAGTAAAGTAATTGCATAGCTGATCAGCACCCTTGTTTCTGTATTATTAATGGTAAAATCATTCTTCTTCTAAAACTTTGAATTTAAAGCTTCTAGCCATCTTGTGTGGCTGCACAGGCATGTTTGTGTCGTTTTCTGGTTTCGCGGCATAGTTGATGAAACATTTTCTCAACAATGGTGGGCTTATATCTGAACATGTTGAATGAATACATATTTGAATCACTCATTCAAAGTTCACATAGAATTTAAAATACAATTTCAATGCTGAAACTTCGTTTTAATATAAGAAACTTTTTAACAGCAAACATTAATATGGAATACACTGACAATGAGGGTGTCGTCGTGAAGCTAAGTTATCTTTCATTTCAAATGTCAGAATCAGAATCAGAATCAGAATCAGAATAGTTTACTGGTGAAACGTCAAACTGACAATACTACACCAGGGGGGATGGGGCTTGACCGGAGGGGATTAGTCCCGAGCTCTCACAAGAGAAGTAAATTTAGACACACAATCATCTGACAATTCAGCAGAGGAGATCAGAGAATCAGGGAGTTCATTCCAATCTCTAATGGTCTGGGGGAAGAAACTGTGTAAATAGGCATTTGTACTTGCTGAAGGTATCTGAAATGCCAAGGAGTGTTGATTCCTACAACGCCTATTTTTGGGGATAAGGTCATCCGTGGGTATTTTTGCTCTCCCTTTTAGACCTTTGTAAAGTAATATAATTCTATTATCCTTCCTTCTTTTCTGCAGGGATTCCCATTTTAGTTTTTTAAGGATGCCAGTCATACTACCTTTTTCATATGTATAGTTCCTAGTTACAAACCTAGCCGCACGCTTTTGCACCTTCTCCAAATCATCTATCAAACCTTCATAATGAGGGTCCCAAACTGAGCTACCATATTCAAGAATAGGTCTCACCAGACCTTTATAGGCAGCTTCTCTCACATCTTGGGGGCAAGAAAACAGATTTCGTCTCAAAAAACCAAGGGTCCTATTGGCTTTGGTACACACATTGCTGATGTGAGTATTCCATTTTAAATCCTTAGTTATTGTTACACCAAGATATTTGATACTCTCAACATTTTCCAACACAGTACCCTCAAGCTTGTAAGAAGCCTGAATTTTACTAGTACGTTTATTTGTCAGCTGCATCATGTTGCACTTGACAGGTTGAAATCTCATACCCCATTTCCTGGCCCAACTACCTAATCGATCAATATCCTTCTGAAGTTTCACTGTATCCTCCACATTCTTAATTTCACGATAACAAACACAGTCATCAGCAAAGAGTCTGATTTCCGATTCAATATCTGAGGTGATATCATTTATATGCAACGAAAACAACAAGGGGCCAAGAACGGTGCCCTGTGGGACACCAGATACAACAGGAGCCCAGTCTGATTTAACGCCATTAACCACAACTCTTTGTTGTCTATAGCAAAGGAAGGCATCAATCCATTTAATTGTCTTCCCACCAATTCCATAACTGAACAATTTGCTTTTAAGGAGTTCATGCGGAGGAGTGTCATAAGCTTTTTCGAAATCCAAGATAAATGTGTCAACCTGACCTTGATTGTCTACGATTTTTGCCCAGTCATCAATCACTGTAGCTAACTGGGTTTCACAACTGTGGGATTTCCTGAATGCATGTTGCCTGTCTGACAAAAGTTTATGATGATCCAAATGGGACATGATATTAGAACACACTATATGTTCCAGAAGTTTGCAGGGTACGCAGGTCAAGGAAACTGGACGATAGTTGCAAGCAAGAGACCTGTCAGCTTTTTTGAACAGGGGACAAATGTTTGCTAAAGACCATTCTTTGGGGATTTCACCCGAGTCTATTGACTGTTGAAAAAGATGTGCAAAAACAGGACCTAGCTCAGATGCCAATTCCTTAAGGACTCTGGGATGAAGCTCATCAGGGCCTAAAGCTTTCGACGGGTTCAAACCTTTCAGAAGTTTTGTGACACCTTCTTTGGATACCACTATGTCTTCCATAAACGGGGCTTTTCTATTCAGAAGAGGGACCTGGCTATGTTCAGTTTTGGTGAACACATCCGTAAACTGACCATTGAATTCACCAGCCTTTTCAAAATCTGATTCAGCAAGACCACTTCCATTTCGCTTTTTCAAAGGGGGGATACCTTGAACATCTTTTTTCTGACTATTTATGTACCGATAAAAATCTCTTGGATTAGCCTTAACATCACCAACCAAGTTATTTACATACAACTCATGCTGTTTTCTGATATCTGCTTTGATTTCTCTTCTCAAAGTTTCAAATTTCGTTCTAAATTTTGCATTCCCAGTTTTCTTCGCTTTAGCGTGAGTTGCATTTTTTCTACGAATCTTTCTTCTTATTTCAGGAGTTAACCATGGGACTGAGGAAACTGAGCGACTAGTCTTTGATGGGATATGTTTATCCACTGATTCCTGGATAAAAGATGTGATCAAATTAAAGTTTTCTTGAACCGACCGTGTGCCAGAGTAACCGTTGAAATATTTCTCCTTTGCAAATTTAAGGGCATCACCTTTCATAGATTCATAATCACCTTTCTGATATTTATACACCTTTCTCTTAGGTTTCTTGATGGGGGGAATAACTATTTTCAAAGTTCCAGAGACAATGTCATGATCACTAAGCCTGTCCGGAGAATGAATATCATCTTTTAATGTCTCAATACATGGAAATATGCAGCCTGTTTGTTTACTTTCCTAGTTTGTACACAAACAGTTTTGAACTGCCCCAACCACCAACAATCAGTGCATTATCTCCTGGTCTGTAATCAACACATTTTGGGAATACGTGTATATCCTTATTTGTCAGCAGTTCTCCATGTTTCCTACCATCAGCAGTGATAACAACAACATTGTGTGAGCCAGTACCACACACAAGACTGTTTCCCACCGAGTCCACGTATATTCCTTCAGGTGTTACTAGTTCCTTGTCTTCGTACTGATACACCATCTTGCCATCATCCAGCTGGAAACATGTCACTCTGTTATTGTTCCAATCAGTCAGATACACACGAGGATTAGAATCTGTCAGACAGAGCCCAAGGTACAGTGACATACCAGAACGAATCTGAGTGAGGACAATCTTACTGATTATGTTACCAGTCCTATCTAGTCTCCAGATTTCATCATGTCCAGAGTCCTTGTGACAGCAGGTGTAGATTTCATTATTAACGACCTGGAGTCCATAACATGTGTCAGGTAATGTGATCTTATTACCTTGTTTTAAATCTGGATGAGTCCCTATATACTGTAAATCTTTATTTTTCAAATCATAAAATGTAATAATAGCCTCATTCTCACTGACAGCAGCCACGTTCCAAGGCCTATCTGACAACTTCAGACTTTTCTTAACGGTCATGTCACTGTCTAACAACTTCATCTTCTTGTTCCAGTTATCACACAGTAGAATATTACCGTTGGACAGAAACGTACATCCAGTTATATCTGGAGCGTAACTGTCATCTGGTAATTCTATGTTTACTTCTTTTGTTGACTTCACCATCATGTCTAATATGTCCATTTGACCCGTCTTTGGAAAGCTAATATCTGATGACTCAGATGGGGCTATTCTTCCTAGGCCTTCATCAATCTTTAAAATATCTGTCAACTTCGTATTCTTATGAAACTTCATTTCTGGCGATTGCATGTCATTTCTTATTTCCTTGATCAAGCTATCATATTCTGTCAAATTCTTCGAAATTTTAGCATTCGCGGAAAACATCACTTCGTCATTGTTTGTTTTATTGGCTCTGTTCATAATGTCCAAGTCCGCATTCAATGCATGTAATGAGGATGTCATATCTGCAATTTGTTTCTCTATGGCTTGTAACTTTTGTTTTGATGCTTTGTCCAATTTGGTAAGGACATCTTTCTCCAGTTTATCCAACATCATGTTGATTTCTCTTCGAAAGGCTGCGAGGTCTTTCTTGCAGTCTTCTTTGTAACTGTCAAGTTTCTTGCGATTTGCTTCTCCGGATTGTTTACAACTCTCAATTTCTGCCTTCAGAGATTTTGCTTTGGCCATTAAGTCCATGAGTTGTTTCTTTGTATGTTTATTTATTTTATCCTTAATTGGACATGTTTTACAGCTCCTGTGTTTAATCGTTTTACAAGAAGGACAGATAACTTCCATGTGTTTTTCGCAGTAAACTTCAACCGCTCGTTTGCTGGCGCAGCTACATAAGATGGCAAATTTACCCTTATTCACTGCTGAGGCTACTCCTCTTGCCAGATGCGCCTGGATTAGTGAATGATGTTTCGTGGGTTTAAATGTTTCGTGTTCATCTTTACAATCAAAACAAAGATAGTAGTCACAGACATGGCAGTAATAATGTGATTCCTTTATTTCTCCGTCGTTTTTACAAGGTCCGCAGGCGTATTGTATGACCTCATCTGAACCGGCCAGGTAGGACTTATTTCCATCCACTGACGCCATTACTGAAAACAAATACTCTTAAAAAATGATAATATCACAAAGTTATCAATTACGAAATTGGAATAAAAACAAATAATAGCAATCCAGAAAAGATGGCGATTCCACATTATTTTACATTATAGGTCAGCTAATTCCGTACTCAGTGACAGGATCTGCTTGAAATTCATCATGCAAACATATCCATGCAATTGAACATCTCAATTGTACCTTTTTTATAGTGAAAATGAGATTTTCACAGTATTGTTTTTCTTAATTTTGCTCTGAAACAGATATTGTGAGTACTCCTTGTTTCTATCGTGTACCCGCAGTCAATGGTTTAAGCAACACAATAAAATAATAAAAAGAAAACGAAAAAAATGAGAAAATCATTTTAGTGTAACAAATTCTGTATATCGCGTTGGCGAGATTTCATAATGTGAGCCTTAGGTAGCCTGTGAGTTAAAATTTTGTAGCTTTACTTCTATCATTGCCTTTTTGTCAAACATGAATGATCTGGCGCAGCCGGGTATTTTGTTGGTAAAGTCGCATACAGCAACATCCACAGAGATCGCTAGCAAGCTTCTCGAAAGACGTTACGAAAACTTGCCCAAGCGATATGTAGATATTTATTACGAAAACTTGTCCATGCGATATACAGATATCCATTACGAAAACTTGCCCAAGCGATATGTAGATATTTATTACGAAAACTTGTCCATGCGATATACAGATATCCATTACGAAAACTTGCCCAAGCGATATGTAGATATTTATTACGAAAACTTGTCCATGCAATATACAGATATCCATTACGCAAACTTTCCAATGAGATATGTAGATATTTATTACGAAAACTTGTCCATGCGATATACAGATATCCATTACGAAAACTTGCCCAAGCGATATGTAGATATTTATTACGAAAACTTGCCCATGCAATATACAGATATCCATTACGCAAACTTTCCAATGAGATATGTAGATATCCATTACGAAAACTTGTCCATGCGATATACAGATATCCATTACGAAAACTTGCCCATGCGATATGTAGATATTTATTACGAAAACTTGCCCATGTAATATACAGATATCCATTACGCAAACTTGCCCATGCAATATACAGATGTGCATTACGCAAACTTGCCCATGCAATATATAGATATCCATTACGCAAACTTGTCCATGCGATATGTAGAAATCCATTACGAAAAAATTGCCCATGCGAAATGTAGATATCCATTACGCAAACTTGCCCATGCGATATACAGATATCTATTCAGCCAACTTGCCCATGCGATATACAGATTTGCATTACGCAAACTTGCCCATGCGATATGTACATATTCATTACGCAACTTTGCCCATGCAATATACAGATATTCATTACGCAAACGTGTCCATGCAATATACAGATATCCATTACGCAAACTTGCCCACGCAATATACAGATACTCATTACGCAAACTTGCCCATGCGATATGTAGATGTCCATTACGAAAACTTGCCAATGCGATATACAGATATATTGCGAAAACTTATCCATGCGATGCACAGATATTTTAAGCTGTGAAAAAAAAAAACATGAACATGTTCAGTATGGAAAAAAGATATGTTTTCTCATTTTTGCTAAAAACGGTTTTAAGGAGTATTCACAATTATTAGTTTGGAACAATAATAAGAAACATATATGTATCCTTATATACACCAAATAAGAGGTAGGGTTTTTATTTCATGAACATGCTTACCTGGTGATTCACAAAAAGGGCGACAAGACACTTATAAATTGCTTCATTCGTACACGGATCAGTGCATAATTTTGGCATGAATTGATTATATTGCAGCATTCGCCAAATACAATATATCATCACGACAGGAGACATACAATATTGCTTTCTGAACTTGTTAGTGCCATAATACTCTTTTTGATTCCCAAACATAAACTTTTATTGGCCGTCTCGTTTCTCGTTTCCCTCAGTATATATCATTTACATATAAATATGCCCATCCAACAAAACAGCTGAATGAGGAAGTATCTATTACATGATCGTTAAACATTTTCTATAGGATGCGCATGAGCAAGTCGAAACTAGTCTTTATTGTCAATTTTAGTCGCCATATTGGTATTTGTTCACACCCGAAAGCATAAAAATGAACACAGGCTGATCTCCCCAGAATGAATTTCGGCAATGTAATCAAATGTCCCTGTACTGGAGACGACCGGTAAAACAAGTTCAGTCCCGATGACCAATATATATTTACAGATAACGATGCTGGTTCCTTTGACCAAGTTTTGACAGTTTGTAAGAGAAACATAAAAACAGAGGTTTTGGTCCCATGGTTGGGGTTCTAGTAGGTCTAGTAGTGAAGAAACTGCACTAGCAGTCGTAAGCTACTATTTTTGTTAAAAAAAGAGGAACTTAATGCGCGTCTTTACATGAAAATAAGGAGAATACTTTACCACTTACCTTGTGTCAGTTTAATGTCGGGTAGTTGACTGGTACCCCGTTTTCAACAAGTATATCCGCATATTAGACAGTAACCAGTTGTTAGATATGACTTATGGGTAATGGGCAAATATGTATACTGAACAACTATTAAAAGGTCGCGCATTCTTCTGAAATATTTGTTTTCTTCGTAACACATGTCAGACGCTTGAAAGATAGCATGCTATGACGTTGAGCGAAATAAGCGTCGGGAGGGATACCACTGAGCCATTCTTGGCTAATCTATCATTATAATGCGACTTTGTTATGAGAGCTGAATCACAGGGAGCCGGCACGTATGGGTCTTTAATACCTTACAATGGCCAAAAAGACAATGTAGGTCGATAAAACAATTATACATAGAAAAATATTGCCTCTATTTTTTTTTCTTTTTCTTTTTTGTCATTTTAGGGTATAAAAGACCTATACGTGCCGGCTCCCTGCCATTTTTTGCATTTTCGTGCGGCCTCCGCAGGGTGACCTTACGATGTCCCTACGATTCTACGACTTCCTACGATCTCCGTAGCCTCTACGATCTTGTAATAGTCTGCACTATTACAAATTTTAAAATCGTAAGACCGTAGACCGTAGACACGTCGTAGGGCATTATACGGGCACCGTACGGATACCCTGCGATAATCGAGCGGTCACCGCACGATTTTTTATGATAATTTGGGAACAAAAATCGTACAGTGATCGTAGGGAGGCCGCAAGGGGTCATGCCTAGTAGGTTACATTTGCCCCGATCATTGTACGATTTTTCGGTCCGCGATTTCCCTACGATTTTTTAAAAATCTAATGTGATCATGGGCTACGACGTAGGTGTTTACAATTCATACGGGCATCGTTCGATTTCTTGTTCTAGCTTTCTTCGATGTCCTGAGTCTGAACTGTTTGGAGATCGTAGGGAAATCAAAGGGTCTCCGCACACTTTAAGTTGGAATCGTACGGAGCCCGTGCGATGGCCGTGAGGAGTCCTTACGATTTCTTGCGGTCTCCCTACGATAGCCGTACGATGTTAGGTGTCCGTACGATTTTCATAAACTTGTGATATAACCGTACGGATGCCGCACGATCACCCTAAAGGTCTACGATTATCTAATTATTTTAGTCCCCAAATTATCATAAAACCGTGCGGTGACCGCACGATCATCGCAGGGTTTCCGTAAGGCGCCCGTACGATGATGCTACCTACGACGTGTCTACGGGCTACGGTCTTACGATTTTTAAAATTTGTAAAAGTGCAGACTACTACAAAATCGTAGAGGCTACGGAGATCGTAGGAAGCCGTAGGAAGTCGTAGGAAGCCGTAGAATCGTAGGGGCATCGTAGGGTCACCCTGCGGAGACCGCACGAAAATGCAAAAAATGGCATCGTACGATCATCGCAAGTTAATCGTAGGGCAAATGTAACCTAGGCTTTAGATATGACTTATGGGTAATGGGCAAATATGTATACTGAACAACTATTAAAAGGTCGCGCATTCTTCTGAAATATTTGTTTTCTTCGTAACACATGTCAGACGCTTGAAAGATAGCATGCTATGACGTTGAGCGAAATAAGCGTCGGGAGGGATACCACTGAGCCGTTCTTGGCTAATCTATCATTATAATGCGACTTTGTTATGAGAGCTGAATCACAGGGAGCCGGCACGTATGGGTCTTTAATACCTTACAATGGCCAAAAAGACAATGTAGGTCGATAAAACAATTATACATAGAAAAATATTGCCTCTATTTTTTTTTTTTTTTTTTTTTTTTTTTTTTTGCCATTTTAGGGTATAAAAGACCTATACGTGCCGGCTCCCTGCGAGAAACGCCAACGTCGAACATTTTACGAAAATGCAGGACTGGCAACACGTTAACAGAAATCGACAGAAAGGTTCTTCTACCAATGAGAATGATGGTCCCGAACACATCGAGTTGTTTTGGACTCAAGAAACTATATACAGTATCAGTTTTTCGTTCCATCTGTTACATTTCTTTCCAGAAGTCCCTATGCCATTTTCAGTTTTTCAACATCCATGTAACGCATCCGTGTATGATGCCGTTTAATAATTGTGATGTTTCTGAGTTTGTAAAACAACTTTGGAGAGCTTTCACAATTTTTGAATTCAAGAAGTTTTTTTGCCTTGGCCTCAGGGTGTTGTTTTAAAAATGCAACCCGCACAAGTTTTAATAAATATTTGTATGTTAACCGAATTTGATCGACCACAACATTCTCTGGCCTATACCTTCTGCTAATTCGAAAGTACCCACTCATACCATTATATACACATGGAAATAAGTTAGGGACCACCTGTAAAAATGTGACTATCAACTATTGACTGTATATATTATTCTTTGTAAAAATTATGAAGAATGTTTTGACAACTTGACAGAATCTGTAGTATCAAAAGTTGTTTCTATGTTAAAATGGTAAGCATCAAACACAAGCTGCGGCTGACAGCGGCGGTCTTTGAATCAGAAATTTTTTGCTAGACAACGCGATGATATTCTTAGCGATAACTTCATTCTTTTAACTCGCATTGTCGTAAGGTTTCGTAAGCTGAGACATTGCTTGTGGAATTTTGATCATAAATTCTTTATTTTCTTCGGCGGTAGATCCATACTTTTCCTGGAGTAGATTTCATGATCACGATTGTTCTTTGTCTATACATTTTGCAGGTTGTATTTTCGATATGACCCTTTAGAAATTTAAACAGTGACGTTCTGATCATAGCGTCATAGCGGAATTATTCTTTAACGGCTTTGCCTATTTGTCATTGCCTATTTGTACTTTTTTATTTGCGAAACTTCCAAGAATTTCTATAGAAATCAATGGAAACTGCAGATTTTGTATGATTACTTGGTTTGGAGATGAAACATGAATTATCAGATTCTAGGTAATTGAGAACGATCAGATTCAACATTTTATTCCTGTTTCGCATTAAAAAAAAATGAGTTTTGCAGAGTGCAGAATCAAAAAGGCAAACTCGTATTCAGTAAAACAAAGGTACAAGTAGGCAAAGATCAGGAAAAGGCGCAATCAGAAAAAGATTCCCACTCCAAAAACCGAGACGGGAAAAAACTAAATTAACAATCAGGTACTTATACCATGAAAACATATTGTAAGCCGAATGGGCAGCTATTTTCCCAATAGGTGGCCACTCAGTTACCTAAACTTAACTAAAATTATGAAAACACACATAAGGCGCCAACAGCACAAAAAATTTAAACACCAAGACTTAAAACGAAAGAACCACCACAGAAGTATCGCCTTGGAACGATCAGTAACGTAAAATTACTGGCGGGCTTAAATCGATTTTACAGGTACCTAACCTCACCCTCAGCTTCTGCAGTGGTTCATAACATTAAGTTAGTTCTTCGGTCCTCGTGGTGAATCTCTAACTAGTCAATGAATCATCTAGAACAAACAGATAAATCATGAAAAACATCCTGATGAATCAAAAACGAGGACTCAACAGATTCAGTAAGCTGCCCGACGAAGTAGTTTTTCATGTATGGCATATTGTGTGCTTCAATGTTGAATGAATTTGCCGACAAAGATGCATCTACATATGTAATATGATGATGATGATAATAATTATAATGAATATAATGGTACTAGTGATAATCTCTATGTATCTTGAGAATGACAAGAGCTGTCGCAGGACAGCGTAGCTCGCCTGACTTGTGCTTTGCCACTACATCTGTTAAAATCTATGACCCATGACCTTGACCTCAAGGTCACTCAGGTGGGTCATCATGGTACAACATAAAACTTCAGACCAATGCAAAGTATAAACTTGATCAATCTACATGTTCAAGAGATATAGATTTATAAAAACATTAACCAAAACTTAAACACAAAACTTCCAAGTCCGTGACCCTGACCTCGAGGTCATCCAGGTGAGTTGTGATGTACAGCATAAAACCTGAGACCAATATCTATCAACATGCAAGTATCAACTTTATCCATTAACATGTTCAAGAGATTTAGACTTAAACCAAAAAAAATAACACAAAATTTCTAAGTCTGTGACCTTGACCTCAAGGTCACCCAGGGTAGGTCATGATGGTACTGCATAAAACTTCAGACCAATATCTACCAACATGCAAAGTATCAACTCGATCAATCAACATGGTCAAGAGATATAGACTTACAAAAACTTAAATGAAAAACTTAAACACAAAATTTCGAAGTCTGTGACCTTGACCTCAAGGTCACCAAGAGTGGGTCATGATGGTACTGCATAAAACTTCAGACCAATATCTAGCAACATGCAAAGTATCAACTCAATTCATCAATATGGTCAAGAGATATTGACTTACAAAAACTTTAACCAAAAACTTAAACATAAAATTTCTAAGTCCGTGACCTTGACCTCAAGATCACCCAGGTTGGGTCATGATGGAACTGCGTAAAACTTCAGACCAATATCTAGCAACATGCAAAGTATCAACTCAATCCATCAATATGGTCAAGAGATATTGACTTACAAAAACTTTAGCCAAAAACTTAAACACAAAATTTCTAAGTCCGTGACCTTGACCTCAAGGTCACCCAGGGTGGGTCATGATGGTACTGCGTAAAACTTCAGACCAATATCTAGCAACATGTAAAGTATCAACTCAATCCATCAATATGGTCAAGAGATATTGACTTACAAAAACTTTAACCAAAAACTTAAACACAAAATTTCTAAGTCCGTGACCTTGACCTCAAGGTCACCCAGGGTGGGTCATGATGGTACTGCGTAAAACTTCAGACCAATATCTAGCAACATGTAAAGTATCAACTCAATCCATCAATATGGTCAAGAGATATTGACTTACAAAAACTTTAACCAAAAACTTAAACACAAAATATATAGACTTCTAAAAAACTTTAACCGAAAGTGTGACGCGGACGTAAACGTAAACGTAAACGTAAACGCGGACGACCGAGGTGACTACAATAGCTCTATGCACTTCGTGCAGGCGAGCTAATTATCCTTTAAGACCAGTGAACACATTACCAGGCATCATAGCTTTATAAGTGGTATGCCTTACTTATTATGTAGTGGACATGTGAACATTCAGTTACAGTATCTAGAAAAGAACAAACTTTATAACGCAACAACTCTAAATATCGGCCTAATAAATTATCGCTTAATTGAGCTACTGACCAAAAGGCCATTTCTATCGCCTACTTTCACCTTTACTGACTAAATAAAGACTGCGTTCCGGTTTTGTATCACGCAACAAAAAGAAGCATGCTAGTGACGTCAATTTTAGTGACGTTTTGTGACGTCGTTTTCTGTCATTGTTATGCAGCATTACGTCTATGAAACAATGAACAAGGAAAATATACATTATCAACAAAATGTACTGCTATGGTGGCAAATTTTGAGGTATCCTTCTGTGAAGTGATTGCTGAGCTGTTGACAAAATAAACAAAATGGCGGAAAGCAAATCTCCTCCTTACATACGTTGCGTTTCTTCGAGAAATTTGTCGAATTTACGAAATTTGTCAAATTTCTTTGCATTATAAAGGGATTAACCACCCTGTGACCAAAATAACCCATTTATCAGGCTCAGACTGTAAACAGATGAAATGGCTCACTGAAGGCTCGCCATTTCATCTGTTTACTAATCATTGCCTGATAAATCGGTTTATTTTTGGTCACTTGGTAGTTATTTACTATTTATCAGACCTCACATCTACAGAATATTGCGGTAGCTACCCCTACTCTCCTGAAGATACCACACACACCAACATTTTTCAACATATGTAATGTTATCTTTTAGCAGGGCGAGTTCAGGCTGTCATTTGCTGTAACAAGAATAGAACAGACTTTTTCCAACCTCGCATCTATTGAATATAGTGGTTGTTACCCCATCCACCTCTCCAGTCATATGTTTCAACTATGATAACATTATACAATTGTTGCCCTTGAGTGAGGGTGACATGACGATTTGTTCACCCGAGGCAGGTAATATTGCCCGAGGGCGAAGCCCCAGGGTAATATAACCTGTTGAGGGTGAACAAATCGTCATGTCACCCTCACTCATGGGCAACAATTGTTTTATTATACCGAACCACTTTTGAAACAAATTAGCGACACACCACATGACAAACGCATGTGACTACAAGTGCAACTGCACATTTAGGTGAATATGACGTCAAAGGGTAATATGATCATGCGACATGACAGAATAGCACTCTCCACGTGCACTGTAAGCAAACGCATATGACTACATGTACAGATGCACGTTGTAGGCAGATATGACGTCAGAGGGTAATATGATCATGCGACATGACAGAATAGCACCCTCCGCGTGACCTGCTCTGGACCAATCAAAATCCACACTCAGCCAATGAATATTAATGAGGTATAATAATATATTTTAGCATGATCAGTACGGGCTGACTCTGTCCCAGTATCAAGAATATGCAAAATAAAGCCCAAACTCACTTATTATCGCTTTTTCATAGACCTGACATTGCTATTCAAAATTAACTCAACAGATTTGCGTACATTGTATTTACGCGTTGTGTAATACGAGAGACTCCATGCTGAAATTATGCTAGCTCGGTACGTTCTCGTAGCAATGTTTCGATTCTTATTTGGGGATTTATGTAGAGGTTTGGTCTAGTTATGGGCTACATTTTATTCTCTTCATGTCATTATTTCAAAGCAAGTAGCGCTAAATGTATCATTAAGAACCCCGCGGCGAATCTCATCAGAGGTCATCCGCAATATTTGTGAATAATAAATCTTGCGTTTAAGTTATCAATCTTAAACATCAATTAATCAGAAGTGCAACACGTGTAAAATAAATGGTATTGTTGCTACTGTTGCAGATAGATAATACAGCAATTTGTTTATAATGTACCAATTGCTATGCTTATATTCATAAAGTCTAAAAGAAACATAATTCATTATGAATGAATTTATTAGACTTCTTTTTCAATATTTTATTACGTTAAGGAGTCTTTTATGACAAGATAAGACAAACATTGTCTTTGTTCGGTAGATGTGCATTATCAAACACGTTACGTAAATCTGTTATCACTCAAAATGTGTAAAAAGGCATGTGTCAATTTAACGGCTTTTCTTCGGTACCGTTTGATGCGGCACGTGTCTCAACGTCGCCGATTGTAGATTTAATGACTTTTAATTATAATTAGAAAGGCAACGTATTGCTCTGGCCAGACACATCGTAAACCAATTATCATATACTGGCGAATTAAGTATAGCTCTGTTTCCTTGCGCAATTATACATAAGATAATGCCTTTGATCTCATGCAATATTATCCGCTATGCACTATGTAAGCATTAAACAAATTCTACCTCTCGCATATACTTGTAAATGCTAAGACAGCTCATGTCTACGGACTAACTCTGTCTCACAGGAATAGCCTTTTGTGGTCTCCTGTTGAATAATTATTAACAGGAACAGCCTTCTGTGGTCTCCTGTATGATTTGTAAAATTAACACCTAATATAAGTAAAAATAATATTACTTTATCACAGGAACAGCCTTTTGTGGTCTCCTGTTTAAACACAATATACAGTTATTCACGGAATAAATTGTATATGCTAACATAGTGCATAAACGATATTAGTGTAGAAATGGGTCGCCGAACCAATGCCAAAATGAAGGCAAAGAATAAGGCAAAGAGGAGACAATCACGTTTTACTAAAATACGTACATTCAATAAAGCAGATAGAGTTGCACACGCCTCTAAATACATTAGAAATTTGTCTAATATAACATTGAAGGAAGCTGAGATTACAGCACTGGGCAAAGGTCTGAAATTTGTACCCATTTCACAGCTAAAGTCTACAGAAATTGTACGAGCTTTCATGAATACAGAGCGAATCATGCGCTTAAAAGTCATGTTTAACAATGAACAGCAACCTGCTAAACGCACTGCTTTTAAAAGCAAATCGAGCTTTTCACCTTTATATAGTACCTCGAATAATTTAGAGAAACACACCTATGTATGACTAAAATAGAACTGGCCAATGCTACATTCAGGAAAGCGTACAACTTAACAGCATCTGAGGCAAAAGCCTTGCGAAACCTAAAACTTCAAAATGATATAATCATCAGAAACGCCGACAAAGGCAATACCGTAGTAATTCTAAACAAAGATGACTACATTGAGGAAGGCCTTCGACAGCTTAACGATGGCATACATTATGAAAGAATTGATAAAATTGATCCACAACAAACAAAGAAGATCGTATCAAACCATGTTGCATCAATGTACAATCAAAACGACATTGATAAATGTACATTTGATTTTCTATATGATACATTTTCGGTACCAGAAACTCCATATATCTATTTTCTTCTAAAAATACACAAAGTAGCATCTATTTTACAATCGATAGAAGAAAGACCCTAACATCAAAATAAGGGTTCCGGGTAGACCTACATGTATTATTGCCCAATGCGGTGCGGCCACAGAGAAAATCGGCCGTTTCCTTGACTATTTTTGAAGCCTATAGTTCAAAAGCAGCACACGTTCATACGAGACACTAAAGCATTATTGTCAAACTTGAACAATTGAAAGTGCCAAAGTTGGCGTTACTTATCACATATGATGTAACGTCACTATATACTAATTTGCGATTTGAAGAGCTATTCGGACGTCCCTTGAAATTGAATTAGACAATAATAACAACATATCATATGAAATCCGAAGGCCGTGTACGGCAAATCTGGTTAAGATTGCAGAAATTCTGCTAACGAGAAACGAATTCTTGTTCAATGGCGACGCATACAAACAAATTATTGGGGCACCACAGGGCGCGGTCCCAAGTCCTGAAATCTGTGACATAGCAATATTTCATCACAAACACAAAATCATTGATAAATTTTCAGACAGTGAAAATATAATGTTTCATGTCAGATTTCTGGATGATGGTTTCATCATATATAATGGCAATACGGAAAATGCGAATAAATTATTTGAAATTGCAAACAGCTCTCGTGATCTATTGAAATTCACATATGAAATACATATGATACTGTATCATCTAGCTGCGCTGTATTTCTTGACACGCATATATACAAAGGCGATATTTTCAGCTCCTGTCAAACATTGGACATAAAGTGTCACACAAAATCTACGGAAACATTCCAATATCTTCACCGTGATAGTTGTCACCCACCGTCAGTGTTTCGCTCATTTATGATAGGCGAAGTACACAGATACTTACGCAACACAAACAACATGTCAGAATTTGAAAAGAAACTAAATGAATTCAAATCACGCCTAATTGCAAGGGGGTACAAAATACCTGAAATAAACAAATGTTTACGAACATTAAATTTCAACGACAGAAAGTACATACATAACAAACCGAAAAAAGACAGTACTAATAGACCAGTTACGTTCTCTGTACGTTCTCTGTACGCTATCACCCATATGCCAGTACAATCACAAAATGTCTGAATAAACACTGGCAACTGATAGTACAAGATGCAACACTATCAAAAATATTCACAACGAAAATTGCCATGGCTTTTAAAAAAGGAAAAACCATCGGCAATAAAATTACATGCAATAAAGTATAAATGATAAAAATACAATGTACGCAAAGTCAAGAAAAATACCCTACCAAGGACAAGAACAAAACTTTATTATGAATCAAAATCTCAGACCACGCGCAGGTGGTATATGAGAAAATCAGGAAATCGAAATTTGGAACATGGCAACTGAAAACTGAAATCTGCCCCGAAGACGAGAGATGTGCAAGTACGAGTCCCAGTCTGATCCGATCGGGCGGCACAACGGTTCATTATATTCAAGACTTTTGCAGCCGTCTCCTGATGGGACAAGCACATGCACATATTCCGTATTCGGGTTACAGAAAGAAATAATTATGTAAGCTATCTAGAGTGAGAACTACCGTTGAACTGTAAAATTGTAAACCAAAACGTACATGTCTTGGAGTGTGCATACTTAATGAGGTGACAATAATGGATTGAATTTGGTCTTACTTGAAGCATTAACTTTTAAAATTAACATATAATATGAAAAAAGTAGAATGCCGCCTTCTCGTTCTTTGGGTAAATTCACTTAATCTGATACCTTGACATGACCATACCGTGATTACCGACAAAAAGTTTGAAAAAGAGAATGTCTTGTATATGTACATGGATTATATAATAATTATAATAATTATAACAAGCAAGTGTTAAGATTTCTAAAGAGAAACAGGTATGAGGTAAATAGGATGTCAATGTCATTCACAAATAGAGAAAATAGTGTCATAGATGAGCCGCGCCGCGAGAAAACAGGTATTCGTGGTTCCCTAGAGGGTAGGGCACAAAGCGGCCTGCACAGTCCCAGAAGAGGGATAACTGATTGCGAATTCATATACAGGTAGAAGAGGAACTGTGCCATCCTTGTAACGAAACTAAAGGCGCTGACCAGCTGTGCAGCTACAGCGCAGCCGATATGCGCCCCCGTTTTCGCATGTACCGAAATTTAATTTTCCCATGACGCGGCCTAAATATGAGTGTATTTCTTTCACACGTGCTTGCCTTTTGACCATGACTGTAAAAATTGCACGTTTTTCTTGTTTACCGCGTGCTGCGCCTGGCGAGTCAGTCATGAGCTGCGAGCACGTGGTTCTGCAGTACATCAACCAAAAAACATAATTTGTTTGATGGATAATACTTGTTTCCTTCAAAGGTAAGTATAAAATAGTAATCTATAGTGAGTTTTCCATTTCAGCACATATTAGTGACTACATGCATGTACATGTATACTATCTAGAGGGTGGGGGGAGCGAACGGTAGGATTGCTGCCCCGGCTGTGCGTATGCTTCACACCCCAGCCCACAGCCCCGCCATTCGCAGTTTCCTTCCAAAATGGCATCCGCAAAATCATGGCACGCCTCCCAATGGGGTCCCTTATATTCACAAGGGGCGCCACCGTGGGAACATGTCATGATTACGAGTAAAATAATACTGGTCGCTGTCGCCCTACCAATAAGTTACTATTGTTTCAAACTGCAAAACAAACAACGGCATGCATAACATTTGATGATAGTATCAATCAAAAGTCCTTAAATCTACAATCGGCGACGTTGACACGCGTGCCGCATCAAACGATACCGAACTAAAGGCGTTAACTTAACACATGTGCTTCACACGTTTTGAGTGATAACAGATTAAGTAAAGTGTTTGATACTGTACATTCAACAAACAAAGACAATGTTTGTCTTATCCTTACATAAAAGGCTCCTTAATGTAATAAAATATTGAGAAGAAGTTTAATAAATTCATTCATAATGAATTATATTTCTTTTAGACTTTATGAATATGAACATTGCAATCGGTACATTATAACACCAAATTTATTTCCAACATAAGATGGAATGAAGAGCATAAGGGGGATTTTGTAAAAAGCTTGAAAATGACATTCATTTATTGCATGATATTGTTCAGCAAGAAGTCGATGTAAATATAGTTGTCGAAACATTTTCAAAATTTGTTACAGATAGAGCAAATGTATTTTTTAAGAAAACTCATACAGTAAAACATGAAACTATGTTTACGAATTCTATTAGTGCTGAAATGAAAAAGTGGTATTATGAAATGTCTTGGAGTGTGCATACTTAATGAGGTGACAATAATGGATTGAATTTGGTCTTACTTGAAGCATTAACTTTCAAAAATTAACATATAATATGAAAAAAGTAGAATGCCGCCTTCTCGTTCTTTGGGTAAATTCACTTAATCTGATACCTTGACATGACCATACCGTGATTACCGACAAAAAGTTTGAAAAAGAGAATGTCTTGTATATGTACATGGATTATATAATAATTATAATAATTATAACAAGCAAGTGTTAAGATTTCTAAAGAGAAACAGGTATGAGGTAAATAGGATGTCAATGGCATTCACAAATAGAGAAAATAGTGTCATAGATGAGCCGCGCCGCGAGAAAACAGGTATTCGTGGTTCCCTAGAGGGTAGGGCACAAAGCGGCCTGCACAGTCCCAGAAGAGGGATAACTGATTGCGAATTCATATACAGGTAGAAGAGGAACTGTGCCATCCTTGTAACGAAACTAAAGGCGCTGACCAGCTGTACAGCTACAGCGCAGCCGATATGCGCCCCCGTTTTCGCATGTACCGAAATTTGATTTTCCCATGACGCGGCCTAAATATGAGTGTATTTCTTTCACACGTGCTTGCCTTTTGACCATGACTGTAAAAATTGCACGTTTTTCTTGTTTACCGCGTGCTGCGCCTGGCGAGTCAGTCATGAGCTGCGAGCACGTGGTTCTGCAGTACATCAACCAAAAAACATAATTTGTTTGATGGATAATACTTGTTTCCTTCAAAGGTAAGTATAAAATAGTAATCTATAGTGAGTTTTCCATTTCAGCACATATTAGTGACTACATGCATGTACATGTATACTATCTAGAGGGGGGGGGGAGCGAACGGTAGGATTGCTGCCCCGGCTGTGCGTATGCTTCACACCCCAGCCCACAGCCCCGCCATTCGCAGTTTCCTTCCAAAATGGCATCCGCAAAATCATGGCACGCCTCCCAATGGGGTCCCTTATATTCACAAGGGGCGCCACCGTGGGAACATGTCATGATTACGAGTAAAATAATACTGGTCGCTGTCGCCCTACCAATAAGTTACTATTGTTTCAAACTGCAAAACAAACAAAGGCATGCATAACATTTGATGATAGTATCAATCAAAAGTCCTTGAATCTACAATCGGCGACGTTGACACGCGTGCCGCATCAAACGATACCGAACTAAAGGCGTTAACTTAACACATGTGCTTCACATATTTTCGAACAGTAAATATCCGGAAAGTTGGACAAGGGGGGTGCTTATGCCGGTGCCCAAAAAGGGAGATTTGTCTGATGCAAATAATTATAGGGGCATAACGCTCACTAGTATATTCTCAAAGTTATATTCGCATATATTAGATAACCGCTTAAGGTCTTGGACTGAGGAAAATAATATTATTAATGAAAATCAGTTTGGCTTCAGAGAAAATAAAAGTACAATAGATTGTTTATATATCCTTCAGGCAATTGTAAATAGGCAGTTAAATAAGAAAAAGAAAATATATTGTACGTTTGTCGATTTTAAAAAGGCGTTTGACCTGGTTTATAGAAATGGCATTTGGTTCAAACTTTGACAGCCTTGTTGGTGTAAAACAAGGGGAGCCACTCTCTCCTTTATTATTTATTATATTTCTTAATGATATGGCTGAGGAATTAGATACAAATTTGAATTTTGAGAACGATAGTGAATTCATAGATCATTTTCAAAAATTTATTCTATTGTTTGCAGATGATACACTTCTGTTAGCTGAATCACATGCCGAGCTCCAAAATATGTTAAATAAGTTGCACATATATTGCAAAAAATGGAATATTACTGTTAATGCTGACAAGACAAAAGTTATGTTGTTTACATTGTCGACTAGACCTGAACAATTTGGTGTATATTATGATGACATATTATTAGAAAATGTCCGCAATTTTATTTATTTAGGTGTCAATATTTCGAGCAATGGTAAATTTTTTCAGGCTCAAAAGCATTTGTCAGATCAGGCCTCTAAGGCTCTGTTTGCACTAAGTAAGATTTTTGACAGTAGAATGTTGTGTATAGAAGATAAATTAAAACTTTTTGATGCATTAGTACAACCAATCTTAATGTACGGGTGTGAAATCTGGGGATTTCATAAAGCGAATGACATTGAAAAAGTGCATTTAAAATTTTTAAAACAAATCTTGGGTGTCCGACGTCAAACTTGTAATATAGCAGTGTATGGAGAAGTGGGACGGGTTCCTTTATATGTTTTACGTAAAGTACGTATCTTAAAATATTGGTATAAAATTTTGTCTTCACAAAAAGGTACAAGTAGGCAAAGATCAGGAAAAGGCGCAATCAGAAAAAGATTCCCACTCCAAAAACCGAGGTGGGAAAAAACCAAACTAACAATCAGGTACTTATACCATGAAACATATCGTAAGCCGACACAAAACACGCTTTTGTATAAAGTATACGAACAGCAGAAGAATAGTATAATGCAAGGTTCTTCTGAAAATAACTGGGTTTTTCAATTAAAATTGCTCTTAAATGAACTGGGGTTCACCTTTTTATGGAATAACCAAAGCATAACTAAATTACAACTTCAAATGGTTATCCAGTGTATCTATGATCAATATTATCAGAGTTGGTACAGCGAGGTAAATAATTCAGGAAAATTAGAAACATTAAAATGTCTGAATAAAGTGTTTAATTTCGAAAAATATTTAAAATGTATAAACTTAGATTGTCATAGGGTAGCATTAACAAGATTCAGGTGTTCTGCACACAAATTAAGGATTGAAGAAGGGAGATTCAGAGATATTAATAGAAATCTACGTATTTGTCACTTATGTAACTCAAACACAATTGAGGACGAATATCATTTTCTCTTGGTGTGCCCTGCATACAGGGATATAAGAATAAACACATTGCAAAGTATTTTTGTAGTTGGCCAACAAAGCAAAAATTCATTAAGCTATTAAACGAGTCTCAAGCTGCTTCATTAAAAAAGTTAGCAAAATTTTTGTATCTAGCAACTGAAAAGCGTAAAGCATTGTTAAGTGGTTAAGCGGATAAAATTGATGTAATATCATATAATTGGTATCTTTGTTTTCATTCTTGTAAATATGTTGTGTATTTCCTGTTGTTTGACTTTATATTTTTGTTGTTTGTCTTTACACTATTGTCGTACTCTTCACATGTCGCCATTACTTTGTACTTTAGGGCGAGAAACACTGTTTGTGTTTATGTCCAATAAAGTATTTTGACTTGACTTGGCTTCACACGTTTTGAGTGATAACAGATTAAGTAAAGTGTTTGATACTGTACATTCACCAAACAAAGACAATGTTTGTCTTATCCTTACATAAAAGGCTCCTTAATGTAATAAAATATTGAGAAGTTTAATAAATTCATTCATAATGAATTATATTTCTTTTAGACTTTATGAATATGAACATTGCAATCGGTACATTATAACACCAAATTTATTTCCAACATAAGATGGAATGAAGAGCATAAAGGGGATTTTGTAAAAAGCTTGAAAATGACATTCATTTATTGCATGATATTGTTCAGCAAGAAGTCGATGTAAATATAGTTGTCGAAACATTTTCAAAATTTGTTACAGATAGAGCAAATGTATTTTTTAAGAAAACTCATACAGTAAAACATGAAACTATGTTTACGAATTCTATTAGTGCTGAAATGAAAAAGTGGTATTATGAAATTTTTATGCAGAAAAAGCAAACGGTTCAGGAAGCCGTAAGGGATTTTAATTTGTTTAAAAGTGAAGATAATAGAAAGAAGGTATATGAAGCCAAAAAGGATTACAAATATTATTGTAGAAAATGCAAGCAAGATTTCAATCGTGAAAGATGTAAACAGATGAATGACATGAGAAAGAAAAAGCTAAAAGAATTTTGGAAAATTTTCAAAAATAAAAAATCAGGGAAAATTCGAATTTATCGGAAAATGATTTTTATCATTATTTTAAGGATCTCTCGTCCGAAATTGCTGATAATATCCCTGATGAAGTCCAAGATTTTTTGGAAACTTATGTTACAACTGAAAATAGTACTACATTCCCAGAAATGGATTTACAAATATCACATGATGAAATTAAAAAAGCTATCCAGGGACTTAAGAGTAATAAAAGTTGTGGTAGCGATGATATTTTAAATGAGTACTTTGTCACTGCCGCTGATGTTTAAAAATTGAGCCGCTGCACACATTATTTAATAAAATCTTAGAAAGCAGATCCTTCCCTGCCCAATGGGCCACGGGTCTAATTGTTCCCCTACATAAAAAGGGGAGTTATGACGATGTAAATAACTTTCGTGGAATAACATTGATAAGTTGTTTTGCAAAATTATTCACAAGTATTTTAAATAATCGTCTGAAACTGTGGTCAAATGATACAGATACAAGTTCTGATGCGCAATTCGGTTTCAAGTCTGACCATAGCACCATTGATGCAGTCTTTATTCTTAAATATCTGATTGATAAACAGCTGCAGGATAAAAAGATGTTGTATTGTGCTTTCATAGATCTAAAGAAAGCGTTTGACTCAGTTTCTCGAACGAGCTTGTGGTATAAAATGATTAAGAGCGGCATCGACGGGAAGGTATTTGACATTATACGATCAATGTACGAAAACATTAAACTCAGAGTAAAATGTTTTAGTTCTCTATCTGATCTATTTTCATGTGACGTAGGCTTATTACAAGGGGAGATAATCTCACCTTTTCTTTTTGCTTTGTTTGTAAATGATATAGAAATGAATTTACAAGAACATTTGCACGATGGCATATGTATTGATCAGTTGCAGTTGTATTTGTTGTTATTTGCTGATGATGCAGTCATTTTTTCGGAAACTCGCGAGGGTCTCCAAAACCATCTCAATAATCTTAAAAGTTACTGCAAAAAATGGAATCTCACCGTAAATGTCAATAAAACTAAAATAGTTGTTTTCAGAAAAGGGGGCAATCTAGGTTATAATGACAAATGGTTCTATGGGGGTAGCGGAAACACCTTAAAACGTTTGTCACTTTTCATTACTCAAGCTTTTAAAACTAGGACTTTAGCCATAAACAATGTACAATAAATACTTTACTATCAATTGACTAATATCATGAAATGTTGATTACACACTATCTCACTCTCTTTTTGTATGTACCATACATATTGTTCTGTATTATTTATATGTGCATGTGTACTTATGTTTGTTTATATACATTGTTGTTGACGATGAGCTATTGTGCTTAAGTCATAAATAAACTTTCTGTTCTGTTCTGTTCTATAAAAATTGATGTATTATCTATCCGCTCATGCAACAACATCATTTATTTTACATAGTAAAGTGTTGCATTACAGATTACTGATGTTCATTATAGATGAATTTAAACTCAACATTTATCATACATAAATATTGCGGATGACCTCTGATGAGATTCGCCGCGGGGTTCTTAATGTTACATTTAGCGCTATTTGCTGTGAAATAATGATATGAAGATAATAAAATGTAGCCCATAACTAGACCAAACTTCTGTTCATAGATCCCCAAATAAGAATCGAAACATTGCTATGAGAACGTACCGAGTTAGCATAATTTTAGCATGGAGTCTCTCGTATATACAATGTACGCAAATCTATTGAGTAAATTTTGAATAGCAATGTCAGGTCTATGTATGAAAAAGCAATAATAAGTGAGTTTGGGCTTTATTTACATATCGTTTTGTGACGTCGTTTTCTGCCATTGTTATGCAGCATTACGTCTATGAAACAATGAACAAGGAAAATATACATTATCAACAAAATGTACTGCTATGGTGGCAAATTTTGAGGTATCCTTCTGTGAAGTGATTGCTGAGCTGTTGACAAAATAAACAAAATGGCGGAAATTCATCCAGTTGCCAATTTCTTGACAGTGACGATGGTTCAAAAACAAGAAGAGTTGTCAATTTATTTCTAAATATTGCAGGGGTATATTAATAAGTGAACGCACCTGTACAGAAGTGAATATAGTTTTCAAGCATACATCATATTAAAAAGATGAGGAACACTAAAATCCAAATGATAAAGATATTGGTTCATACATTTGCTTCTAGACCATTATACTCATTTGTGGACAATGACATAGCATTAGATATAGAGGATCTTACACAAGTGGTCTTTTCATATGAAATTTATTATACGAGCCTTAGGACGAGTGTAAGATGTGTTTTAAAATAGGATTTTATCGTCATCAAAGTGGACATATTTTAAATTAAAATTTACATTCGTCAGGAAGACATTTCCGTGAAATGTATACCCTCTTGTACCCCACTTTTACATAGAAAACATGGGTGTGCAGTGGCAAACATATTTTTTCTTCTTTTTTTTTGTCGCAAAACATAGATTGTGAGTATTGGTTAGAACCCCCTCGGCGAGGCAGTTATAACGTGTACCCACAATCTATGTTTTTAGCAAAAATATTGATTTTTTTTTTTTTTTTTTTCTTCATGAAATTTTCCATTTTTTTCTTCTAAAAGAATTCTCTGTATATTGCATAGGCAAGTTTTCTTTATGGTTGTAACAGAAGTTGAAAATGACATTATCCACTGGAAAACAGTGACGTCATAGGATTTGACTACTTTTAAATTGTTTTGTCCCTTACTTCAGGGTATGGTGTTACATTGTTTAGACAACAATACTTCAGCAGAGAAGGTCTTGAGAGACGCTGTAAATGCTGATCCAACTCTAAATGAATCTTGGTAAATATCCATGTACACAATTAGATAACCCATTTTTTTTGCAAATGACTTCATTCGGTTATTTTAATTATGATAGCTAATGTTTACATTCACAAAGATTATTTTTTGGTTGCCCTCTCCCCCCCCCCTCCCGCCCCCTTCTGATTGCTATACCACCTCACATTTTGATATGAGCCGCCTCATGGGAAAACCAACAATTTACATATGCGAAAACAAAGGCGCAGATCAGCTTCGCAGTAACACGGATAGTACAATAGTAACACGGATAGTACAAAGGCTCAGATCAGCTTTGCGCTACACGGACAGTACAATTCCTCTACTTTCTAAATCCAAAATTTTTAGTCTCTAGTCTTCTTCTGTGACTGTACAGCTTGGTTTGTGTCACACCTGGTCGGAAACCACATTGTTTGTTTTTCCAGGAGGCGGCTCATATTTCAGCAACATTTAGATTGATTATTTTCCCGCCTTGTGAATATGAGTGGTTTATTTAGGCTGCCTGGTGTAAATTCTAGCAAGTTCTGGCTTTCCAGTTTGTAGAGGTTCACTGTAGGGGTTCAGAACTCCACCTCCCCCTCCTGCAGTCTGACTGCTATACCACAACACATTTTGATATTTCATCAACATTCAAACATTAAAACTTCACCCAGTATTTTGATTAATTTGCCGCCTTGTGAACATGGATCATTTGAGCCGCCCCATGGAAAAACCAACAATCTGCATATGCGAAAACAAAGGCGCAGATTAGCTTCGCGGTAAACGCGAAGCTGATCAGCGCCTTTGTTTTCGCTACTTGGATAGTACAACTCCTCTACTACTTAAATCCAAATTTTCAAGCCTCTAGCCTGCTTCTGCGACTTTACAGGCCGATTTGTGTCGGACCTGTTCGGAAACCACATTGTTGGTTTTCCCACGAGGTGGCTCATTTATTTAGACTACCCGATGTAAATTCTTGAGAATTCTAGCACAAGTTCTGGCTTTCCAGTTTGTAGAGGATCACTGATGAGGGTTCATTACTGGAAATTGTACTATATGACCTACCTTTTCAAAAGGATCTAACCATTATATTCTCACCGGCAAAAGTTTAGTCAGTGAATTTTTGAGTGAAAATGCATGTAAAATATGTGAATATGGATTGTTTATGAGACTACCCAATGTAAATTCTTGAGAATTCTAGCACAAGTTCTGGCTTTCTAGTTTGTAGAGGGTCACTGATGAGGGTTTATTACTAGAAATTGTACAATAAACCCCACCTTCTGGAAAGGATCAAACCATTATATTCTCACCAGCAAAAATTTAGTCAGTGAAAATACATGTAAAATATGTGAATATGGATTGTTTATTAGAATTCCTAATGTAAATTCTTGAAAATTCTAGCACGAAGTTCTGACTTTACAGTTTGTAGATGGTCACTGATGAGGGTTCGTTGCTAGAAATTTTACAATAAGCCCCATCTTCTCGGAAGTATCTAACGGTTATATTTTATTAGAATGGTTAATTCTGCAAAATTTGACAGGTATCTTAATTTTGCTATTGTAAACAAACCAAGTGGCATATAAGCGAGGGCTATCAAGTCTCTCTATACTCAAAGGGACTACATGGTCTGTGAACAAGCATCAGTAAATCGTTTCATTGGCTTTTGAGGTAACAGCAAAACTCTGTGAAAGCAATTAATTGCAAGGATTTGTTTGTAGAAGAAACATTTATCTGTCAAATCAAGGCAGTTAGAGATTATTTCATTCATCCCCTATCAGGTCAGAAGTCTGAAGCGTATTCTGCAGCATGTGAAAACATACCTTTTCATTTTCATTACAGGCCAGGGGTGGGTCAGTCTGTGGTGTCTGTACATATTTTCATGCAAGAACTTAAAGCATGTATCAGAAGAAATCTTTTCGTGAATGTGAAACTATTTTGAAATAAATAAATGAACACTTTGGTATAAAACACAGTCTGATCAAACCAACCCAATTTTCCATATAACACTGATTTTTAGCATCTGGTTGTTATCATGAGCATACCAGCATGACATTGATTGCTTATTTAAGATTTTAGAGGAGCTTTCTTACAGACAAATGTTCAACCAATCAAAACAGAGCTTCACAGACCATCTAAGTTTTCTGTTCATAGCCCTTGCTTATATGCCACTTGAAACAAACAGATAGCTTTCAATGGTGTAAATGAATAAATAGATTCTTTATTGTTTTCTAGGTATTGTCTAGGTGTGGTGTTAGAGGCCCTGGGTCATTCTGAATCTGCTGCAGAATGTCAAATCATGGCGTTAGATCTCGAAGCTACTAGTCCTATTGTGCCATTTACTGTTATACCAAGACTAATGCAGTAGCATTGGGACTATTAGTTTTGGTTTGCATGTACTAGTGGCAGTTCAGCTGTACTAGTGGCTTTATGTATTTATCAGTGTCCTTAAAAAGATGTTGTTTGCTGCTGTCACTGAGAGATGTATAAATGACCCCTGAAAAATTTTAACATTAAAGATAATGACTACTATATGGTCAAAATAGTCAAATTTGATTTTACTGTGATATGTAATATTGTCAAATATAAACGAAATCATGCTGAAAATCAATTATTTATGTCTTGTTATTATTATGTTCCAAATAGGGTGAAGCCATTTTACCTATTCGATAATGGTTAATAGAAAATGTAAGCAATGACCAGTAACTGAATATGCAAAGGTTCGTAGATATTTGGTCCCATTTGGATTTGCTACTAGTCTTTGTATCGACTACCCTGTTGAAAGATGCAAAATTACATTAATACTCTTTGGCTACATGTTGCAAAATCTGTAGGGTCACTGAAGAGGCTTAAGTAGCCGAAACCGCGGTATGGTCCATCCCCTTACTCATTAATATGTTCACTGCTCTTAAAGGATCTCAGTTTTATCATTATTTCCTATTACTGCAGCTGTTTTTTTTTTTTTTTTTTTTTTTGCTGAGTGGGGCCGTAAAATGTCCCCCGTACATCATCCATAATGCAGAGTATATTTTCCTTTTGGCCCCTTGAGATCAGCGAGGGAATTCAGAGAAATCAGAAAATTATTTATTATCTTCTAACCAACTTGCTAAGATATTTGGTCCCATTTTCCCAAAAGAATTAGGACCTGTATTTGCACATCTCTTCCAGCAGTCAATCAATACGGGTGAAATCCCCAAGGAATGGTCACTTGCTAATATTTGTCCACTTTTCAAGAAAGGTGACAGGTCCCTTGCTTGTAATTACCGCCCAGTTTCTTTGACTTGTATTCCTTGCAAACTTCTAGAACACATTGTCTGCTCAAATATCATGGGTCATCTTGACCAGTATAATCTTTTGTCGGACAAACAACATGCATTCAGGAAATGGCATAGTTGTGAAACTCAGTTAATTACAGTGATAAATGATTGGGCAAAAATATTGGACAAAAAGGGTCAGGTTGACACTTTTATTTTGGACTTTGAAAAAGCTTTTGACACCCCTCCACATGAACTTCTTAAAAGCAAATTGTTTAGTTATGGTATAGGTGGAAAGACATTGGAATGGATAAATGCTTTTTTGTGCTTCAGGCAGCAAAGGGTAGTAGTTAATGGTGTTAAATCTTACTGGGCCCCTGTTGTGTCTGGTGTCCCTCAGGGCACCGTTCTCGGTCCATTGTTGTTCTCCTTGTACATAAATGACATACCCGTTGGCATTGACTCTCAAATCAGGCTTTTTGCTGATGACTGTGTTTGTTACCGTGAAATTAAAACAGTAGAAGATACATTGAAACTTCAGAAAGACATTGACCTTTTAGGGAGCTGGGCCCGAAAATGGGGCATGAGATTTCAACCTGTCAAATGCAACATGATGCAGCTGACAAATAAGCGGATAAATAAAATTGAGGCCTCGTACACCCTCGAGGGAACGGTTTTGGAAAATGTTGATAGCATTAAATATCTAGGTGTAACAATTACAAATGACCTCAAGTGGAATACCCATATCAATAATATCTGTACTAAAGCCAACAGAACACTTGGATTCTTGAGGAGAAACTTATTTTCTTGCCCCCAAGATGTTAAAGAAGCAGCTTATAAAGGACTGGTGCGCCCAGTCCTGGAATATGGAAGTTCTGTTTGGGATCCCCATACTAAATGCCTCCAGGAGGAATTGGAGAAGGTTCAGAATCGTGCCGCTAGATTTGTAACTAGGAATTATACTTTCGAGGAAGGTAGTATGACTGGCATTCTTGAACAACTCAGATGGGAATCTCTCAAGAAGAGGAGGACGGATAATCGACTTATATTACTATACAAAGGTCTGAAGGGTAAAGCCAGAATACCTACAGATGACCTTATCCCAAAGATTAGGCGTTGTAGAAATAGCCACTCAAAGGCATTTCAGCTTCCATCTGCTAGTATAGAGGCCTATAAATGTAGTTTCTTTCCCCAGACTATCAGGGACTGGAATGACCTCCCTGACTCTCTGTTTTCTACTGCTGAAATGTCAGATGATTGTGTGTCCAAGTTCGCTACACTCGTGCGTTCAAGGGACTAATTTTTCCCCCCATCCGAACCCCCTGGTGAAATAATGTCATTTGGCGTGTCACCAGTAAACTATTCTGATTCTGATTCTGATTTGGATTTGCAACTTTTCTTTGTATCGACTACCCTGTTGAAAGATGTAAAAAGATAGTGATTCTCTTTGGCTGCATGTTGCCAAATCTATATAGGGCCACTGAAGAGGCTTAAGTAGCCGAAACCGCAGTATGGCCCATCCCCTTTCTCTTTAATATGTTCAGTGCTTTTAAAGGATATCCGTTTTATCATTATTTCTAAAAAGCAAGGTTGGAAACTGTGCTTTGATTCCTAGAAAACACATCAGGAAAACATGTCCGTGCAATATATACCCCTTAAACCTCACTTTTATATTGTAAAACTGGGGTATAAAGGGGTTTACCTATTTTTCTTATTTTTGCTCCAAAACATAGATTGTGGGTACTCGTTAGAACCGCCTTCGAAAAACCTTTTCTAAATTTTATCGTAGACACTATGAATTGATTTCCAAATATAATGTTGGGTTAAAGACACTTTTAAGTGAGGGCCTTTCGGAACCTGAATTTTATGGTGACTTGGTTTACAAATTAAAGAAACTTAAAGTAATAAATGATTTTTCTCTTCAGTTCGGAAAAATCATATCACGTTACAGACGTATAGGTTATAACTTGAATGTTATGCGACAGTCTGCATGCTTAGTTTTTAACCCAATCATGGTTGATAACTATGCTGCCTTCTTTAATTGCACGCCGGTGGGTCGGGCGTCAGACTCTATGATGGCCCCGACTTAAAGCTATTCATTTTAGTTGGTTGGGGCCGGAGCTTCTTGTCTGTTGCTTGGCCCTCCGGGGTCCAACTGGTGTTTTTCTTTTGCTCCGGAGTTAGTAGGTTATTCGGCGCCCAGGGATCTCCATCGTCGGGCAGCTTACTCAATCTGTGAGTCCTGGTTTTTGATTCATCAGGATGTTTATCATGATTTATTTGTTTGTTCTTGATGATTCATTGACTAGTTAGAGATTCACCACGAGGACCGAAGAACTAACTAAATGTTGTGAACCACTGCAGAAGCTGAGGGTGAGGTTAGGTACCTGTAAAACCGGTTTAAGCCCGCCAGTAACTTTGTGTTACTGATCGTTCCAAGTCGATACTTCTGTAGTGGTTCTTTTTGTTTTATGTCTTGGTGTTTAAAATTTTTTGTGCTGTTGGCGCCTTATGTATGTTTTCATATTTTTAGTTAAGTTAAGGTAACTGAGTGGCCACCTATTGGGAAAATAGCTGCTCATTCGGCTTACGATATGTTTCATGGTATAAGTACCTGATTGTTAGTTTGGTTTTTTCCCACCTCGGTTTTTGGAGTGGGAGTCTTTTTCTGATTGCGCCTTTTCCTGATCTTTGCCTACTTGTACCTTTTTCTAACGTGTACCCACAATCTATGTTTTCAGCAAAAATAAGAAAAATATCAAAAATTTTCCTCTGAAAATTATCGATTTTTGACCTGAAAAAATACTGTATATCATATGGGCATGTTTTCGTAATGAATTTGTCATCTGAGTGAGCTGACATCTTAGAAATAGTTTGGTTGTTTGAATTGATGTTGTGAACCACAACAGAAGCTGACGGTGATGTTATGGTCATATAAAACTAGTTTAAGCCTGCCAGTAATTTGGTATTACTGATCGTTCCAAGTCGATACTTCTGTTGTGGTTCTTGTTTTATGTCTTGGTGTTGAATTTTTGTGCTGTTTGCGCCTTATGTACGTTTTCATATTTATGTAAGGTTTAGGTAACTGAGTGGCTGCCTACTGGGAAATAGCTGCTCACTCGGCTTATAATGTGTTCTCTTAGTACTCGTATCTAATTGTCAATTTATTTTTTCCCACTTCGGTTTTTGGAGTGGGAATTTCTATCTGATTGCGCCTTTTCCTGATCATTGCCTACTTGTACCGTCAACAGCTATGGTTGTGTCGGGAATTTGCATCCATTTTATGAGGCTTTTCCCCCGAAACTAAGGATGAAAAGTGTTTCAAATATAACCACCCAACTAAGCCATTAAGGCTTACACGTATGGATGGTTTGACTTGAACCAGTATTTCTGGTCAGGCTCAGACCTGAGCAGTTAACCAGTAATTAAAGCTATTCATTTTAGTTGGTTGGGACCGGAGCTTCTTGTCTTTTGCTTGGCCCACCGGGGTCCAACTGGTGGTTTTCTTTTGCTCCGGAGTTAGTAAGTTATTCGGCGCCCAGGGATCTTCATCGTCGGGCAGCTTACTGAATCTGTTGAGTCCTCATTTTTTATTCATCAGGATGTTTATCGTGATTAATCTGTTTGTTCTTGACGATTCATTGACTAGTTAGAGATTCACCACGAGGACCGTAGAACTAACTTAATGTTATGAACCACTGCAGAAGCTGAGGGTGAGGTTATGGCCATGTAAAATCGATTTAAGCCCGCCAGTAATTTTATATTACTGATCGTTCCAAGGCGATACTTCTGTGGTGGTTCTTTCGTTTTATGTCTTGGTGTTTTGAATTTTTTTGTGCTGTTGGCGCCTTATGTATGTTTTCATAATTTTAGTTAAGTTTAGGTAACTGAGTAACCACCTATTGGGACAATAGCTGCCCATTCGGCTCACGATATGTTTTCATGGTATAAGTACCTGATTGTTAATTTAGTTTTTTCCCATCTCGGTGTTTGGGGTGGGAATTTTTTTCTGATTGCGCCTTTTCCTGATCTTTGCCCACTTGTGCCTTCTTATTAGATGGTCAGTTAGTAGTGTATAAGCTTTGCCTTGAGGCACATGCAGTTCATTTATTTCTTTAGGCCCAAATGGGCAGGGGCTCACGTTATCACCCGACCACCATTTGGACAAAATTCGGCCATTTGATTATCATAACACCTTTATATACTGACGTCAACAAAAACGCCGAAGTCAACTTTGACACGTCATACTGCCAAGATTAACAATTTTGATTGTTTTAAATATTAGTCATATCTTATGTTAACCTTTTTTGCATTATGAAATTGCTCCATTCTTGGCTATTCATTCGAAATAATGCGAGTACTTTATGAAAATTAAATCAAGGTGTGCAACCGAATATAAAGGCATCGTTTCTGACATGTTTCATCATTAGAACAGAGGCAGATGATACGTCAACGTCTAAAAGATTTTGCTACAGAAGCGACGGCAAAGGAGTTACGGTAACAATAGAGGGAATCTTATGTCAAAGCGAACGATAGTCCCGGACTATGGAGTCGCTTCGAACGCCAGAAAGCGAGCAGTATAATTTTTTTCGTTCCGTCGTTCCGTCTGTTTCTTTTCTTGTTAAAAGTCCCTACATTATTTCCAGTATTTCAACTTCACTTAGTCCAGTAATGTTACGTTTCAAAATTTTGATGTTCTTAAGTTTGTAAAACGACTGCATGGCTCTCAAGAATTTTCACCTCAAAAACGACTGTATAATGACGTCAACATGCATTTTTAAAAATGGTGTACCCACGCGTGTTTTGAGAAAAAAATCGGTATATGCTGTACCATGAGAGATAACGTAAAAATAAGAAAAATGCAAACTTCGTTCATATTGTATATCTATTGGCCAAGTTATGCAACATTTTCGAATTTCGATGAGGCGTTTTTCATTGAAGTCAGTATATTTAGTAGGTGACTAAATAGTCACACATAATAAAAAATAATTTCTAGAAGAATCACCAACACAAAACCATGAAATAGAGACAACGTCTCGACATGACAATAGCCATTACTATTCAGATTCAGAGTCCAGATTTAAATTTCTTTCTTAGGCTGAAGGTCGGACATAGGTGACAAGCTTTGTCTCAACAATTAAACACACAATCAATAATTTAAGGAGTTTATTCTTCGAAAATTTACAGGAGTGTAAAATGTTATAACATCTATACAATGGAACTGATCATTGTAATTTCTATTTACATGTATGCTTTGAATTCATGGCTAAGCTGTACATGTATTTCCCAACCTTAAGCTTAGCCCAGTTTTAAGGAAGTACCATAATTCTGGATCCAGTATTACATAGTTTCAGCCTTTCAGACATGAACATGCAATATAAAAACTTGCCAATGCAATATACAGTGATTTCTAAAGTTGTAAAAAATGAAAATTTTCCGTATTTTCTTTTTTAACAACTTTAGAAATCACTGTATATTGCATGGGCAATATACAGTGCATTTTGCTTATTTTTGCTCAAAACATAGATTGTGGGTACTTGTTAGATCCGCCTCGGCAAGGCGGTTCTAACGAGTATCCACAATCTATGCTTTAGAGCAAAAATAAGAAAAAATTGATATACCCCTAGTTTTATTAAAAAAAGTGGGGTTTATGGGGGTATTCATCACACGGGCATGTTTTCCTGATTGGGACAAAGAACAAAACAGTCATATTGTTGATAATATATACATAATATACATAAATTTAAACTGACATTTTTTTCAAGCCGAGATGGCAAACTGTTAGATATGCAAAATACTGGAGGACTACAGGCGCCAAATCTTACCCTCGCCCCAAGCAGTGGCACTAATTATACTCATTCGGGGAGTGCGGTGGCGTAGTGGTAGAGCGTCGATCTCCGAATCTAGAGGTCCAGGGTTAGATCCCCACAACAGTCACCGTGTTGTGTCCTTGAGCAAGACAGTACTGTTTAAACCCAGGAAGCGTTGACACCGTCCCGACATGACAGAAAAATTGTTGACTGGGACGTTCTCAAATTTATACTCATTTTTATACAAACAACAAAGACAAGCATGTTGAAGATTATAATACACATAATATGAGCCGCCTCGTGGGAAAACCAACAATGTGGTTTCCGAACAGGTCTGACACAAACCAACCTGTACCGTCACAGAAGCAGGCTAGAAGCTTGAAATTTTGGAGTTTAGTAGAGGAGGAATTGTACTATCCAAGTAGCGAAAACAAAGGCGCTGATCAGCTTCGCGGTTACCGCGAAGCTGATCTGCGCCTTTGTTTTCGCCTATGCAGATTGTTGTTTTTCCCACGTGGTGGCCCATATTCTGACTAACAGTGTCTGTAGCTGAAATGAGATGGCCAAAGACAAGTTTGGAAAGAAACAATAAAATGCATTGGGGTCTATGTGAACAACCAAATGATATTCGGATGGTCACAAAGTTATGCAGCTACATAAAACTCATAATTTTCCCACATTGTCAAAAACGAATAACAGCACATGTGCATGCAGCTGATTATCTTATGACGCGTCTTGGGGTGTATATACAGAAAATACGGCTATAAATTATGACGCGTCTTGGAGTGTATATACAGAAAATACGGCTATAAATTATGACGCGTCTTGGAGTGTATATACAGAAAATACGGCTATAAATTATGAATTGATTGTTTAATTTCAAATGTCATCAGTTATACGCCCTAATGCATGGCTAAATTCAGGCAGTCTTTTATTTTCCAAGTGTGTACACAAACAGTTTTGAATTGTTTAAACATCCAACAATCAGTGTATTATCTTCTGGTCTGTAATCAACACATATTGGCCTTTTAATATCCTTCTTTGTCAGCAGTTCTCCATGTTTCCTACCATCAGCAGTGATAACAACAACATTGTGTGAGCCACGACCACACACAATACTGTTTCCCACCGAGTCCACGTATATTCCATAGGATCGTCCTAGTTCCTTGTCTTCGTACTGATACACCATCTTGCCATCATCCAGCTGGAAACATGTCACTCTGTTATTTTTCCAATCAGTCAGATACACACGAGGATTAGAACCTGCCAGACAGAGACCAAGGTAGATTGACCAATCAGAACTAGCCTGAGTAAGGACAATCTTACTGATTATGTTACCAGTCCTATCTAGTCTCCAGATTTCATCATGTCCAGAGTCCTTGAGACAAAAGGTGTAGATTTCATCATTAACGACCTGGAGTCCATAACATTTGTACGGTAATGTGATCTTATTACCAAGTTTTAAGTCTGGATGGGTGTTAATATATTGCAAATCATAATTTTGCGAACTCTCAAATGTAATAATAGCCTCATTCTTACTGACAGCAGCCACATTACCTGGCCTACCTGACAACTTCAGACTTTTCTTAACGGTCATGTCACTGTCTAACAACTTCATCTTCATGTTCGAGTTATCACACAGTAGAATATTACCGTTGGGCAGAAACGTACATCCAGTTATACATGGAGTGGTACTGTCATCTGGTAATTCTATGTTTACTTCTTTTGTTGACTTCACCACCATGTCTAATATGTCCATTTGACCCGTCTTTGGAAAGCTAATATCTGATGACTCAGATGGGGCTATTCTTCCTAGGCCTTCATCAATCTTTAAAATATCTGTCAACTTCGTATTCTTATGAAACTTCATTTCTGGCGATTGCATGTCATTTCTTATTTCCTTGATCAAGCTATCATATTCTGTCAAATTCTTCGAAATTTTAGCATTCGCGGAAAACAACACTTCGTCATTGTTTGTTTTATTGGCTCTGTTCATAATGTCCAAGTCCGCATTCAATGCATGTAATGAGGATGTCATATCTGCAATTTGTTTCTCTATGGCTTGTAACTTTTGTTTTGATGCTTTGTCCAATTTGGTAAGGACATCTTTCTCCAGCTTATCCAACATCATGTTGATTTCTCTTCGAAAGGCTGCGAGGTCTTTCTTGCAGTCATCTTTGTAACTGTCAAGTTTCTTGCGATTTGCTTCTCCGGATTGTTTACAACTCTCAATTTCTGCCTTCAGAGATTTTGCTTTGGCCATTAAGTCCATGAGTTGTTTCTTTGTATGTTTATTTATTTTATCCTTAATTGGACATGTTTTACAGCTCCTGTGTTTAATCGTTTTACAAGAAGGACAGATAACTTCCATGTGTTTTTCGCAGTAAACTTCAACCGCTCGTTTGCTGGCGCAGCTACATAAGATGGCAAATTTACCCTTATTCACTGCTGAGGCTACTCCTGTTGCCAGATGCGCCTGGATTAGTGAATGATGTTTCGTGGGTTTAAATGTTTCGTGTTCATCTTTACAATCAAAACAAAGATAGTAGTCACAGACATGGCAGTAATAATGTGATTCCTTTATTTCTCCGTCGTTTTTACAAGGTCCGCAGGCGTATTGTATGACCTCATCTGAACCGGCCAGGTAGGACTTATTACCATCCACTGACGCCATGACTGAAAATAAATAGTTTTTAAAAATTAATAATATCACAAGGTAATACGAAATAGGAATAAAAATTAATAGCAACAGAGAATAGATGGCGATACCACATTTTGGACATTATAGGCGAGCCCATTCCGTAGTCAGGACCAGGATCTGCTAGAAATTCATCGTGCAAACATATACTTGCAATTGAATATCCCAATGAATCACTTCCTTACATGTTCCTTTTTTATATTGAAAATGAGGTTTTCACGGATATTGTGTTTTTCTTAATTTTGCTCTGAAACAGATATTGTGAGTACTCATCGGTTCTGTCGTGTACCCACTATCAATGGTTTGAGCAATTAACAAAAAAAAAAAAAAAAAACATTTTAATGTAATACAAATTATATAAATTGTGTGGGAGAGATTTCGTAATGTAAGCCTTGTGTAGCCTGGTTACATGCTTAAACACTAAGAAATATGGAGATACCACATTTAAGAAATCACATTAAAGAAATCAATTACATGTAGCAGCCGCGCTGTAATTTCAAACGGTGAGCGTTCGGCTCATGTGAGCTAACATTTTGTAGCTTTAGTTCTATCATTGCCTTTTTGTCAAACATGAATGATCTTGCGCAAGCGGATAGTTACATGTATCCGGGTATTTGATTTGTAAACTTGCAAAATTATGGCATATAGCAATAAGAGCTGTCGCAGGACAGCGTGCTCGACTGCTTCTGACCTTTGTCAAACATAAGGCCAAACCCAACCAGTAACCCAAAGCATTATGCTCATACATCTTTGTGCCTTGATGCAATATGGCAAAATCACTGAACCATGAAAGTTAACTATAACTACCTAAGATTTAAAGGTCTCACTCATATTGTGAAAGAAGTGTGTTCATATACCAACTGAGTGCCAAGACACAAGGCAAAATCACTGAACCGTGAATAAGGTCACACTGACCTATAAGTATTTCAGGGTCAAAGGTCTAGTGATACTTACTCATAATATGAAAGAAATATGATCATATGCCCATTCAGATCATATTGACCTAGGACTACTTTAGGGTCAAAGGTCTTGTCATACGCAAACATAGTGTGAAAGAAGTTTGTTCATAAACTATTTGAGTGCCGAGATATAATGCAAAGTCACTAAACCATGAAATTAGGTCACAGTGACCTATAAGTATATCAGGGTCAAAGGTCTGGTCATACTCATTCATAATCTGAAAAAAGTATGAAAATATACTAATGGAGTGTCAAGATATAAGGCAAAATCACTGAACCGTGAAATTAGGTCACAGTGACCTAGGACTACTTCAGGGTCAAAGGTCTTGTCATACGCAAACATACTTTGAAAGAAGTTTGTTCATAAATCATTTGAGTACAGAGATACATGGCAAAATCACTGAACCGTGAAATTAGGTCACAGTGACCTATAAGTATATTGGGGTCAAAGGTCTGGTCATACTCACTCATAATCTGAAAAAAGTATGAAAATATACTAATTGAGTGTCAAGATATAAGGCAAAATCACTGACCCGTGAAATTAGGTCACAGTGACCTATAAGTATATTGGGGTCAAAGGCCTGGTCGTACTCACTCATAATCTGAAAGAAGTAAGAAAATATACTAATTGAGAGTCAAGATATAAGGCAAAATCACTGAACCATGGAAAGTAGGTCAACCAACCCTTACCGTCATGACACACAAGTCAGTGTCACAAAGTCAAAAGATGAATGACCAACCATCTTCCTAAGTTGTTTCTATTAAGAAATAAAAAGAAAAAAAAATCGGGGAGTTCTAGATTTTGACCTCTAGCCCCGCCCCCCTGACTCCGACCCAGAGGTCCGATGTCATGGAACCTAAAGTGTATGAAGTATGAGTGCTTTATGATAAGTTGTTGTCAAGATATGGACTCCTTGTAAAAGTTACACAGCAGTACATCTATTTTTTACAGTGTTTTAGTTTTTAACCTCCAGCCCCACCCCCCAGGCATGGACCCAGAGATCCGATGCCATGAAATGAAACTCACCCCTACAGGGTACCTATGGTCCGAGTATGAAAGCCCTCTGATAAAAAGTTTTCAAGATATACACTTCTAGAATACTATATCACAGAAAAGCCATTATTATTAATGGTGTTCTAGATTTTAACCTCTAGCCCCACCCCCTGGCATGGACCCAGGGATCTGATGCCATGGAATGAAAGCCGACCCTACAGGGTGTCAATGGCCCAAGTATCTATGCTTTCTGATGAGTGGTTGTCAAGATATGGACTTCTAGAAAACTTTAACACAAGAATTGCCATTTTTGAAGGTGTTCTAGATTTTAACCTCCAGCCCTACCCCCTGGCCTGGACCCAGGGGCCCGATGCCATGGAATGAAAGCTAACCCTACAGGGTATCTATGGTCCAAGTATGAATGCTTTCTGATGAGTGGTTGTCAAGATATGGACTTCTAGAAAACTTTAACGCAAGTGTGACGCGCACGCGCACGGGAACGGGAACGTGGACGACCGGGGTGACTGCAATAGCTCTATGCACTTCGTGCAGTCGAGCTAAAAACCATAGAGGTCGCTAGCAGGCTTCTAGAGACATAACGTAAACTTGTCCATGCAATATTATACAGATCATTACCAAATCTTGCCAAAGCAATATACAGATCATTACGAAAACTTGCCCATGAGATATACAGATCATAACGAAAACTTGCCCATGTAATATACAGATCATTACGTAAACATGCCCATGAGATATACAGATTATTACGAAAACTTGCCCATGTAATATACATGTACAGATCATTACGTAAACATGCCCATGCAATATACAGATCATTACGAAAACTTGCCCATGCAATATACAAATCATTACGTAAACTTGTCTATGCAATATACAGATCATTAAGTAAACATGCCTATGCAATAAACAGATCATTACGAACTTGCCCATGCAATATACAGATCATTACGTAAACATGCCCATGCAATATACAGATCATTACGAAAACTTGCCCATGCAGTATACAGAACATTGCAAAAACTTGCCCATGCGATGTACAGATATTTAAAGCTGTAAAAATTTTAAAATAATTTTGCCCAAAACATTGATTCCAGTAGTTCTAACAAGTATCCACAATCATTGTTTTGGAGCAATAATTTACTAAAAATATGTTTACTTACAGCAGACTAAGTTTATTACATTTGGATTAAGTTTAAGGGGGTATTTGTTTCATGGACATGCTTTCATGACGAATCACAAAAGGTCTAGAACATACACAAATTGCTTCATTCGTACACGGATCAGTGCATTATTTTGGCATTCACATTTGATACTCGCAGCATTCGCAAAGTGCACTATTTCATCACGACATGATACAGTATATTACTCTCCGACTTGTTAGTGCCATATTACTCTTTTTAATTACCAAACATAAAGTTTTATTTGCCGTCTCGTTTCTCGTTCCTCTCAGTATATATTATTTACATTTTGATATGATTTCTTAAGCTGAATGAGGAAGTATTTACACAATTGTTCAATCTTTACTATATATGCATATACACAAGTCAAAACTTGTATTTATTATCACTTTAAGTCGATATATTTGTATTTGTATACACCCAAAAGCATTAAAAGAGCAGGCTGTGCTCAGGGTTCAGATGAATTACAGCAATGTAATTAACTGACCCGGTAATTGAGACTCCCGGTAAAATAAGTTTAGTCCCGATGGCCTATATATATTTTAAATTGATGTTATTAGCTCACCTGAGCCGTTAGGCTCACAAGGTGAGCTTATAGGATGGCCATGATCCGGCGTCCGTCCGTCGTCCACCATTTTCAAAGATCTTCTTCTCTGAAACCGCTTGGCCAATCAAAGCCAAATTTTATATGAAGCATCTATATGAAGGGGGAACCAATGTGTTTATAAATAATCCAGGTCACATGACCAAGATGGCTGCCATGCCCATATATGGTAAAAACCCTTCAAAATTCTTCTTCTCTGGAACCGCTGGACCAATTTCAACGAAACTTGGCATGAAGCATCGGGGACTAGAGTACTACAATGTGTATATAAATTATGACCTTTGGATGACCTTGACCTATTTTACGGCAAGGTCAACATAGGTCGCCCATGCATTTGAATGGGGAAAATTGTTAAAATGCATTTGAAAGGCAAATCTTGCAGGAAATGGGCAATTGGACTGAAGGTAGGTAATTCTGAAAAAAATTTGGACCCCAGGGGTTGGTCTGGCCCCACCCCGGGGCAATATACATGTATATTACAAAAATATTCAAAGATCTTCTTCTCTGAAACCACTTGGCCAATCAAAGCCAATTTTTATATGAAGCATCTATGGGAAGGGGGAATCAATGTCTTTATAAATAATCCAGGTCACATGACCAAGATGGCCACCATTCCCATATATGGTAAAAACCCTTCAAAATTCTTTTTCTCCGGAACCACTAGACCATTTTCAACGAAACTTGGCATGAAGCATTGGGGACTAGAGTACTACAATGTGTTTATATATTATGACCTTTGGATGACCTTGACCTATTTTACGGCAAGGTCAACATAGGTCGCCCATGCATTTGAATGGGGAAATTTGTTAAAATGTCATTTGAAAGGTAAATCTTGCAGGAAATGGGCAAATGGACTGAAGGTAGGTAATTCTAAAAAAAAAATTTGGACCCCAGGGGTTGGTCTACCCCCACCCCGGGGCAATATACATGTATGTTACAAAAATATTCAAAGATCTTCTTCTCTGAAACCACTTGGCCAATCAAAGCCCAATTTTGTAGGAAGTATCTATGGGAAAGGGGAATCAATGTGTTTATAAATAATCCAGGTCACATGACCAAGATGGCCGCCAAGCCCGTATATGGTAAAAACCCTTTAACATTCTTCATCTCCTGAACCAATGGACTGATTTCAACAAAACTTGGCATGAAGCATTGGGGACTAAAGTACTACAATGCATTCATAAATTATGACCTTTGGATGACCTTGACCTATTTTACGGCAAGGTCAACATAGGTCGCCAATGCATTTGAATGGGGAAAACTTTTAAAATGTCATTTAAAGTGAAAGTCTTGCAGGAAATGGGCAGTAGGACTGAATATTAATGATTCTGAAAAAAATTGGACCCCAGGGGCTCATTTGCCCCAGCCCCGGGGCATTATACATGTATATTACCATAATATTCAAACATCTTTTCCTCTGAAACCGCTTGGCCAATCAAAGCCAAATTTCATGTGAAGCATCTATAGAATGGGGGAATCAATGTGTATATAAATAATCAAGGTCACATGACAAAGATGGCCGCTATGCCCATATATGGTATAAACCCTTCAAAAATCTTCTTCGTCGCTGACTTCAGTGCTCTTGATCATTTGATCATCTCACCGATGTGGGTTCGCGCCTCGCACGGGGCACGAATTCATATGTGAGACAAGCCATGTTCTGCTTGCAGGTGTGTCAGGTGGTTTTTCCCCGGGTACTCCGGTTTTCGCCCCACCTACCGATTGATTCGTCTCGATATGAGTGAAAAAGCTTGAAAGGAACGTAAAACTGAATAAAAAAAAAAAAAAAAAAAAAAAAAAAAAAAAAAAAAAAAAAAAAAATCTTCTTCTCCGGAACCGGTGGACCGATATAGAAAAAAATTGGCATGAAGCATCGATGACTCAAGTACTACAATGTATGTATAAATCATGACCCTGTGATGACCTTGACCTATTTTAAGGCAAGGTCAACATAGGTTGCCTATGTATTTGAATGGGTAAACTGTAAAAATGTCATTTGAAGGGAAAAACTTGTATGGACAGTATATTGATTATTCTGAAAAAAAAAATGGCCAAAGGGCTTCATCTGCCCCTATACTGGGACTATTTTCTATAACATTCGTTTATACAGCAGATCTCAGGTGAGCGTTTACAGGACCATTGGTCCTCTGGTTGGATCTTTTTGACCGAGTTTTGACAGTCAATAATGTCATACATAAAAACATAGGGTTTTTATCCATTGCTGAACGTTCTAGTAAAACGGAAAAGTTCTGCAAAAGTGATCGTCAACTACCATTTATTTGTACAAAAGAGTAACTAAATGTGCTTCTTAACATGAAAAAACCACTTACCTTGTGTCAGTTTAAGGTCGGGTAGTTAACTGGTACCCCGTTTTCACCAAATATATCCGTATAATGGACAGTAACCAGTCAAGTCGGGTAGTTGTTAGATATGACTTATGGGTAATGGGCAAATATGTATACTGAACAACTATTAAAAGGTCGCGCATTTCTTCTAAAACATTTTTTCTTCGTAACACGTGTCAGACGTTTGAAAGATAGCATGCTAGGCGACGAAAAGTTAGCAGCATGGCAGAATGAATTTGGTAAAGTTAGCAGCATGGCAGAATGAATTCGGTAAAGTTAGCAGCTTGGCGGCATGGCAGGACGAAATTAGTAAGTTAGCAGGATGGCTGTACGGCTGGTTAAGTAAGTTAGCAGCATGGCAGTATGGCCGAATGAAATATCAAACTAGAAATGCGTGTTTGTAAAACACTATGCCCCCAACTGTATGCTTGTCCATAAACTGGCAGTTTGTATGATTAGTGCGGTACATGAATCCTGTACGGCGCTTAAATCGAACGAAAAATGCACCTTTGTACGGAAAGGTTGAAACTAGTCTCAAATTAAAGCTTATCATCTCTTCTTTCATTTGCCGGTTGTCGTAGGGTCCGGAAAGTGTAGCGTCATATTGTAAAATGGGGAGATAACTCTGTACTAAAATCTTATAAAATGCAATATTCTAAAGAGTACATAATGCTAAATCGTCCATATCCCCACTGTTAGTTATCCTAGATGACTAAACTTGGTCTCATTCTAAAGCGTAGACATCCCCCTTTCATCTACAGGTAAGTTATTCAAATTATCTAATTTGCATATTCATGATTATTGATAAAATCATTAAAATAGCATAACAAAGCATGTTTCAAAATCATTTATAATAAAAAAGTAAATCAATTAAGACCAAAATCACCATTGTGGCGAATTTTTATTGCACTGGTAGATATAATATAATTTGACAGGTTCTATCATGTCATGTACCTGTATGAAAATCGTCTCATTTGCATATGCATGATTGAATTTTATTGGTATCCGAGAATAATCATACAATAATTGAGGGCCTATACCTACAAATCACATGTACCTGGGTTGTTGTTAGACATAGGGTTTTGAGAGTAACTTTCCAAAGAATGCTCATACAATGAACTTTTGCACAAAAGTCAGGTATACAATCATGAGATTTTAGTTTCATGAATATTAATGAAAACATCAAAATGCAGAAAATGGCGGGGAAAAAAACTAAACAGTATGCTTACAAATGACTTGCATCTCGGCTAGAAATAGCAACAGAGTGCTAAAAAGTATGTCAAATTAAAGACAATCGTCCCTCCTTTCTGTTATTCCTTATTGCCGTGTCCGGAATGTGTACCGTCATATCGTTAATTGGGGGAGATAACACTATACCATAACACTTAGAAATACGATATTTTGTATGTATTTCTTGTTTTGTGTGTAAAATATTAAATCAATATTATTGCCACTGCTAGTAATCCCAGACCACTAACTTGGTCTCAATTTAGAGCTTAAATATAGTTTTCCATCTGGTTAAGTCAACTAATCTAATGCATATTCATGAAACATCAATAAAATATCAATAATGAAAGAAAAGCATTCAAACCCCAAATATATCAGACCCAAACCATTATTGTGGCACATTGCTATTGTACCAGTGATACTGTTTGACATATTTGCTAATAACATGGACCTGAATAAAATTATCTTATTTACATATCCATTAATATTTATTAAAACATCGACTAATCAGGGAAAGAAATGGAAAATCTGTCACTAAGTAAAGAGATTGGGATGGAATATAGATTTAAGATGTAGATCGATTCCTCATATATATCAAATTGTTCAGTGGGACCACCAAAATGCAAAAAATGGCCCTGGTAGCGAAACGTTGGAATGACATAAATTTACAAGTTTTCCATATTTTCTACCAATTATATGGTTCTTTAGAACGGTGTGAACCTACTGAATTGCTATTTCTCCATTAACAATTGACAAAATTACTAAATTTGGTATTATATTAATACTTGGACCTGACACTTTTACCTGGGCTGTACACAAACGTACAACACTGAAGATAGTATCAAATACATGTTATGATAATATATACGCCTTACCTGATTTCCAATTTCATGAATATTAATGAAAAATAGAAATTGGTGAGAATAAACTTGAAAATTAAATAGGTATACATAGAAGGTGACTTGTATCTCAGCAACCAAAAGTTCTGATGTACTGAAATTGGTGTAAAAATATTACTTAGACAATATGATACACCCTGCACTATAAGGTATATGTCATTTGACTTTCGTTTCATGACTATGAATAAACTCATAAGAAAATGGAGAAATATTGCAGAAAAAAGGCGGTATACCTATAAAACCACACGTATCTTAGCTAGTAATAACTCTAGAGAATTAGACTTTGTATAAGATAATAGCTAAGACAATGCACTATACACATTTAATCATATGAATGTTTGCTTCATGCATTTTCATGAAAACCACAAAATATGTGAAAAATCGAGAAAAATTAAAGGGGAATACCAACAAAATCACCTGTTTATCAGTTGTAAACATCCACAAATTATTCAAAATTGCATCAAATAATTTCTACGACTACTAGTCTTTGTATATGGCCAGATTTATAATATCAATTAGTTAAAAACAAATGAACAAATTATTTTGTTTGAGCACAACTCTATTTTTTTCTGTTATGTTTACATTCTTTGAAGTTTTAAGTAACACTCACTAAACGTTATCTAAAGTGGTTAATATATCATACTTCAAGGCAATAGTGCGTCGCTTTAGAAAGTATTTGGTACCATTTACAACACTCTAAGGGTTTTGCTAGTTGAGATATAAGCGATTTCGTTAGTAAAGTCCCTTTATTTCTGGTGATGTTTTCTTAAATTTCGAATGTTCCAATTAATATTCGAACAACAAATAGTCAGATGATTTATATATCTTATAGCATGGATATAGTACATTGATCTAGCAATCAATTCGTACCATTTTCAAACGCTATGACATTGGGTAGCTGAGGTATTTGTGATTTTGTTGGTTGATTGATTAATTGGGGTTTAACGTCCCACCAACAGCTAAGGTCATATGGAGACGGGACCTCGGTTTATAGTCTCAATCCGAAGGACTGGAGAAGCCCGGGATTGAACCTGCGACCCCTGGTTTACAAGGGATTTTGTTGGTATACGCCCTTCATTTTTCTGCGTTTTTTCTCTGGTATCTATTTTGTTTTCGTTAATGCTCGAACATAAAGAAAGTCAAATTGCTTACATATCTTATTACATGATTATTGCACATTGTCGTAGCAAGTACTTGGTACCATTTTCAACACTCTATAGCGCTTGGTAGCTGAGGTATAAGCGATTTGGTTGGTACACCCCTTTCATTTTTCTGTGATTTTTCTCTAATATCTATATTTCTTATTCAAATAAAAACAACAAGAATTTCAGCTGATCAACATATCTTATTACATGGTGATAGCAAAATGTCATAGCAATCATTTGGTACCATTCACAAAAATCTAAGGCTTTTACTAGCTGAGATATAAGCGATTTTGTTGATATACACTTCATTTTTCTAAATACACTTTTAAGTAACTGTTTTATCAACACAATTGAACAATACTTTAGTCAGCCGATTTATATTTCTTAGTATTTGGTTATAGTCCAGTGTCCTAGCAAACAATTTATTCCAATTTCAGCTCTCTGGGTATATAAGTAGACCAGATGGGTGTGGTAATAAAGGTATTCCCCTTCATTTTTCTGCATTTTCCTCCAATTTCTATAGATTTAATTAAAAACAAAAATTAAATGACTAAGATATTGTAGAATAGAGTGATATAATTTTGCTATAGCAATCGTTTGATACCAATTTCAGCACTTTAGGGTCTTGGGTTGCTGAGAAACAAGTCATTTTATAGATATTCCCGTTCATTTTATTTTATTTTTATCTCCAATTTCAAGTTTTCATTAATATTCATGAAAAAGAAAATCAGATGAGTTTTGTATCAGACATGAGGGTGATCTATCATTGTCATAGCATTCATTTCATATACTTTTCAGTGTTCTGTGTTTATAAACAGCTCAGATTCGAGTGATTTTGTAACTATTCCCCTATATTGTACCGATTTTCTTATGTTTTATTAATTTCATGAGTATGCAAAATCAATGATTTGAATATTAATATGTATTTATGTTGAAGTTTTATGTCCGTGTATTATTATTGCAAAATCAATAATCTTCAAGAGAATGCTGTTGATGGTATATGAGTAAGTACACCCCCATTATTTATGATCATATTCGGGGTGTGTTGGCATTCGGGATGGGTTAGGAAAACTATAAAAATTTACATCATATAAATGTGTTTGGTGTTGAAGGCAACACATTTGGCCATTCTGGTATTCTTCTGACAAAACTGGCCGCCATGAAATGTGTCTAAGAGTGCAAGGTAGAACATATTACCCGCCCCAAAGTCACCAATGGCAAACTATTTTTCCCTACTTTTTCCTGATTGTTGAAATTTTCATTAATATTCATGAAAATGCTAATAATATAATTTTCTTTGCGGAAAATGACATCAACAATTTTGTCAAATGGTATTATTGGTGCAATAACAATGTGTCATAGCAATAGTTTATGTATAAAATAAGTTCATTTATTGTTTTTATGATTTATATTGTCATTTTGATGAATTAATTAATAAAAGTCATGAATATGCGAATTAGATAATTTACATATTTTATCATACGATAACAGAAAGAAATATGTCTCCGCTTTAAAATGAGACCAAGTTCTGTGATCTATGATACAAAACAGCTGAGATATGGTCCATTTTCTTTGTGTACCTCCATTATCTATTTATTAAAATGTGCACGTTTTTAAAGGGGGATGCCATACTTCAAAGGGATGTAACTCAATTAATAAAAATTGCACAGAAACGTAGTTTGTATGGCTGAAAAGCTTATGAAATTTTCTATACGAATAAAGAAAATTCGTTTCAAAATTATATAAATGAATCGCGCAAATTAAATTGAAAATATTCATTTATATCGATTTTATGAGTATATTACGTAATATTACGTAATAACATCGCCTTGAAGTTCAAGGAACCTAAACAGCAACCAATCGCCGCGAAATACATGTTTGTATTATATAACTTGAAAATAAACGTTGTTCCATGAATAATCAAATGACTTTTTCTAAAGGAAACAACTGTCTGTCGAAACTTGCTTTGTTATAGTAGGGAGTTATCTCCCCTTTTTTCTAATATGACGCTACACTTTTGGAAGGCTACGACAACCGGGAATCAATAGCAGGGGTAATAAGCTTTCATTTGTGACCAAGTTAGTCCTTTCCCCTTATGGGTGCATTTTATCGCCAAGTTTCAGTTTCATGTACCGTACTAGATTCATTTATTTCATTCGAATGCAGTCAAATTTAATTTCCTGAAGAAGCTGTTCGGTTGCGTCTGTTTTGACCTCGATCCAGAAACAGAATGTAAGCTTTTTTGCAGGCGAGTTAGAAATGAAGTAAAAATTTAAAAATAGAGTAATTTTGCCAAAATTTGACAGAGAGTCCTCAAACGTTAATCAGGTGATCTTCTTCTCAGCCCCAACCAGCATACCAAATATGAAGGCTCTAGCTAGCTAGCTCAAATACGTTTTGAAATATCTTGCACACAAGATTTTCAAAATTTGTTTTCAAAGGGACATTATTCCAACAAGGGGCATAACACGTACATGTATGAAAAAAATACAGGCCAACTATTTTTTCATGAGGAATCTGTATATGAAATATTCACCGTTCAAAGGTTTCAAATTTCACCGAAAGTGGAAAAATCAATCAAAATTTCAAAATTCTGTATTTTTGTAAACAATTGACAGAAAGTTCTCAAAAAGTTAATCAGGTCATCTACTTCTCAGCCCCAACAAGTGTACCAAATATGAAGGCTCTAGCTTCAATACTTTTTGAGGTATCTTGCACACAAGATTTTCAAATTTTGTTTTCAAAGGGACATAACTCAAAAAGGGGCATAACTTGGCCATACAAAAAAATACGGGTCAACTATTTTATCATGAGGAATGAGTATATGAAATTTCAAAACCCTAGAATTCACTGTTCAAAAGTTTCAAATTTAAACGAAAAGTGGAAAAATCAATCAAAATTTCAAAATTCCGTATTTTTGTTAAAACTTTGACAGAAAGTTCTCAAAAGTTAATCAGGTCATCTACCTCTCAGCCCCAACAAGTATGATCAAATATGAAGGCTCTAGCTTCAATACTTTTTTAGATATCTTGAACACAAGATTTTCAAATTTTGTTTTCAAAGGGACATAACTAAAAAAAGGGGCATAACTTGGCCATACAAAAAAATATGGGTCAACTATTTTATCATGAGGAATGTGTATATGAAATTTCAAAACCCTAGCATTCACCGTTAAAAAGTTTCAAATTTCACCGAAAAGTGGAAAAATCAATCAAAATTTCAAAATTCCATATTTTTGTAAAAAATTGACGGAAAGTTCTCAAAAGTTAATCAGGTCATCTACTCCTCAGCCCCAACAAGTGTACCAAATATGAAGGCTCTAGCTTAAATACTTTTTGAGATATCTTGCACACAAGATTTTCAAATTTTGTTTTCAAAGGGACATAACTCAGAAAAGGGGCGTAACTCGGACATGAAAAAAAATACGGGTCAACTATTTTTTCATGAAGAATGTGCATATGAAATTTCAAAACCCTAGCATTCACCATTCAAAAGTTAACACACACACAGACAAGCCGAAAGCAATATGCCTTTCCAACTTTTTCAAAGTTGGGGGCATAATAACCAGTGTGGTCGTACAAAAGACAAAAACGTAACATTAAAATAACTAAAATGCTCACAAATTAAAAATATATATATATCTAATTTACAAAATTCGTCCTCTTCGCAGGATGAATATCCGGAAAGATGGGATTTCTGGAGAACCGTTCAATGTAGGAAAACGGTTTATATCTCTAAATACATGCGCTGGTAGGGCTAACTGTCGAGTAGTATAGCAGTATGGATATTCAAAGTCTTGGCGGAACGGTATCGGCAAAAGGCAAATTTTGTCCTGAAAATGACCGCTTTCCTCGATTTCTGGAGAACCGTCCAATGTAGGAAAACGGTTGATATCTATAAATACGTGCGCTGGTAGGGCTAACTTTCGAGTAGTATAGCAGTATGGATTTTCAAAGTCTTGGCGGAACGGTGTCGGCAAAAGGCAAATTTCATCCTGCTAGCAGCACGAAAATGACCAGCAGCATGGGATTTCTGGAGAACCGTTCAATGTAGGAAAACGGTTTATATCTATAAATACATGCGCTGGTAGGGCTAACTGTCGAGTAGTATAGCAGTATATATGGATATTCAAAGTCTTGGCCGAACGGTATCGGCAAAAGGCAAATTTCGTCCTGCTAGCAGCATGAAAATGACCGCTTTCCTCGATTTCTGGAGAACCGTCCAATGTAGGAAAACGGTTTATATCTCTAAATACGTGCGCTGGTAGGGCTAACTGTCGAGTAGTATAGCAGTATGGATTTTCAAAGTCTTGGCGGAACGGTGTCGGCAAAAGGCAAATTTCATCCTGCTAGCAGCACGAAAATGACCAGCAGCATGGGATTTCTGGAGATATCTAAGATAGATACTTGGAAGTGGACAGACTAAAGCATTAGTCATTTGTTACCACAAACTCCCCCGCCCCCGGGAACTCTTACTGATGGTTTAGCAACTCCCTGCTAAAAGCCCCACCCTATGGTTGATTTTTGGTTTAGCAACTCCCTGCTAAAAGCCCCACCCTATGGTTGACTTTTGACTTTTCGTTTAGCAACTCCCTGCTAAAAGCCCCACCCTATGGTTGACTTTTGGTTTAGCAACTCCCTGCTAAAAGCCCCACCCTATGGACACTGCTCGTTGGTAAAACCACTGCTGTTTTCCCATGCAGCTGCTAATTTTCCATGTCCCGGGGTTCATTACAAAAACTTGCCCATGCAATATAGAAAAAAATTTGGTTGTAAAAATGAAAATTTTCACTGGAAAATTTTTGATATTTTTCTTATTTTTGCTCAAAACATAGATTGTGGGTACACGTTAGAACCGCCTCGGCGAGGCGGTTCTAACGAGTACCCACAATCTATATTTTGGAGCAAAAATAAGAAAAATAGGTATACCCCCGCATACCCCAGTTTTTCTATATAAATGTGGGGTTTAAGGGGGTATACATTACATGGACATGTTTTCCTGATGTTGGGGGCATGGTTACAAGTGCGTTGTTCATAATGCACCAGTCAACAAAATCTTGCTAAAGGGCCGTCCTGTGTCAGTGGGTTTCTAGTACAAAAAAACTCCCAATCCTGAGTCCTAAACACTAACCATGGGGGTCCACCAAGCTACCACACTTCACAGCTAGATGTTTTATTTGTACTCGAAGTCAAAAGCTTAAATAACTGGAACCAAATAAACAAACAGAAACAATCTACAAAACCTACGTTTTTATTCCAAGGCATTGGTCTATGAAATGATTGGCCTCATGAGAAAACCAACATACTGCATATGCGAAAACAAAGACGCAGATCAGCTTTGTGGTAACCGTGAAGATGATTAGAGATAGTACAATCCCTCTTCTAAGAATCTTCCTAAATTCGAAATTCCCAGCCTCTAGCCTGCTTCTGTGACTGTACAGGCCAGTCTGTGTCAGACCTGATCAGAACCCTAAATTGTTGGTTTTCTTATGTCGCCGCTCATATGTCTACATAAAAAACATTAACTTTTCACATACATGAACAAATTCTTTCCGTGGTTTCTGTACAATAATATGAAATGTCATTTTTACTTTGGATACAGTAAAACGTATTGGTATGAATTAACATGCATATTCAACAACAACAATTATACATTCTAACTCTCCAAATCATACGAACAACTTTTACATGAAGTGATATGAGCCGCCTCATGGGAAAACCAACAATCTGCATAGGCGAAAACAAAGACGCAGATCAGCTTCGCAATAACCGCGAAGCTGATCAGAGCCTTTGTTTTCGCTACTCGGATAGTATTATTCCTCTTCTACTTAAATCCTAAATCTCAAGCTTCTAGCTCTTTTCTGTGCTTGTACAGGCTGGTTTGTGTCGGACCTGTTCGGAAACCACATTGTTGGTTTTCCCATGAGGCGGCTCAAATAGCAAAAATTAGAGTGATATGCAGCATTGCATCAGGAAAACATGTCCATGGAATGTATACCTCTTTATACCCGATTTTTATAGTGAAGATGGGGTATACAGGGGTATTACCTATTTTTCTTATTATTGATCCAAAACATTGATTGTGTGTACTTGTAAGAACCGCCTCACCCAGGCAGTTCTAACAAGTGCCCACAATCTATATTTTGGAGCAATTATAAGGAAAATAGTTCTACCCCTGTATACCCCTAGTTCTACTAGATAAAAGTGGGGTTTAAAGGGGTATACTTTTCACAGACATGTTTTCCTGATAAATCCTTTCTAAAATCTACTGGGGAAACTGCAAGTGGGTAAAACCCAAAATGGGGCGAAATAGCGAGAAAATGGGTGTTAAAATGAAACAAATACATTGCAACATTTTTTTAAATCAAACAATTGAAAGTACTTGTCAGGAAATATCCAAGATATGTTATTTTCTATAAAATATATATAACACATAGACAAAAAAAGAGATAATTGCATGCAAAATGTATTAAACATGATAAAAACATATCAAACTAGAATTTGTTTTCTATGTGGAAACTGATGTCTCCCCCCTTTCTACGTGCATGTCCAAAATATGCAAGCAAGAGTTATAGTTCTTGTGCATCACATATCCTGTCATTCTGTTTTATAAGTGTACCAAGTTTCATTGAAATATCTCTTACGGTTTTCAAGTTATAGAGGGGGCACAAAAGTGTTTGGAAAATAATCAAAGGGAAATAACTCCAAAGATATGAAAGCAAAAGTAATGATTCTTGTGCATCATGCTTTATAAGTGTACCATGTTTCATTGAAAAATCTCTAATGGTTTTTGAGTTATAGAGCAGACACGAAATTGAATGAAAAATAATCAAAGGGAAATAACGCCAAAGATATGAAAGCAAGAGTTATAATTTTTGTGCATGACACATCGTCTCATCATGCTTTATAAGTGTACCAAGTTTCACTGAAATTTCTCTTACGGTTTTCAAGTTATAGGGTGGACACAAAATTGTATGGAAAATAATCAAAGGGAAATTACTCCAAAGATATGCAAGCAAGAGTTATGGTTCTTTAACACGACACGTAATCTCATCATGCTTTATAAGTGTACCAAGCTTCATTGAAATAACTCTTACGATTTTCGAGTTATAAAGCGGACACGAAATTGTATGGAAAATAATCAAAGGGAAATAACTCATAAAATACTCAAGCCAGAGTTATGGTTCTTGTGCATGACACATCGTCTAGATCATGCTCAATAAGTGTACCAAGTTTTATTGAAAAATCTTAAACGGTTTTCAAGTTATACAGCGGACACGAAATTGTATCGAAAATAAACAAAGGGAAATAACTCCAAAAATACTCAAGCCAGAGTTATGGTTCTTGTGCATGACACATCGTCTCGTCGTGGTCTACAAGTGTACCAAGTTTCATTGAAAAATCTTTAACGGTTTTCAAGTTATACAACGGACACGAAATTGTATCGAAAATAATCAAAGGGAAATAACTCCAAAAATACTCAAGCCAGGGTTATGGTTCTTGTGCATGACACATCGTCTCATCGTGGTCTACAAATGTACCAAGTTTCATTGAAAAATCTTTAACGGTTTTCAAGTTATACAGCGGACACGAAATTGTATCGAAAATAATCAAAGGGAAATAACTCCAAAAATACTCAAGCTAGAGTTATGGTTCTTAAGCATGACACATTGTCTCGTCGTGGTTTACAAGTGTACCAAGTTTCATTGAAAAATCTTTAACGGTTTTCAAGTTATAGAGCGGACACGATTTGTGACGGACAGACAGACAGACAGACGCACGGGGGAAAACAATATGTCTCCCGACCCTGTCGGGGGGAGACATAATTCATTGTAAATTATAATTAGCATTTCTAAATTGCTTTAATGGTGGTGAGTAGCTTTTTGTTTTCTTGCATTTAAGAAGCAAGGTGTTGTTGTTTTTTTTTTTGTTTTTTTTTCAAAAACAACAAGCAGTAATGGCAATAACAAGAAATTTACTACTAAATACCTTAACTGTACCCAGGTTACCACGTTACCCCTTGTGAGCAAGGTGTGCACATGGTGTGTCATGTGAGCCTGTGCATGAGAAAACCAACAATTTGGGTTTCCGACCAGGTCTGACACAAACCGGCCTGTACAGTCACAGAAGATGGTCAGAGGCTTGAAATTTTGTATTTAAGTAGGAGAGGGATCGTACTATCCGTGTAGCAAAAACAAAGGCGCTGATCAGCTTCGCGGTTACCGCGAAGCTGATCTGCGGCTTTGTTTTTGCCCATGCAAATTGTTGGTTTTCTCATGCACAGGCTCATGTATTGATGCCTAGATCACATTTGACCTACCATTAGCTTGTGATGATCAAACGATGCCAAGTTTTGTATTTTTCGTATGATCTCCACATTGTGACCCTACGATGTCCCTACGTTTCTACGGCTTCCTAAGGGTAGCCCATAGACACTTCGTGCGGGCGCTGTACTCAGACTCTGCGATGATCTTGCAGTCACTGCAAAATTGTTTAGGATAATTTGGGGACAAAAAATCATTCGGGAAAAGTAGGAAGACTGCAAATCGTAGGGACTCCTCACGGACATGGCATGGGCTCCGTACAATTTCCAAAAAGTGTGTGGATACCCTACAATTTACTTAGGATCTCCCTACGGTTCCGACTCAGAACAGCGACAAAGGCCACAGCATTAAATCATACGATGCCCGTATGAATTTTATTAAACACATACTTCTTAGCCCACAATGTCTTAAAAAATCGTAGAGAAAATCGCAGACCACAAAATTGTACACATCATGAGAAACACAACATGTTTTTGGAACAGACCTGACACAAAATGAACTGTTCAAGAGCAGAATAGGACTAGAGGCTGGAAATTTTGGATCTAGAAAGTAGAAGAATTGTACTATCCATGTAGCGAAAACAAAGGTGTTGATCTCCTTCGCAGTTACTGCAAAGCTGATATGCGCCTTTGTTTTAACATGTGCAAAATGTTGGTTTTCTCATGATGCAGCTCAATTCATGTTATTGCATTACATGTATAAATGAGTAAAGTGTTATCAAAAGAACCAGAGGAAAATAATAAGAATATCAAAATTTAATTGTAATTGATTATGCATAAGTAAAACTAAAATGCCATCATGTCTTAGCAATAAGCCATTTACAGTCTACATGAACAAACACTGTAAATTTGGAACTTTTTAATTCCAAAACATTCATAAATTCTAGAATTATTCAGAAGTTGGTATACTAGCATTCTTAACACTATCTAGCGAGGCTTTTAATAGCTATATAGCGAGAGCCTTGCATGTAAGAGGCAACAAATACATATTAGCAAAAAACATTTCCAAACTGTCAGGTTCTAGCTATCATATACAATTTTTTCATGTGGAATTTTCCCAAAGCCCAAATTAATTTCTATGGTACCCAATAAGGAGGGGAGAAAATAGAAAAAGTATGCAGATTTCTTCACCATCCTTGGGACCATGAATTTATTACTGTTTATTATGTCAAAAGATAGCTGAGATCAGTCAGGACTCGAACCAGCCAGCTAAGTCTCTAAAACTTCTTAGCATCTTAGCTAATTTAACCACTTTTGTATGGGAGAACATAGGGGCTTTTCAGGCTGAACATATGCACAGGCTGATCTACACCTTGTGCTCACATGTGGCTCAAACTGGTTCAGGAACTGACTTGGGGCTATACCAGCCATGACTTGGTGAACATGAGTCATGCCTTGGTGCACATGAGCCATGCCTAGGTGCACTAGAAGCATGACTTGGTGCACATGAACCATGACTTGGTGCACATGACCCATGCCCTGGTGCACATGAGCCATGCCTTAACTTGGTGCACAGGAGCTATGCCTTGGTACACATGAGCCATGACTTGGTACACATGAGCCATGACTTGGTGCACATGAGCTATGCCTTGGTACACAAGCTATGCCTTGGTACACATGAGCCATGACTTGGTGCACAGGAGCTATGCCTTGGTACACGAGCCATGACGGCTCAAGGGCACTATTGGGGACCATACGTTAGGATCACAGACCTATATATATATATATATATATATATATATATATATATATATATATATATATATATATATATATATATATATATATATATATATACAAGTACTAATACCTCTAATACCTCCTCATCTCCATATATATATATATATATATATATATATATATATATATATATATATATATATATATATATATATATATATATATATATATATCACACCAATACATAAATCAGGTGCTCTTCAATACATATCCGATATATCCGATTACCTTCACTGCTCGATACAAATCATACATCTTATATCTGGCTGGCAAAAAGGATGCTGCCTAATGGCCACATCAGTATCGTGAAAGGTAAACAAGTCGATCATTTTACAAATCAATATCATTAATCTTTATACATGGACGTGAACAGCTAACTCAAGCGGGACCTCGCAATAATCATAGGTTGAAAAGACGATAGGTTGACAAGTCGACAAGTCGACAATTCAGTATTGTCACAATCTGTATATCAACAGTTACCACTAACCCTAACACCAACCTAAGCCTAACCATAACCTAACCGTAACCCTAACCCTAACATGATCTTTGTTATAGACAATAGCACTAGGTCAACAGGTCGACAAGTCGACAGGTCGACAAGTCGACAAGTCAACAATTCACTATTGAAAAATGGTCATTATTCACTCATTCTGTATATCAACAGTTAACTCTAAACCTAACACAATCCTAACACCAACCTAACCCTAACCCTAACCTAACCCTGATCCTACCCGGATCTTTGTTATTGACAATAGCTCTAGGTCAACTGGTCGACAAGTCGACAGGTCGACAAGTCGACAAGTCGACAAATCACTATTGATTATGTATACATGTAAATGGATGTGTAGATGCCCTCATTAATGGTCATTATTGTCCATATCTATAGATTAACAGTTAAAAATCAGAAATCAGAATTGGCTAGGGAGATGGATCTTCTGTAATGTCCACATCCGTAAATCGACAGGTTGACAACTCGACAGGTCGACAAGTCGACAAGTCGACAAATCAGTATGAGTGGTGTATACAAATGGAGGTGGAGATGTGGGTCAACCGGATCTTTGTTATTGACATATTGTCCCAATCTGTATGTCAACAGTTAACCCTACCCCTAACCCAACCCTAACCCTAACCACACACTAACCCTAAGCCTAACCCTAACTTAACCCTAACCCTTACAGGATTTTTGTTATTGACAAGAGCACTAGGGCGACAGGTCGACAGGTCGACAAGTCGACAAGTCGACAAATCAAAATTGTCAAAATATATAAATGGATAGGTAGGTATAGTCCAAGCGGAAATACAAGGACTAAGTGCATGATGGGAAAAAGAGCCTATGTGGTATATAGCTGTCAATACATAATAATCATCATATACCTGAAGCATGATCGCATACGACGCCTGGGGGGCAAGCACTAACCCTAACCCTAGCCCAGCCCTAACCCTAACCACACACTAACCGTAACACTAACCCTAATCTAACCCTAACCCTAACCGGATCATTGTTATTGACAATAGCACTAGGTCGACAGGTCGACAAGTCGACAGGTCGACAAGTCGACAAATCAATATTGCCAAAATTGCTAACACTAACCCTAATCTAACCATAACTCTAACCGGATCTTTCTTATTGACAATAGCACTAGGTCGACAGGTTGACAAGTCGACAAGTCGACAAATCAATATTGCCAAAATATATAAATGGATAGGTAGGTATAGTCCAAGCGATACTACAAGGACTAAGTGCATGATGGGAAATAGAACCTATGTGGCACATTTAGCTGTCAATACATAATAATCATCATATACCTGAAGCGGGACAGGCATGATCGCATACGACGCCTGGGGGGCAAGCCCCCCCTCGACCCCCATGCTAAAGAAAGAATCCTCCGAGATTACTTTCTCTGGCAATATCGACATGTGATAAGCCTTTAAGTTTCCAGTGGATATGCGGCTGTACATCTAAATATGTCATTTATCTGTCGACCTATGAGATTGGGAGAAGGGTCCTCAGTAATGGTCATTATTGTCCCATTCTGTATGTCAACATTTAACCCTAACCCTAACCCCAACCCAGCCATAAACCTAACCACACACTAACCCTAACCCTAACCCTAACCGGATCTTTGTTGTTGACAATAGCACTAGGTCGACAGGTAGACAAGTCGACAAGTCGACAGGTCGACTTACCCTAGCCCAGCCATAAACCGAACCACACACTAACCCTAACCCTAACCGGATCTTTGTTGTTGACAATAGCACTAGCTCGACAGGTCGACAAGTCGACAGGTCGACAAGTCGACAGGTCGACAAGTTGACAATTTAATTTTGGCAGTACATATAAATGACATATATAGATGTTTGTTGTTGACAAAAGCACTAGGTCGACAGGTCGACAAGTCGACAAGTCGACAGGTCGACAAGTCGACAAGTCGACAAATCAATATTGCCGAAATATATAAATGGATAGGTAGGTATAGTCCAAGCGGAAGTACAAGTACTAAGTGCATGATGGGAAAAAGAACCTATGTGGTACATATAGCTGTCAATAGATAATAATCATCATATACCTGAAGCATGATCGCATACGACGCCTGGGGGCAAGCCCCCCGACCCCAAAGCTAAAGAAAGAATCCTCCGAGATAGGTTTGTCTGGCAACATCGACATCTGATAAGCCTTTAAGTTTCCAGTGGATATGCGGCTGTACATCTATATATGTCATTTATCTGTACTGCCAAAACTGAATTGTCGACTTGTCGACTTGTCGACCTGTCGACTTGTCTACCTGTCGACCTATGAAATTGGGAGAAGGGTCCTCATTAATGGTCATTATTGTCCCAATCTGAGTGTCAATAATGCCAAAATTGCTAACACTAACCCTAATCTAACCATAATCCTAACCGGATCTTTCTTATTGACAATAGCACTAGGTCGACAGGTCGACAGGTCGACAAGTCGACAAATCAATATTGCCAAAATGTATAAATGGACAGGTAGGTATAGTCCAAGCGGAACTACAAGGACTAAGTGCATGATGGGAAATAGAACCTATGTGGCACATTTAGCTGTCAATACATAATAATCATCATATACCTGAAGCGGGACAGGCATGATCGCATACGACGCCTGGGGGGCAAGCCCCCCCCCCTCGACCCCCATGCTAAAGAAAGAATCCTCCGAGATTACTTTCTCTGGCAATATCGACATGTGATAAGCCTTTAAGTTTCCAGTGGATATGCGGCTGTACATCTAATTATGTCATTTATCTGTACTGCCAAAACTGAATTGTCGACTTGTCGACTTGTCGACCTGTCGACTTGTCGACCTATGAGATATGGAGAAGGGTCTTCAGTAATGGTCATTATTGTCCCATTCTGTATGTCAACATTTAACCCTAACCCTAACCCTAGCCCAGCCATAAACCTAACCACACACTAACCCTAACCCTAACCCTAACCGGATCTTTGTTGTTGACAAAAGCACTAGGTCGACAGGTAGACAAGTCGACAAGTCGACTTACCCTAGCCCAGCCATAAACCGAACCACACACTAACCCTAACCTTAACCGGATCTTTGTTGTTGACAATAGCACTAGCTCGACAGGTCGACAGGTCAACTAGTCGACAGGTCGACAAGTCGACAGGTCGAAAAGTCGACAATTTAATTTTGGCAGTACATATAAATGACATATATAGATGTTTGTTGTTGACAATAGCACTAGGTCGACAGGTCGACAAGTCGACAAGTCGACAGGTCGACAAGTCGACAAGTCGACAAATCAATATTGCCGAAATATATAAATGGATAGGTAGGTATAGTCCAAGCGGAAGTACAAGTACTAAGTGCATGATGGGAAAAAGAACCTATGTGGTACATATAGCTGTCAATAGATAATAATCATCATATACCTGAAGCATGATCGCATACGACGCCTGGGGGACAAGCCCCCCGACCCCAAAGCTAGAGAAAGAATCCTCCGAGATAGGTTTGTCTGGCAACATCGACATCTGATAAGCCTTTAAGTTTCCAGTGGATATGCGGCTGTACATCTATATATGTCATTTATCTGTACTGCCAAAACTGAATTGTCGACTTGTCGACTTGTCGACTTGTCGACCTGTCGACTTGTCGACTTGTCGACCTTTCGACTTGTCGACTTATCGACCTGTCGACCTGTCGACCTTTGAAATTGGGAGAAGGGTCCTCATTAATGGTCATTATTGTCCCAATCTGAGTGTCAATAATGCCAAAATTGCTAACAACCCTAATCTAACCATAACCCTAACCGGATCTTTCTTATTGACAATAGCACTAGGTCGACAGGTCGACAAGTCGACAGATCGACAAGTCGACAGGTCGACAAGTCGACAGGTCGACAAGTCGACAATTTAATTTTGGCAGTACATATAAATGACATATATAGATGTTTGTTGTTGACAATAGCTCGACAGGTCGACAAGTCGACAAGTCGACAGGTCAACAAGTCGACAAGTCGACAGGTCGACAAGTGGACAGGTCGACAAGTCGACAAGTCGACAAATCAATATTGCCAAAATATATAAATGGATAGGTAGGTATAGTCCAAGCGGAACTACAAGGACTAAGTGCATGATGGGAAATAGAACCTATGTGGCACTAGGTCGACAGGTCGACAAGTCGACAAGTCGACAGGTCGACAAGTCGACAAAGCGACAAATCAATATTGCCGAAATATATAAATGGATAGGTAGGTATAGTCCAAGCGGAAGTACAAGTACTAAGTGCATGATGGGAAAAGGAACCTATGTGGTACATATAGCTGTCAATAGATAATAATCATCATACACCTGAAGCATGATCGCATACGACGCCTGGGGGGTAAGCCCCCCCCGACCCCAAAGCTAAAGAAAGAATCCTCCGAGATAGCTTTGTCTGGCAACATCGACATCTGATAAGCCTTTAAGTTTCCAGTGGATATGCAGCTGTACATCTATATATGTCATTTATCTGCACTGCCAAAACTGAATTGTCGACTTGTCGACTTGTCGACCTGTCGACCTGTCGACCTATGAGATTGGGAGAAGGGTCCTCATTAATGGTCATTATTGGCTCAATCTGAGTGTCAACAGTTAACCCTAACCCTAACCCTAATCTTTGTTGTAGACAATAGCACTAGCTCGACAGGTCGACAAGTCGACAAGTCGACAAATCAATTTTGGCAGTACAGATAAATGAGATATATATAGATGTACAGCAGCATATCCACTGGAAACTTACAGGCTTATCACATGCTAATGACAATAACAAAGATCCGTTTGACCAACAGGTCGACAGGTCGACATATTGTCCCAATCTGTATGTCAACAGTTAACCCTAACCCTAACCCAACCCTAACCCTAACCAAACACTAACCCTAACCCTAAACATTCATCAAGACTTCTCCATAATACATACTAAATATATATTCTGGTTACCTGTTTTTCCAATATTGATTTTTGGAAGCGGGTAACCAGCCGATAATGCAAAAAAGGTAAATCGACGGACATTTAAAAGAACTAAATGCATGGTTTGAAAGAAAGAGAAGGGTCCCCATTAATACACTTGACCCGCCATGACTTGGTACACATGAGCCATGACTTGGTACACATGAGCCGTGACTTGGTGCACATGAGCCATGACTTGGTGCACAACAGCTATGCCTCAGTGCACATGAGCTATGTGCTGAAACTTTGACATATGCTTCAAGCTATGAATTGTGACAATACATGCTTTTAATAGTGGCACTATATTAAAGGTTGAAGAAAATGGTGCAGGATGATCCATGCTTATATACACTAAAAGCTAGTTATCACTAGGCCTTGCTTCTACCAAATGAATTATACAATTAATGTGTGACACAATTTTCAGAATTCTGCAGAATATTGCAACAAAGCTGCCTTTGGACTATAATTAAATGAGCCGCATCGTGAGAAAACCGGATTTTTGCCTGTGCGGAAACAAAGGCGCAGATCAGCTTCGCGGTCACAGCTGATCAGCGCCTTTGTTTTCGCTACACGGATAGTACATTTCCTCTTCTTCTTATATCCGAAATTTCAAGCTTCTAGCCTGCTTCTGAGCTTGTACAGCCCGGTTTGTGTCGGACCTGGTCGGAAACCCAAATTGTTGGTTTTCTCACGCAGAGTCTCAAAATATGTTTTAATCAGCAAATAGTGGCACAGGAAAATTGGCAATGATGGATGCTGCCAGAAGGGCATGGTAGGTGTGTTTGGGAAACAGTTTCAAAAATTGACAATCCTGACATCACTTTAGCTTTCGGCCATGGACACAAGGCATTTAATAAAATAGATGCTTGCTGCCATTTCTAAAGGTCCTGTTACTTAAGGACAAATTTGGGGGTTATTTTTCTACATTTAAAAATATGTTTAAGTCCACTTAAAACTCACTCAATGCTGTTAAATAGTACACTCAAGCATGCTCTTATTTATTACTGTTAGTTCGGAAGTATTTGCATGACTTTTACTTCGTGATTTTCCCATTTTCAAATTACAAAACTTGTTCTTCAATTCGTCAGAGAGTATTAGTGTAGTCTAAAAAGCTGAGTGAAACTTTTTTATTTGTAAGAACTTTGAATTAGCAAGGCAATAAACTCGCAAATATTGGCGAAAATAAAGATCTAGCGATTATTTCCGGATTTACAGTAATAAATAAAGTTTTTCTCAAATAAACATTCATCTTCACACCGATGAATGGAACAATGAGTATTTATTAATGAAATCGCTGTTACAGAGAGACAAAATTGAGCCACCCCATGGGAAAACCAACAATCTACCTAAGCAAAACAAAGGCGCAGATCAGCTTCGCAGTAACTGCGAAGCTGATCAGCGTCTTTGTTTTCGCAACATGGATAGTACAATTCTTCTACTTTCTAAAACCAAAATTTCCAGCCTCTAGCCATCTTCTGTGCTTGTACAGCCCGGTTTGTGTCGGACCTGTTCGGAAACCAATTTGTTCGTTTTCCCACGAGGCAGCTCAAATGATTTGACTTACAAAAGTAACAAAATGAGACGTGTCGAGATAAAATCTGTGTTGGATTTCTGACCTGTGTATAAGACTAAAATCGGCCTTTACTCTGAGCCACCTCGTGGAAAAACCAACAATGTGGTTTCCGAACAGGTCTGATACAAACCAGCCTGTACAGCTACATGAGCAGGCTAGAAACTTGAAATTTCGGATTTAGGTAGAAGAGGAATTGTACTACCCGAGTAGCGAAAACAAAGGCGCTGATCAGCTTAGCGGTTACCGCGAAGCTGATCTGCGTCTTTATTTTCGCATCTGCAGATTGCTGGTATTCCCATGAGGCCGCTCACTCTAAAGTTGTCTTATTTCAGCTGCATTAAGAATAAAAAGGCTTTCTGTATATGCGAAAACAAAATATACAGATCAACTGTGCAGTAACTGCATAGCTGATCAGCGCCATTGTTTCCACATCACGGATGGTACAATTCCTCTTCTACATCCCACATTTTGTGGCTGCACAGGCAGGTTTGTATAATAAGAGCCGCATCGTGAGAAAACCGGATTTTTGCCTAGGCGAAAACAAAGGCGCAGATCAGCTTCGCGGTAACCGCGAAGCTGATCAGCGCCTTTGTTTTCGCTACTCAGATAGTACAATTCCTCTTCTACCTAAATCCGAAATTTCAAGCTTCTAGCTTTTTTCTGAGCTTGTACAGGCCGGTTTGTGTCGGACCTGGTCGGAAATCCCGAAGACCGGTTTTCTCGCATCGCGGCTCATAAGACTGGTGGTCGTAAACCAGTTTCCCGGTGTCGCGGCTCAATGGATGCAGATTTTCTCAACAAGTGTGGGCGTAGACTTGATAATGATGAATGAATACAATGTCATATTGGCATCAATCGTTCAAAGTTCACAAATCATGTAGTATTTAAAATACAATTTCAAAGTTGAAAATTCATTTTAATACCAGACACACATATTTTTTCTGCCATTTTAACAGCAAACATATCAATGAGAATGACTATATTCATAGAGCAATTTACAGGGAAAAATGGAAATGAGACAATATTATAAGAAAATGTCATTTTTCTCTTTCAGCCATACATAAAAGATGTACAGAGCAACCAACATCTCTGGACGCCATAAGGACATACCGTCAGGAAAACATGTCCGTGAAATGTATACCCACTCATACCCCACTTTTATATAGCATAACTGGGGTATACAGGGGTATATCTATTTTTATTTTTGCTCCATAACATAGATTGTGGGTACTCATTAGAACAGCCTTGGCGAGGCAGCTCTAATGTGTACCCACAATCTATGTTTTGAGCGAAAATAAGAAAATATCATTTTTTCCAGTGAAAATTTTCATTTTTACAGCCAAAAACATTTGTTTATTGCACTGGCGTGTTTTCGTAATGCTCTGTTATAAGGATGTTATTTACTGACAATAAAAGTCACTAATTTAGTGTTCGCAGGAACGCCAGGATAAAGAGTCATGATCAAAAGGTGGCAGCTTTGGGATGAGATAATCTGATAAGCAAGAACATGAGGTTTGACTGTTTCCCATTTAGCTGCTTTAGTGACAGAACCTCATCTGGCCTCACCCCACCCCAGCCTCCAGGTTATAAAACTTTTTTCGTGCTCACCTCGCCTAAGCATAAAATTTTAACATTTATGAGCAGGATAAATTTTAGTCTGAGATGGGCATGAAAAAGTTTTATAACCTGGTTGCAAATGAAAGTATTGAACATGAATTTATATTTCATGTTCAACATAGCTGCAAATGAAACTTGTCTTGCTAAGGATAAAGTGCCAACAATCCGGATAAATGACTGGCTCTGTTAATTCTAAACCTGAATCTCCTACCAATTACGGTTATTTCAGTTACAGTATTTGTGAGTAGTTTAAATTTCATGCTCAGCTGAGTTGAGCATGAAAGTTTTATAACCTTGCAACCTTGTATTTGGATAACCATAAAGAAGTACCCGCTCCAACATTTTCGTAAAAATTTTGTGCGTAGTTGGTAAAGTACTGCCATAATATTAGTTCGAAAGGCCAGAATACCTGCATAAAGAGGGCTGCAGGTTTCAGAAAACAGAAACAATGGGAACAATGCTGCACTTTCTCTTATATAAATAAGTGTATATGCGCATTTATTTTATTTGAACACAGATAGTGAGGATACATTCGAACAACCTTGAACGGCTGATACACAACATACACATTTACATGTATATTCAGAACTAACTAAATCAATCATGCCAATTTTCATAAGATTTCAGACAAGGACTTTGAAAATTGAAGTAAAAATGAGGTCTGCCCTAAAATGTTGGGAGTTTTCTGTATTTTTCTTTCAAAAAGTTGGGAGTCCATGTTTCGGTATTACACATTCATGTCAACACAAGTGACCTGTCCTCCCTCCAACACAAGGTCCCGCCTCTGTCTGTCTAAGCCACGCCAAAAAGACTAGATAAGCGGAGTATTTGATGACAACAAACTTATAATTCTGCTTATTTCTCCATAAAAACCTACAAAATGGGTACTCATCAGAATTGCCACGGAAAGGAGATTCTAATGAGAACCCACAACGTAAGGTTTTCTTATGAAAAACCAACAAAAAAATAATCATTCAATATCCATCACAATCTCCCCCTTATCTAGTTCCTCTAAGCCCTGCCTCCTGTTCTCAAGGCTCCTCCTCATCCTCCTCCCCCTCCTCATCTTCATCACCTTCCTCACCAACATCCTCCTCCTCTTCTTCTCCCTCCAGATCCTCTTCATCTTCATCATCAAATTCTCCGTTCCCTGCCGCTAAATGTTGTCTCTTCATCTGCAATTATGGTAATGAGCCGTCACATAAGAAAACCCAACAATATGCATCAGAGAAAACAGAGGTGCATATCAGCTGTGCAGTAACTGCATAGCTGATATGCGCCTCTGTTTTCGCTACAAGGATAGAACAATTCCTCTTCATCTTAAATCAGATTCCAAGCTTCTATTTCCTGCTGCCGTACAGCCTGGTCTGGAAATCCAGATTTGATGGTTTTCTCATGCAACGGCTCAGTTTTGCTCCTGGTGTCCCTAAAAATGAGAGTGAACTCACCCAAATGAGCCGCCTCATGAGAAAACCAACAATCTGCATAGGCGAAAACAAAGACGCAGATCAGCTTCGCGGTAACCGCTAAGCTGATCAGCGCCTTTGTTTTCGCTACTCGGATAGTACAATTCCTCTTCTACTTAAATCCGAAATTTCAAGCTTCTAGCTCTTTTCCGTGCTTGTACAGGCCGGTTTGTGTCGGACCTGTTCGTAAACCACATTGTTGGTTTTCCCACGAGGCAGCTCATATGATAATGATGAGAAAGCCCATGATCATAAATGGGACATCAGGAAAACATGTCCTTGAAATAAATACCCCCCTATACCCCACTTTTATATAGTAAAACTAGGCTATGCAGGGGTATGCCAGTCCTATTCTTCTTATTTTTGCTCCAAAACATAGGTTGTGACTACTCGTTAGGCGGTTCTAGTGTTTATCCACATTCTATGTTTTGAAGAAAAATTCAAAATTTTTACACTGAAAATTTTAATTTTTTACAACTTTAAACCAGAGGACCAATGGTCCTGTAAACGCTCACCTGAGACCTGCTGCATATACCAATAAGCATGTTTGAAAAGTATGGTATTTAACCCCAGTGCAGGGGCAGATGACGCCCTTGGGCCATTTTCTTTTTTCAGATTAATCAAAATAATCTGTCCATTTGCCAATTTCCTGCTGGCTTTTCCCTTCAAATGACATTTTAACAGTTTTCCCCATTCAAATGCATAGGCAACCCATGTTGACCTTGCCATAAACTAGGTCAAGGTCATCACAGGGGCATGATTTATATATACATTGGAGTACTTTAGTCATCGATGCTTCATGCCAAGTTTCCTTGAAATCAGTCTATTGGTTTCAGAGAAGAAGATTTTTGAAGGGTTTTTACCATATATGGGCATAACGGCCATCTTGGTCATGTGACCTAAATTATTAATATACACATTGGTTCCCCTATCCTATTGATGCTTCACATAAAATTTGGCTTTAATTGGCCAAGCGGTTTCAGAAGAGAAGATGTTTGAATATTATGGTAATATACATGTATATTGCCCCGGGGTGGGGCCATATAAGCCCTTGGGTTCAACTTTTTTCAGAATCATTAATATTCAGTCCTACAAACTATTTCCTGCAAGATTTTCACGTCAAATGACTTTTTAAAAGTTTTCCCCATTCAAATGCATAGGCGACCTATGTTGACCTTGTCATAAACTTGGTCAAGGTCACCACAGGGTCATGATTTAAATAAACATTGTAGTACTTTAGCCATCCATGCTTCACGCCAAGTTTCTTTGAAATCGGTCCACCTGTTCTGGAGTAGAAGATTTTTGAAGGGATTTTACCGTATATGGGCATGGCGGCCATCTTGGTCATGTGACCTAGATTATTTATACATACATTGATTTCCCCATTCTATAGTTGCTTCAAATAAAATTTGGCTTTGATTGGCCAAGCCGTTTCAGAGGAGAAGACGTTTGAATATTATGGAGATATACATGTATATTGCACCGGGGTGGGGGCACATGAGCCCATGGGGTCCAATTTTTTTCAGAATCATTAATATTCAGTCCTACTGCCCATTTCCTGCACGACTTTCACTTTAAATGACATTTTAAAAAATTTTCCCCATTCAAATGCATTGGCGACCTATGTTGACCTTGCCGTAAAATAGGTCAAGGTCATCATAGGGTCATGATTTATATATACATTGTAGTGCTTGAGCCATCAATGCTTGATGCCAAGTTTTGTTGAAATCGGTCCACCGGTTCTGGAGAAGAAGATTTTTGAAGGGTTTTTACCATATATGGGCATGGCGGCCATCTTGGTCATGTGACCTGGATTTGTTATATATACATTGGTTCCCCCTGCCTACAGATGCTTCATATAAAATTTGGCTTTGATTGGCCAAGTGGTTTCAGAGAAGAAGATCTTTGAAAATGGTGGACGACGGACAGACGACGACGACGGACGGACGCCAGAGCATGGGTATACAATAAGCTCACCTGTGAGCCTTTGGCTCAGGTGAGCTAAAAATCTCTGTATATTGCATGGGCGTGTTTTTGTAATGTAAACTTTTTTCATACCTGAGCAAATTCTTCATCGTCTTCGTCCTCCTCGCCGAACAATTCATTGAGGTTGTCTATAACGGGGAAGTTTTTCCGTACTTCTTCGTCCAGCTCAATACCGCCCTCTTGTTCTATTGATCTGTCAACAATCACTGCCTGTAACCCTGCTTCACAGGCTGCTGCTGCCTCTGTGGGGAGAAAACAAGAGGACCAATGGTCCTGTAAACGCTCACCTGAGATCTGCTGTATATACGAATGATATAGAAAATAGTCCCAGTATAGGGACAGATGAAGCCCTTGGGCCATTTTTTTTTTCAGAATAATCAATATACTGTCCATACAAGTTTTTCCCTTCAAATGACATTTTAACAGTTTACCCATTCAAATACATAGGCAACCCATGTTGACCTTGCCTTAAAATAGGTCAAGGTCATCACAGGGTCATGATTTATACACACATTGTATTACTTGAGTCATCGATGCTTCATGCCAAGTTTATTCGAAATCGGTCCACCGGTTCCGGAGAAGATTTTTGAAGGGTTTATACCATAAATGGGCATAGCGGCCATCTTGGTCATGTGACCTAGATTATTTATATATACATTGATTCCCCCATTCTATAGATGCTTCATATGAAATTTGGCTTTGATTGGCCAAGCGGTTTCAGAGGAAAGGATGTTTGAATATTATGGTAATATACATGTATAATGCCCCGGGGCTGGGGCAAATGAGTCCCTGGGGTCCAATTTTTTTCAGAATCATTAATATTCAGTCCTACTGCCCATTTCCTGCAAGACTTTCACTTAAAATGACATTTTAAAAGTTTTACCCATTCAAATGCATTGGCGACCTATGTTGACCTTGCCGTAAAATACGTCAAGTCATCCAAAGGTCATAATTTATAAACACATTGTAGTACTCTAGTCCCCGATGCTTCAGGCCAAGTTTCGTTGAAATCGGTCCAGTGGTTCCGGAGAAGAAGAATTTTGAAGGGTTTTTATCATATATGGGCATGGTGGCCATCTTGGTCATGTGACCTAAATTATTAAGAAACAAATTGGTTCTCCTTTCCTATAGATGCTTCATATAAAATTTGGCTTTGATTGGCCAAGTGGTTTCAGAGAAGAAGATCTTTGAATATTTTTGTAATATACATGTATATTGCCCCAAGGTGGGGGCAGACCAACCCCTAGGGTCCAAATTTTTTCCAGAATTACCTACCTTCAGTCCATTTGCCCTTTTCCTGCAAGATTTGCCTTTCAAATGACATTTTAACAATTTTTCCCATTCAAATGCATGGGCGACCTATGTTGACCTTGCCGTAAAATAGGTCAAGGTCATCCAAAGGTCATAATTTATAAATACATTGTAGTACTCTAGTCCTTGATGCTTCATGCCAAGTTTCGTTGAAATCGGTTCAGTGGTTCCTGAGAAGAAGAATTTTGAAGGGTTTTTACCATATAAGGGCATGGTGGCCATCTTGGTCATGTGACCTGGATTATTAATAAACAAATTGGGTTCCCCTTCCTATAGATGCTTCATATAAAATTTGGCTTTGATTGGCTAAGTGGTTTCAGAGAAGAAGATCTTTGAATATTTTTGTAATATACATGTATATTGCCCCAGGGTGGGGGCAGACCAACCCCTAGGGTCCAAATTTTTTTCAGAATTACCTACCTTCAGTCCATCTGCCCATTTCCTGCAAGCTTTGCCTTTCAAATGACATTTTAACAATTTTTCCCATTCAAATGCATGGGCGACCTATGTTGACCTTGCCGTAAAATAGGTCAAGGTCATCCAAAGGTCATAATTTATAGATACATTGTAGTACTCTAGTCCCCGATGCTTCATGCCAAGTTTCGCTGAAATCAGTCCAGTGGTTCCGGAGAAGAAGAATTTTGAAGGGTTTTTACCATATATGGGCATGGCGGCCATCTTGGTCATGTGACCTGGATTATTTATAAACACATTGATTCTCCCTTCCTATAGATGCTTCATATAAAATTTGGCTTTGATTGGCCAAGTGGTTTCAGAGAAGGAAATCTTTGAATATTTTTTAATATACATGTATATTGCCCCAGGGTGGGGGCAGACCCACCCCTAGGGTCCAATTTTTTTTTCAAAATTACCTACCTTCAGTCCATTTGCCCATTTCCTGCAAGATTTGCCTTTCAAATGACATTTTAACAATTTTCCACATTCAAATGCATGGGCGACCCATGTTGACCTTGCCATAAAATAGGATGTCAAGGTCATCCAAAGGTCATAATTTATAAACACATTGTAGTACTCTAGTTCCCAATGCTTCATGCCAAGTTTCGTTGAAATCGGTCCAGTGGTTCCGGAGAAGAAGAATTTTGAAGGGTTTTTACCGTATATGGGCATGGCGGCCATCTTGGTCATGTGACCTGGATTATTTATAAACACATTGATTCCCCCTTCCAATCATAGCGTACACATCTCTTATTAAATTTCTGTGCATTTTTTCTTCCCTGAACCATGAAGTTGGCATATGGTTTCAACTATAAAACTGGGCAATAAAGTGTTGCTGATTCTGCAGCTCACTGCAGGGGATGTGTAATTAGCTGATAATGTCAGATAAAAAATATTTTCATCAATGTGCAAAATCGTTAATATTTCCACGGCAGGGAATCACGTGACTATACAACAACAACAATGGCGGATTATGACTAAAACTTCTTCGATACTGGTAAGGTTTTCTATGATTATTCTGGGTATACGTGTCTGATTTGCACGAGGTTTGAAGCAGATACCGCGGAAAATATACAGATGCATGTGCATCATAACAGATTATAGAGAAAATATATATTTTAAACACTATTGACGAGCAAACACATTTTTCTCCTGGAATGGGTTCACACAACAAAGAGATGAAACGCAAACACGGGCTATATTTCTTATTTTTGCGTGTTTATTTATGCCCTTTATGTATAGAATGCTCACAGAGTATAGTAAAAAAGCATTTCAAAGCCAAAATTATATTTTTTCTGCAGAGTTTGCTGTCGAGGAAACGGTTTTCAATAATGAATGGGTTCACATAGGAAATCTTCAAATGATAGAGTTCACACTGCCAGAATGCCTCTTAGCAAAATTGTTCCCATTTGTCTACAACTAACAGGCGGTACTCAGCTAGCCTGTTTAAAATGCAAAATACTTAACCTTGATAAATATTCAGATTTCAAAATGCATCAACATGAATTGGTTTCTTCGCTTTCGGAGTGGAAGATCCTTTCATTTCAAGATTAAACCCAGCCTGCAGTTTTCCAGTGGATAACGTCGTCATGTCATAAAAATCATATGACCACACGTGTATATACACTTTTGCGGAAAAACGTAACGTCATTGACGACGTCCGTAACAACAATGTAAATTTTCATTGAAAATATTTCCACTTCAAAGGCGATAAAATCCTATTTTAAAAGTCATATGATAAAACGAATCTTACACTCGTGGTCATTTCATATGAAATTTATTGAACTCGTCGAAGGCTCGTTTAATAAATTTCATATAAAATGACCACTCGTGTAAGATCCTCTATATATTACTCAACAATTCACATAATAGAGCTGATCTATAAATTTCGATTTTAACACACCATAAACGGAATAAAATCGTTTTAGACCTTCAGTTTCTTTAGCTTTTCCACCATTGCACTGAAAAATCCCGCCAAACTTTTGACTGTACCGCAAATGTTTACATATGTTTGCTACGTTCTGAACGCGTTGAAATGACGTTATACCGTCTAACGTCAAGGTAACATGACTTATGGGATAGCTGACGTCATAATTTAATCAAAATGGCGTCAAAACGGCGCAAAATAACGCAATGCTAATCCGCCCAGTGATTTATCACTCATTATATCACTGCATTTTACCATTGGCTTCTATAGGCAGGGTGTGTTAGATCTTTCAATACGAAGCTTTTATCATTCACAAACTATCTTCAGTTCCACATCCAAATGAAACTGCACTAGATTCTACATCGACCAACATGCTTCATATGCGAACTTTCAGTTCAGTTTTCTCAGTTTCCATCAGTAACACAGATCTGATTATTATAAGATTAATTTACCATACATTTTCGCCAGAGCAAAGTGAGCAAATTTTGTATGTTATTTAAGGATTGAAATTCAGATTTTAGCTTTCTCTGGATGATGAAAAACATTAGGCTGTTTTAATGTCTCCGAGAAGCCCGATTGAAATTCAGATGATGATGAAAAACATTAGGCTGTTTTAATGTCTGTGAAGCCCTTCTCAGAGACATTAAAACAGCTAATGTTTTTCATCATCCAGTGAAAGCTAAAATCTGAATTTCAATACTTATATTTACATTTTATATTATCAATCAAGTATCAGATTTTTAATTGCGCATATCACCGTTCATTTTCATATTATTTGACATTAAATCCCACTTGACGTAATTTTGGAACAGCCAAAACGTCAAATTTTCGCGCCTAACGTCATGGCGATACGCGACCAACGTCACAACAACAAGAGTAAACAAACAACGTCACTGGATGGGTTTTGATGTCGCCCCGCCCATAGGCGTGGCCTCTAGATCACGTGACTTAATGTTTTTCATTGGGAAATGAAGAACAACAAGAAAGATACTTTCACCTAGGGCGTTGCAATAAAAATTTAAATATAGTGTATTGTAAACATGTACAAGTATATTTGTTTAGGGAATGTGTTATTTTGTTTGTGTTGACTTTGTTTATTTGTTTTCTATTCAATCAGTTGAATTACATGTATTGATAATTATTACAAAAATATCTCAAATTTGTGTTGTGTGCTAGCGGAGTAGAGCACCCCATAAAACTATCACCATTCTTCTTTTTCATGTTTGAAATAGAAATGACCCTGTTGCAACTTTTAATCATTTTCTACAGGTACAAACAAAACAACAATAGAACAAACAATATAACGACTCTCCCGGTAATTTACTATAGTTTGTTTAGCTTGATGGCAGAAACTCATAAATTTGGCGGTACATTTGGTCTGCTAGGTTCTCTTATTGACCACATTCTTATCAATAGTTGCGAAAAATTATGCTTATCTGGAACTATAAGCATTACATGACTTATACTATTGTAAAATGACAAACAAGTTGACACACTTTTGTAAAATTAATGTCATTGAAGCACTATAAAATTGTCGATTTTAAGTTTAAATCATCTAATCAGAACTGGGATACCGTTTTAACATGTGTTTTTTTTTATGTTGAAATGGCCTGGGATTGTTTTACGTAAAACTATTTTTTTCGGTTTCTGACATTGTGGCCCCATTGAAGAAAGAAGATATTGAAACAAAGAACTGTACCTTGGATGAACTCGGATATTTTAGAAAGCATTAGATATAGGGATGAAACTTTGAATAAATTCAGGAAAAGCAAAATTTTATAAAGAATATTTTAAACTTAGGAATATTGTGCAGAGAGAAATAAGATTAAGAATATTCGGCAAATAAAATTTTAAAATGGTTGTTCAAAATTTCAAGAATGTTATGCTGGCAGCAATGCTGAACCTGAGCCCTTCTAAAAGTACAGGAACAGACAATATTCCTGCTAGATTTGTAAAAGATGCAGCTTCGATTCTTGCATAACCCATTTTGCATATCATAAACCTTTCATTTGAACAAAATACGGTCCCGAATGATTTGAAAAGTGCAATAATGGTCCCATTATTAAAGAAAAATAAACTGTTATGTTAGAAATTATAGACCAGTAAGTGTGTTATCATTTGTATCTTAAATCTTGAGAATGGTTGTTAATACACAACTGGAATATTATCTTATGAAGAAAAAAATTCTGTTTGACTTTCAGTCTGGTTTTCGAAGCCAATTCTCAACTTAACTTATGTTCAACCTATCCATTTCCAACTATGTATCACGTGCCGACTGATATTACTTTGATACCTGTAAGTACAGTATTTGTTCTCTCTTCTTATATGCATGCTTGTCCTGAAAACTTAATCGTGTTATTAGGACGCAAGATAGCGTTGATAATTTGTTAACTCGTAGTCTAACAATTCTCTTACTAAAATAGAAGTGTGAACTCTATCATTGAAAGATTTCCTAATGTGAACCCATTCCTTATTAAAAATCGTTTCGTCAACACTAAAAACCATCGGAAAAATAAAATTGAAGATTTAATCCGCTTTTTATTTCACTCTGTGAGCATTCTATACATAAGGGGCATAAATAAACACACAAAAGTAAGAAATATAGACTGTGTTCGTGCGTCATCTCTTCGTTGTGTGAACCCATTCCAGGAGAAAAAAGTGATTGCTCGTCAATAGTATTAAAAATAGATGTTTATCCTAAAATCAAGTATGATGGGCCTAAATCTGTATATTTTCCGCGGTATCTGCTTCAAACCCCGTGCAAATCTGACAAGTATTACCAGAATTACCAAAGAAAATCTTACCTTTATCGGAGAAGTTTTAGTCATAATCCGCCATTGTTGTTGTTGTTTAGTCACGTGATTCCCTGCCGTGATTTCATGTAGAAAACGGATTGAAAATGCAATTTTGTTAAAAATATTCTGATAATTATGAATTTCTACTTTGTTTTCGTCTAAAATGTAGAATTAAATATTTTGATTTTTATATACAGGGTTCGCGCTAGCGGTCGCCATCGTCGCCATTTGCGAAGATTTTTATTTATTGGCTCCTAAAATTTGACTTTGGCGAAAATAAATGGCGAATATATAGAGCCACTTTGTCCAGCCAAAAAGCCATTGTTCTCCACTGAAAATCATCATTTGATTACCTGTATATTCGCACCTACAAAAGAGATAATCCTATTCTTTATCGGTGTTTATTCAAGTGTTGCAGTGTATTGCTAACGCATTCAATTGACAGGTGTCATTTCTGACCTTGTGTATTCAGATTCGGGCGTGTACTGCATAACACGCTTGGCGCACGTGGTCCGGTAAAGATGAAGACCGTCACCAGCGTGTTAGCTTTGAAATAATGTTTGAGTGCAAAGGAGGGGGGAATTTCAATATAAACCATTTAAAAATGAAACAGATTCTTTTTAGAATCAGCAACTCAACTTTACCCATGCATTTATTTTATAGCTTTAACTCTTGATTTTGTAGAGTGTCATTTATTTTTTTTTCTATTAAAGTATATGAATTTTAATATTTCAATCTGTCTACTAATCTTAAAAGTTTGTTTCTTGATTTTGTACAAGCATAAACTAATAATTTTAGTAGTTGTTCCCCTTGTTTACAAATACAAGAACAAGCTTTATAAAACATATTTTCCCAAACTATATGTATAGGGATCTCAGTCTACACCTGCCCTTCAAATCAGTTGGAAATTCATCATTACATTACCTGGATCTACTGTTGAAATATAACTTAGTACATGTAGCATGTATGGGACTTGGGTGAGAAGGGCAATATGTATTTTTAGGGAACTGGAGAGACCAAGTTAAAAAGGGCAAACAAAATATTTGGGGGTTTAAGTGAGCAAGGAGCTGAGTGAGATGTGTCCTCTTGGCGAAAAAATGGCCAAGATTTGGCTCAAACTTCATGAAAATGGCGAAAAAAAATCTCAAATGGCGAAAGTGATGGCGAAAGAAAAATATATCCTAGCGCGAACCCTGATATAGATATATCAATTATCAACAGATAATTAATCACAAGATAACCATAGCAAAATTTGCATAATGACCGCAGTAGCACTGTGGGAGTTAATTATTTTATTACTTTGTAATTCGCACCATCTGTACCCGAGATACCTTTCATCTCAGGCAGAGTGAAAGGTATCTCGGGGTCCAAAACAATAAGACATGTGTACGCCATGATAGATGCTTCATATAAAATTTGGCTTTGATTGGCCAAGTGGTTTCAGAGAAGAAGATCTTTGAATATTTTTGTAATATACATGTATATTGCCCCGGGCTGGGGGCAGACCAACCCTGGGGTCCAAATTTTTTTCAGAATTACCTACCTTCAGTCCATTTGCCCATTTCCTGCAAGATTTGCCTTTCAAATGACATTTTAACAATTTTCCCCATTCAAATGCATGGGCGACCTATGTTGACCTTGCCGTAAAATAGGTCAAGGTCATCCAAAGGTCATAATTTATAAACACATTGTAGTACTCTAGTCCCCGATGCTTCATGCCAAGTTTCGTTGAAATCGGTCCACCGGTTCCAGAGGAGAAGATTTTTGAAGGGTATTTACCATATATGGGCGTGGCGGCCATCTTGGTCATGTGACCTGGATTATTTATAAACACATTGGTTCCCCCTTCCCATAGATGCTTCATATAAAATTTGGCTTTAATTGGCCAAGCGGTTTCAGAGAAGAAGATCTTTGAAAATGGTGGACGACGGATCATGGCCATCCTATAAGCTCACCTTGTGAGCCTAACGGCTCAGGTGAGCTAAAAATGATTGACTTCATGGTGTTATAACAAAAACATTCATGGAGATTATACTGAACCACAAAATAATGCATCCACTAAAATTCTTGGACATCGCAGTGTTCATTCTTTTTTACTTGGTGATAAATATGGAAAAATCCTATCCATCTGCTTTTCTTCAATACCAAATTAAAACCCTATCAGTAGTGACACCAGGGATATTGCAAAGCAACCTCCATCTCTGAAAATCTGTGATCTGCCTTACTTTACATTATGAGCAAAAAGAATGCATCAAGCCAATGTGTGCTTTCAAATGTGCAAGTGACAATAATCATAAATGACAAAACAGAAAGGTTTTGACTTCTGGTGGCATTAATGGATACATGTTGTCTTTACTTTTTCAAATGTCTTCTTGATAGCATAAGAGCACTGATGACCCTATAAATATTTTCTTGACCAACTCATGAAAGAAATATTTGCCGGATAAGTAAATTGATCTTTGGACGACTTAAATAGGAATAGGACTGGCTAGTTGGCTACAATGTCCCAACCTGGCACTGTCAGCAATTAATTTGACATGGATATTCTTGTTGGCAATTAGTGGATATCCTTTACATTACGAAAACACACCTATGTATTAATATGTAGATTTTTCATCAGTTGTGAAAATTGAAAAAATTTTTGGTAAGTAAGAGCTGTCGCAGGACAGCGTAGCTTGCCTGACTTGTGCTTTGCCACTAAATCTATTAAAATCTATGATCCACTGACTTTGACCACAAGGTCTCTCAGGTGGGTTGTGATGGTACAGCATAAAACTTCAGACCATTACATGTATCTACCAACATGTAAAGTGTCAACTTGATCCCCCTACATATTCAAGAGATACATGTATAGACTTATAAAAACTTTAACCCAAAATCTTTTTTTTAACATAAAATTTCTAAGTCTGTGACCTTGACCTCAAGGTTACTCAGGTGGGTCAAGATGGTACAGCAAACTGCAGGCAAAGTATCAATTAGATCCATCCTAAGAAATATACAGTACTAAAAATTTTAAGCTAAAGAATTAACATAAAATTTCAAAGTTTGTGACCTTGAACTCAAGGTCACTCAGGTGGGTTGTGATGTAACAGCATAAAACATCATACTATATACCGCAAGCTCAGAATTTCCCTCATTATGAGGAAATGTAGCTTCAGCAATCTACATTTATTTATTGATTTTCAATATAGGAAGCTGTGCAGAGTTTGAACTTTCAACTAGGACAATTACCTATCTAAAGAGAAAGACCAACAAGTTATTAAAATGTTATTTTCATTAAACATTAGCAAATAAAATAATGCAAGAAAATTCATTATCTAGCTTGTGAGTATAAGTAATCAGACCAATATCTATCAACATGCAAAGTATCAACTTGATTCATCTACATATTCAAAAGATATAGACTTACAAAAACTTTAACCAATAACTTTAACACAAAATTTCTAAGTCTGTGACCTTGACCTCAAGTTCACCCAGGTGGGTAGTGATGGCACAGCATAAAACTTCAGACTAATCTCTATCAATATGCAAAGTATCAACTGATCCATCAACAAATTCAAGAGATAGAGACTAACAAAAACTTTTAACCAAAATCTTTAACACTAATTTCTAAGTCCGTGACCTTGACCTCAAGGTGACAGGCAAAGTATCAAACTTAATCCATCGGTTCCATCCACATGTTCAAGGATATAGACTTGTAAAAACTTTAATCAAAAACTTAAAAATTTGAGCAACGCCGACGTTAACACCGATGCCGGTGTGACTGTAATAGCTCTTCCTGTACTGTTGTACAGGCGAGCTAAAAATGTTTGAATTTTTTCTTATTTTTGCTCAAAACAAATAACTGTTCTAACGAGTGCCCACAATCTGTTTTGGAGCAAAAATAAGAAAAACAGGTACACCCCTGCATACCCCAGTTTGACTTTATATAAAAGTGGGGTATAAGGGGGTATACTTTTCATGGACACGTTTTCATGATGATTACCTGCTGGATCATCTGTGAGGAATAGAATCTCATCTGATTGTAATTCTCCTGCCGAGTCAATCTCTGTTTTGATCTTTTTGTAACTTTCTGCTTCTGTTTTTGGTCCCGTGGTGGTGTCAAAATACCCGCTAAATAACTGAAGAAATGAAAGTCATTATAATAAAAGAATGTGAGCCGCCGCATCAAAAATCAACATCTGCATAATTATGCGAAAACAAAGACGCAGATCAGCTGTGCAGTTACTGCAAAGCTGTTCTGACAGCAATTTTGCTTCTGCTACTCTGATAGTACAATTCTTCTTCTACTTAAATCCAACATTTCTAGCCTTTAGCCTACTTCTGTGACTGTCAAGGCCATTTTGTGTTGGACCTGGTCAGAAACCCATTTTGTTGGTTTTCTCATGCAAAGCTCATATATCAAATATTCAGGGTTAGAAAATTTCCAGATTTCCTACTCATTCTGCAGGGCGAGTGTTCTTGATTTTTCACTTGTCCTTACAGTACTCCAACTGGACTTGTTCTTAATTTAAGCTTTCATATATCGCCCTGCTTTGACATGATTTAGTCATCTACTTTCAATATCAAAAACTTCCTATTACTTGACCTTCACGCCGTTTCATGGAACAGATATAAAAGCCAGAATGACGGTAAAACCGCATTATTATTACCAGTATACTAAAATCAATCAACACGTTCCAGTATATAGAACAAAGTTAGACAGGGTTTTACTGGATCTGATTTACAGCGGTCTAAATGTAAATATCCAATATATATTTACACAATATCTACCACTAAATCTTTGTTTTGTTTTTTCTTCTGCTATGCACTCCATAATGTTCAGCCAAAAAGACCACTCGTCACGTCGGGCGAGCGTACAGGAATTTCCACTCCCTTACCCAACTTTTACTCGTAAATGCGAGCGGAAAAGTGGATTTTTCGAACCCTGATATTTTCAAAGACATCTAAACAGTCTTAACATCATATATGTTTTTGGTTTTTTTTATTCAGCTTTACGTCCCTTTCAAGATTATTTCAGCTCATATGAGACAGGCCAATCAGAAGGTGGGGCGAAAACGGGAGAACCCCGATAAAAACCACCTGACACACCCTCGAGCAGATCGAATGGTTAAGTGCGGTAATGAAATATCAGCGCTCTTAACCACTTGGCCATGGGGGCAGCCCTAACATCATATATGCCTAAATTGTAAAATACTTGTTTGTAAGATGAGTTTGCATGTCAAAACTGAACTACTGAACCACACACAGCTTGTATCAGTGTCAGGAGCAAAATTCCAGGTTTGCTATCATTAATTTGTGTATCTGTCATGAGATTGAGTGTTCAAACTGCACCTAGCTTCTGAAATCACAAAATGCTTTTTCATACTGAAGAATTTTTTGCATAGTCCATCATACGCAGCGTGATGTCATTATATAGCAATATTTGTTTTCTTTGTAACATTTGTCTACATTTAGAACACTTCACGACAATAAAATTCTCAGTATTCTCAAAAACCAGATTGAGGCTATTGTAAGTTTTTACACTTATAGAATGGAGATTGTATGCAGCATACGATAGGATATGTCTAAGAGTTTTTAAACACAACTAAACTTACGAAAACGGCATCACACATTTTCCAAACTTAAGTTCAGTCCGAACTTTTAAATTAACCTCCGATGTCACTGTCGTGTACACAAATGATGGCTTACAGTTTGTTTCCACCAACAGTGTAGTATGTCTTCAATTATTTAAACACTGTATTTCCAAATTTGGAGTTATAAACCCTGTAAGTTACCTCTGATAAATCTCCTTCTGATGAGTTTTGGACCAGTAATTTCTGTGCTTCGACACTCCCTGAGGAAAATATGTACAGGCGGAATTCTTCGTCTTTCAGTTGCTGCAATACTGGATTTACATCTTCAAATAACCTGGAATATATGATTATACAACCAAAACTTCACATTTTTTTTTTCTACTCAATTTCAAGATTTCAGCTCACACAGTTGGTGGGCGAATAACAGAACCCCCGAGTAAATTCACCTGGCACACACACAAGCAGAACTTGGCTTGACTCGTATGTACCCTGTGTGGGGCTTGAATCACAATTTGTCAGCTCAATGCATTTAAAGCCAGAGTTGCATAGCTGTTATGCCATTAACCTTATTAAATTATATATACAAATTATGGGTCAGATTGCAGGCTTCTCTAGTCTTTTGGCCGAGACTTAAAATAAACCTAGGTTTGTTTAAACCTCAACTCACTTATCACATACACATTTTTGTGCACAAATTTTATCAATGGACATGTTGCAAACTTCATCATGTTGATGATCCATCACGAAAACATGTCCGTGCAATGTATACCCCCCTGAATCCCACTTTTATATAGCAAAACTGGGGTATGCAGGCATACGTGATACCTCCCTCATCATCAGGGAGACTCCAGGAAATGAGTTGTAAAATTGGTGAAAATTATTCTAAAATGTACCACTTTTTACACAAAAATTCAAAATCTCCCTGAAATGAATAAGGAATTTTCCTATATATATATTCTATACATTTTTCAAAAATCTCCCTGAAATGGAAGAAAAATCTCCATGATTCCCTTTTCAAACTCATTACATGTATGTGCAGCAGGGGTATACCTATTTTTCTTATTTTTGCTCCAAAACATCTGCTGAAAAGTTTTCAATTTTAAAGCTAAAAAATCTCTAAAATAAAAGCACTGCAGGCATGCATGATACCCCGCCACGCAAATTTAATTTAGTACAAATGCACGGCATTAATCTACAATACCAAACCACATCTTCCAGTCTACAGATCATGAGATGCCCAAGATAGCGCCTAAAAACAATATTGTAACATAAATCAAGGGCCATTACTCTGTATTTTATTTGACGAAAATTACCAATCTTCAATCCGAAACCACTCCTTCCTGATATAAACTCCTATACAAAATTTGAAGAAAATTGGTCAATAAATGTTCCAGATAGAGCCCGAAAATGAAATTTTAATGTAAATCAAGGGCCATAACTCTGTACTTATTTGACGAAATTTTCCCATCTTCAATCCCAAACCACTCCTTCCTAATATGAACTCCTATACAAAGTTTGAAGAAAATTGGTCTATAAATGCCCAAGATATAGGCCGGAAACGAAATTTTAATACAAGTCAAGGGCCATAACTCTGTACTTATTCAACAAAATTTACCCATCTTCAATCCCAAACCACTCCTTCCTAATATTAGCTCCTATGCAAAGTTTGAAGAAAATTGGTCAATAAATGCTGAAGATAGAGCCCGGAAACAAAATTTTAATGTAAATCAAGGGCCATAACTCTGTACTTATTTGACGAAATTTACCCATCTACAATCCCAAACCACTCCTTCTTAATATGAACTCCTTTACAAAGTTTGAAGAAAATTGGTCAATAAATGCTCAAGATAGAGCAAGGAAACGAAATTTTAAAGTAAATCAAGGGCCATAACTCTGTACTTATTTGACAAAATTTGCCCATCTTCAATCCCAAACCACTCCTTCCTGATATAAACTCCTATACAAAGTTTGAAGAAAATTGGTCAATAAATGCTCAAGTTAGAGCACGGAAACGAAGCGCTGACGGACGGACGGACGGACACTCGAACGCAAATTTTTTTGGAGGGTATAACATAATACCCCGCACTTTTTTAAGTGGCAGGGTATAAAAAAGCTAAAATTGCTTTGGCAAGTTTTCGTTATGAAACTGATATCTTACTCTCCGGCGAGTTTCTTCTGTTTGTAACCTTCTCTCCACACGTGACCTTGCAACTGTTTGAGCTCTGTTGATTTTCTGTCGGCGTCCATCTGTGCTTTCACGTTGGCACATACTGCCTTTATAACCTCCTCCTTCTGGTCACTGCTGGGGATTTCTGTGACTTCTGCCCCACCCTCTTTGTCTTTGGCAGCCTAAAGATACAAAGTGATCTGTAAATCATGGAAGCTTCCAATTTTGATTTAATACTCAAGGTATTGTCTATAATTGAATAAGAGCTGTCGCAGGACAGCGTAGCTCGCCTGACTTGTGCTTTGTCACTAAACTTATCAAAATCTATGACCCATGACCTTGACCTCAAGGTCGCTCAGGTAGGTTGTGATGATACAGCATAAAATTTCAGACCAATATCCACAACATGCAAAGTTTCAACTTGATCCATCAACATAGAGATATATAGACTTCAAAAATCTTTAACCCAAAACTTTAACCAAAAATTTCGAAGGCCATGACCTTGACCTCAAGTTCACCCAGGGTGGGTCATAATGGTACAGCATAAAACTTCAGACCAATATCTACCAACACGCAAAGTATCAACTTGATCCATCTACATGTTCAAGAGATATAGACTTCTAAAAACTTTAACCGAAAACTTTAACAAATAAATTCTAAGTCTGTGACCTTGACCTCAAGGTCACTCAGGGTGGGTCATGATGGTACTGCATAAAACTTCAGACCAATATCTACCAACATGCAAAGTATCGACTTGATCCATCAACATGTTCAAGAGATATAGACTTCTAAAAACTTTAATGAAAAAGTCACTAGAGCACGAAATATAGGTCAAGGTCACTAGATCAATGTAAGTGCAAAGTCGGGACATCGAGGAGAAGCCATATGCAAGGTTTGATGGTTGTAGGCTTTATAGTTGATGAGATATTAAGGGTTGGCTTAAAAAATGACAAAGTCACTGGAGCATGAAATATAGGTCAAGGTCAGTAGGTCAATGTGGGTGCCCAGTCGGGACATCAAGGAGAAGCCATATGCAAGGTTTGATGGTTGTAGGCTTTATATATGATGAGATATTATGGGTTGGCTTCAAAAATGACAAAGTCACTAGAGCACGAAATATTGGTCAAGGTCACTAGGTGAATGAGGGTGCCGCGTCGGGACATCAAGGAGAAGTCGTATGCAAGGTTTGATGGTTGTAGGCTTTATAGTTGATGAGATATTAAGAGTTGGCTTCAAAAATGACGAAGTCACTCGAGCACGAAATATAGGTCAAGGTCACTAGATCAACGTGGGTGCAAAGTTGGGACATCAAGGAGAAGCCATATGCAAGGTTTGATGGTTGTAGGCTTTATAGTTGATGAGATATTTAGGGTTGGCTTAAAAAATGACAAAGTCACTGGAGCATGAAATATAGGTCAAGGTCAGTAGGTCAATGTGGGTGCCGAGTCGGGACATCGAGGAGAAGCCTTATGTAAGGTTTGACAGTTCTAGGCTTCACAGTTGATGAGAAACTAACACAGCATCTGAGCATTGTACAAAGGTGTCCTAGATATTGACCTCTAGCCTCGCCCCGAGGCAAGACCCCACGGGTCCCTTCGCACTAAATCACAGAGGACCCTCATATGTAGCAATGTTCCAAATATGAATGATTTCTGGTCAGTGACTATCAAGATATAACAATTTTAAAAACTTTAACCGAAAGTGTGACGCGGACGTAAACGTACACGTACACGTAAACTTAAACGGAGACGACCAAGGTGACTTCAATAGCTCTATGCACTTCGTGCAGGCGAGCTAAAAAAAACAACAACTAAAAACAAATGAAATTATCACAAAATATGTAAGAAATTGGTTTTCATAGAAAGACTTAGCTTTCATGTCTTTTTATTACGCAATTATATCCATTACTTTTCCGCCTCCCTCAAATCTCCTTTTTTTAAAATTTATTAGTCTGGTTTTGGTGGTCTGACAATTACTATTTCCCCCACAAAGATGAGCACTTGAGCACTAATCAAACTGAAAGCACATTTGAGCAATGCCACTAAATTACCAGATGTTTTGCATCTGCTAAACGGGTCCGTGACACTTCGCCGAAAACCACTTTGCCGAAAAGACACTTCGCCGAAACGACACTTTGCCGAATGCGACACTTCGCCGAAATATTGCCAAAATTCTGCAAAAATGCCGAAAAAGATGTTTTTAAGAGTATTTCATACAATGTGATTTTTTCATAACTTTTACATAAATCCACAGCATTATAACGATTTTAATGATTAAATTTGTATAAATCTATAAAAAGAGGCATTCTAAATTCTTAAGTAATCAAGAAATGATTAGGTACATCAATAACCAATTATGGCGATCAACTAATCAATATGACCAATTCAAAATATGGCGATAAACCTAATTAATTAATCGTATTATAATTGGCATGAGCACATTTTACTTCATAAATAAACAAACAAGGTAAAACAAACATAAAACGTAATTATAAGGAACCCATTAAGACAATTAAGGCTCATCTAATGACTTTAGTTTCCCTCAAGCATGACTCATTGTTAACCATTTAAAACTTTCGGCCAAGTGTCGCACCGGAGGAGAGTTTTCGGCATTGTGTCGTTTCGGCGAAATGTCTTTTCGGCGAAGTGGTTTTCGGCAAAGTGTCGTGCACCGTGCTAAACAACAAACAGATCAGCTGTGCAGAAACTAAAGCTGTTCAGCACATTTTATAAAAGCAAAGATTTCCAGCTCAGAGCCAGTTGTGAATGTACAGGCCAGTTTGAGACTGACCTGAGCAGAAACTCAAAAGACAGATGAGTCGTCACGCGAGAAAACCGGTCTTCTGGGTCTCTAAAAGGCCCTGCACAGTAACAGAGGAAGTCTAGAAGTCTGAAATTTCAGATGTGAGTAGAGGAGGAATTGTACTATGTAGCAAACACAAAGGCGCTGATCATCTGTGCAGTTACTGTACAGCTGATCTGAGCCTTTGTTTCGCATAGGCAAAAAACTGGTTTTCTCATGATGCGGTTTTCTCATTTTCTCACTAAACCTACCAGAGATCTGAGAGCTTCAATATCATTCTTTGTTTCTTCCTCGTCATACCTTGTAGTCAGGAAAGCCTCAAGGTTTTCTGTTACGTAGGGAAATAGTGTATCCTGAAAGTACAAGAACAAAACATCTGTACATGTAAAACCGGCTAATATGTCAGGGGAAAATACTCCAATCTCCAGCCATTCTATTTCAAAGCCAAAACCCCAATTTTCAGAAACCTGCAATATTCATAATCTGCAGGAGTGCTTTGTGCATGCTCACCTGGCCTTAATTTATGCATTTATAACAACTGTATAATTTCAGTCTAAAAATTCTGGCACACTTTCCCTCTGACAAATTAATAACGGTAACTCAAGAGTTGCTTCCCTTGAAGTGCTAATTGTTTCATTTTGAGACTCTCCCCGATCATTACTTTCACTAATGAACATCCTTGAAATCAAATAATTTACTGGCATGCAATTTTCTCGGTATACGCGATAAACCTACATGAAATCAGAATAAATGCGCAAATCAAACAAAGAAAAAAATCACATCCCCACCTTACCCAAGCGCTGAAACGCCGGGAACATGTGATCACATAAAATTACCTTCACAAAATTAATTGGTGTAATTGTTCCTTCTATGTCCAATAACAACACCTTGACACCTTCTAGAAACGATTCCGCTTCTTCGAGCGATCTCTTCTGATCTTGTGGCATCTTTAAAAGTCTGTAAATCAACGAAAAATAAAGAATAACTGAATAGCCGGGAACGACGAACAAAGAATGGCCTCCTGACAGGTGCCCGAAGATTTGAACTGAAGGCGGCGCTTTCATTAGCCTCGCTTCCGCATCAGACGGCTTTTACAGTTAGATCAATTACTCCCGCAAATCGCAGCCTGAGGCGAGTAGTCGGCTCTCGAAAAGGTGTGAAATTTGTATTGTCATGTTTATCGAGTGTATGCATACGCATTAAATACTCAATTAAGACTACAAAAGAACCGTCATAATTAATCACCCTGCTTGGAAAATTGATCTAATTATCTAGATTACAACACGTGGCAGGGTGTTTTGTGCATAAAATAAACGTAGCTGTACAGAACTGACCAATCAGAGTGCTCGTTACATCTGTATGTAGGTCGATTAAAGAACCACCATTGCAACTCTTGACAGCTGGCTGACACGTTTGTAGGTATTTATTTTATCACATTTTCATCCTTATCCCATTACAAGAATCTGGCAAAATTTAGCTGTCAGTACAAAATATTTGTTTGTTCTTTTGCACAGTTTGTTCTTGAGTAGTTTTTCCCCAGGGGTCTGTTGTAAAAGCAAAATGAAAATGTGATGATTCAGATTTTGTACAGTTGTAAACAAGTGGCAGTCCACATGTCATTTTGAGGATGCCAATGCACATGCATGACTTGAATTTCAATGTTGTTGAAATTATGAAAACCGTTTATGCATTTTAACGAGAATAACAAACTTTCTTAGTTTATGTAGTCTTTGTTGGAGATTTTGTCTTTTAAATTTAATTTTAGTGAGATAATTGGAAATGGGAGGGGCTTTTTTGCCATACACTCAGTGGATTGTTTTGGAATCCAGAAACAAAGTTGTATCAGCATTATAATGAAACAGTTTGATCATCCGACTTTGTTACACCAGTCACTGCCCAGACAATAAATAGCAATCTCAGTTAATGACAGTTATCTCTACAGGATCCATGACATTTCGTCTAAAACCATTTCGTCTAAAAGCCATTTCGTCTAAAGGACATTTCGTCTAAATGACATTTCGTCTAAAAGACGTTTCGTCTAAAGGACATTTCGTCTAAAAGACATTTCGTCTAAATGCCATTTCGTCTAATGGACATTTCGTCTAATACGACATTTCGTCTAAAAGTGTCTAAAAATTTGGTCTAAAATCCTTAATTATTCATTAGTTCTTAACTTTTATTTAGACCAAATGTCGCACCTGCTTGATTTTTTAGACGAATTGTCCATTAGACGAAATGACCTTTAGACGAAAAGTCATTTAGACGAAATGTCCTTTAGACTAAATGTCCTTTAGACGAAATGTCCTTTAGACGAAATGTCTTTTAGACGAAATGGCATTTAGACGAAATGGTTTTAGACGAAATGTCCTGCACCCATCTCTACATTAATACCAGCAATCAATGCTGACAAGTTCCTCATTCCACTTAGGAACAGCTTCGGAACAAAAGAAACATCAATCCACATTTATTTTCTGACTTTCAAACTACAAATGTTGTGCAAAGATATTCAGTAAACCACACAGAGTGTTTAGAATCTCAATCTGATCAATTCAAAAACTCATCTTCCTTAGAACTGTTAGTGATTTGAACCAAGTGGTATCCGGACAAAATCCCCCCCCAGACAGAATCCCCCCCACTCGTTTTTGTTGACTAGGACAGAATCCCCCCCAGTATATCTTGCAAATAGGACAAAATCCCCCCCACCCCTTCTCAGACAGAATCTACTTCAATAATTGAGCAATCTTTAAATTTATTTAGATATTATTAAGTTGACTATAATAAGTGGTGATTAGGGAAAATTAAATATGACAATTTGGTTATTTTCGATACCTTTTACTATAACTTAGAAAATAACTCAACAAATAGAAGTTTGTCTCACCTCATTATTGCTATTAGCAGCAATTATAAGATATTAATATGCAGCTTTCTTTAAAAAATAAAAACCAAACAACATAATTATCCAATCATTAGCAAACAATGAATAAATAAACTTTTTTGATGCAAAATAAATTGACTTATAGCTGTAAAATGTAACAATATGTTTATGGAGATTCAGACTGGGAGTGGGGGGATTCTGTCCTATTTGCAAGATATACTGGGGGGGATTCTGTCCTCGTCAACAAAAAAGAGTGGGGGGGATTCTGTCCGGGGGGGATTTTGTCCTACACTCGAACCAAGTGGAGGAATGTCAAATTCATGCAAAGACAGTCATAATGGGACTCACTCATATGAGCCACCTCGTGGGAAAACCAACAATGTGGTTTCCAAACAGGTTCGACACAAACTGGCCTGTACAAGCACAGAAAAGAGCTAGAAGCTTGAAATTTCGAATTTTTAAAAAAGTAGAAGAGGAATTGTACTATCCCAGTAGTGAAAACAAAGGCGCTGATCAGCTTCGCGGTTACCGCAAAGCTGATCTGCGTCTTTGTTTTTGCCAATGCAGATTGTTGGTTTTACCATGAGGCGGCTCATATGTTTTTTTTCTCTTTCCTGACAGCTGTGTAGTAGATGTACAAAGTTTGATGACAAGTGATGCACCTTTGACATCGTAACATACACATCAGACCTATCTTCAACTCGTCATCGACTTAAACGGACTTGGAACTATGGATGTACAGGTGGTGGCCATCGGTGCCGTGGTTTTTGTCATATCAGCAGTCCTGATATACCTGATATCGGCGTTCACAATGAAAGAGAAGACCTTTGAAGAGGTCATGGCTGAACAAAGGCGACAAGAGGAAGCCGAAAAAGAAAAATTGAAATTGGAAAAGAAACATGAAAAGGAGGGCCGTAAGAAATTTAAGAAGAAAGAAAAAGGAAAGGAAAAATCGCCGCAGGTGTCACCTAGGCCCGAGAGGTCTGGGTCAGGTTCTGGATCGGATCACGAAGGCAAGGAACGCAAAATGGTCGAATATGAGTTGGAGCCAGAAATTATAGAGCCATTAGAAGTAAAGCCACTGAAAGCGTCAAAGAAAAAGGAGAAACCTGCTAAGTCAATCTTGCACAACAAGGATGAAAAGACCCCAGTGGTACCGGACACACTGGTGCAGCAGATTATACACACGGTTCAAACCCCGAAGGATGACCTTGAACTCAAGCACGCCCATGAGAAGGACCATAAGGTTAAGAAAGAGAAGCCGGCAAAGCATGAGTCGGAAACCAAAGCAAGGCAGGTGGTAGTGGAAGAGATGGTCGTTAGGAAGGAGACACATGTCCACTCAGTGGCGCCACCTTCAGTGGAATCGAGAGCTTACAAACAGCAAGGTTGGTAATATACACAGATTTTTTCGGTTGTTAAAAAATGAAAAATTTCAGTAGAAAATTTTTGATATTTTTCTTATTTTTGCTCAAAACATAGATTGTGGGTACATAGTACCCACAATCTATGTTTTGGAGCAAAAATAAGAAAAATAGGTATACCCCTCAATACCCCAGTTTTGCTATATAAAAGTGGGGTATAAGGGGGTATACATTGCACGGACATGTTTTCCTGATGATTTGATGAAAATATTGTTTTCTTGGTTTCCGACAACAGCTGCATTTTCTGGGTTTCCAACAAGGCTAATACTTACTAAAGTGTGGAAATGTCTTCCTAATAAATGAGCCGTCTCGTGGGAAAACCAACCAGTGATTTTTTTACCTGCGCATCCTGCATCCTATACTCACAATTTGGTCTCTAGGATACAAAGTTTTAATTTCGGTGGGTCCCAGGATGCAATGATTTGCATGATTTTTCTATGAAAATAGTGTTCAGGACCCATAAGTTTGCAGTAGGACCCATTGATATAGAATCAAGTGAGTCCCAAGGACTCATAGTCTCAAAATTGTAAATAAATCACTGCCAACAATGTGGTTTCCGAACAGGTCCGACACAAACTGGTCTGTACAAGCACAGAAAAGAGCTAGAAGCTTGAAATTTCAGATTTAAGTAGAAGAGGAATTGTACTATCCGAGTTGTGAAAACAAAGGCGCTGATCAGCTTCGCGGTTACCGCGAAGCTGATCTGCGTCTTTGTTTTCGCCTGTGCAGATTGTTGGTTTTCCCATGAGGCGGCTCAAATAAGTACACAGTATGTATTTTGAGAGCTTCATAACCTAGAATTTTGTCTATTTTGTGTACCTTGTAAAGACTTTATAAAGATAAAAACTAAAACAAAAAACGATGCTATAAATGAAAGATAACTAAGAGAACATTGTCATGAAAAATATTTTATTAATTTTCAACCAACAGTGTCCCCAAAGACAATTACGGTGGAATAAACAACTGCGAAAATAAATTTCTTTGGGTGACTGACAGTTCTTTGATCATAATTCCTTAGGTTGTTGAGAGGAATTATTGAGGACCATGTGTAAGTTAAATAATGTTTGATATTGTGTGTCATGCTCTTTGCGTAGATATTGCTGAAAAAGACAACTCGGGCTTGATAGCGTCAGTGAAATCCACTAGTTTTAGCGACAGCGATTTACAGTCCCTGATTGACATACTACTCAGCAAGCAGGGAGCTGCCGGATATGCATCAGACTGGAATAAGGTGAGATATTATTACATGAGCCTGTGCATGAGAATTTCAGAAAACCAACAATTTGGATTCCGACCAGGTCTAACATAAACCGGGCTGTACAGTCGCAGAAGACAGGGATTTATTTTCGGGTGTCTCGGGCCGAAATAAGGCCCCATTCCCAATGAGATTTAGGTGACTTTTTTCCCAATTTCGAGAAAAAAAAATCCCAATCACAGCTGAAAGTTCAATTCATTGTGAAACTCAAGTTCTGCTGTTTGAAATGCTGTTTAAATTTGATTTTATGCTATTATTAATGTTTCTAAATGCATAAGCTTGGTTAACTATGTCAACTTAGAAAATATTATCAACTTTGAATATTCTGAAAATTTCCCAAATTCGAGGTTTATGTCGCTAATTTTCCCAATCAGAAAGGCCCTAGGGCCCCTTCCCAAAATTTCCAAAAAAATCCCTGGAAGATGGTTGGAGGCTGGAAATTTCGGATTTAGAAAGTAGAGGAATTGTACTATCGGTGTAGGGAAAACAATGGTGCTGATCAGCTTCACGGTTACCGCGAAGCCGATCTGCGTCTTTGTTTTCGCCTATGCAGATTGTTGGTTTTCCCATGCGGCGGCTCACATAGAAATCTGTCAGAATCTGTTTTATCCGTTTGGGATTTTAAATTTGATTGTACACTCTTTGTGCCTTCAATTTCCTCTTATTTTTGGTAAGTGTGGTTGCTCTGGAGTGAGAGGTCCGTTTTATGTCCTTGAGTGAAGGTGTAGCTGTGTAGATAAAACAATAAAATACTTGCAGTATGATAGAAGTCACAGAACATCATAACGTTGAAGAGGACACGTTAGAACTGCCTCGCCAAGCAAAAATTAGAAATTTCAAAAAATATATACCCCTTGTTTACCCCAGTTTTACTATAATATGAGCCACCGCATGGGAAAACCAACAATCTGCATAGGCGAAAACAAAGGTGCAGATCAGCTTCGCGGTAACCGTGAAGCTGATCAGCGCCTTTGTTTTTGCTACATGGATAGTACAATTCCTGTACTTTCTAAATCCAAAATTATCAGTCTCTAACCATCTTTTGTGACTGTACAGCCAGGTTTGTGTCAGACCTGGTCAGAACCCAAATTGTTGGTTTTCTCACGCACAGGGCCACAGGCTCATATTAAAGTGGGGTGTACAAGGGTATCTATTACACAGAGATGTTATCCTGCTGTATTTTTTGCAGAAAGCTGCCAAGGGTGACCCAGTTACTCTACTGAAAAAACAACTTGAAGAGAAAGAAAGATCATTACAAGAAGGTAAGAATCACACCTGTTATCCTGGGAACGCGGTGGCGTGGTAGAGCATCAGACTGACTCTGAATCAAGAGGTTCTTGCCACTTCTTGGTTCTTCCCCTACACGAGGCAGTGTAGGGGCACTACATCAGGAAAACATGTCCGTGCAATGAATACCCCCTTAAACCCCACTTTTATATAGTAAAAGTGGGGTATGCAGGGGTATACCTATTTTTCTTATTTTTGCTCCAAAACATAGATTGTGGGTACTCGTTAGAACCGCCTCGGCGAGGCGGTTCTAACGTGTACCCACAATCTATGTTTTGAGCAAAAATAAGAAAAATATCAAAATTTTTCAGCTGAAAATTTTCAATTTTTACAGCTAAAAAATCTCAGTATATTGCATGGGCAAGTTTTCGTAATGTGTTGACACATTAACTCCCCAGAGTACTGGTTAAAACCAAGGAAGCAGTGGCTCTATCCCTATTCCCTACATGACTGAAAACTTGCTGACTGGGACATAAAACCTAAGTTCAAACAAACACTGATTATCCAGATACAACCAACACAGCTTAGCACAACCAACACCAACTTTGCATTTAATGTATTCTTGAAAATTAATAGAGAGTATTATACAGTGTGGTCTGAGATTTTGGTTCATAATAAAGTTTTTGTTTTGTTCTGTGAAGACTGAAAGGGTTGGTTTCTTAGCAATTGTAAGTACATTGAATGCCGACAAAAGTATTTGAGGTGAACAAAAATGGTTTAGACAGTCATTTTGGCATTTTTAGCTCGCCTGCACGAAGTGCACAGAGCTATTGTTGTCACTTCGGTTGTGCGCGTTTACGTGTGCGTGCGCGTCCGTGTCCACGTCCGCGTCACACTTTCGGTTAAAGTTTTTAAAATTGTTATATCTTGATAGTCACTGACCAGAAATCATTCATATTTGGAACATTGCTGCATATGAGGGTCCTCTGTGATTTAGTGTGAAGGGACCCGTGGGGTCATGCCTGGGGGTGCGGCTAGAGGTCAATATCTAGAACATCTTTGTACAATGCTCAGATGCTGTGTTAGTTTCTCATCAACTGTAAAGCCTAGAACTGCCAAACCTTACATAAGGCTTCTCCTCAATGTCCCGACTTGGCACCCACATTGACCTACTGACCTTGACCTATATTTCATGCTCCAGTGACTTTGTCATTTTTGAAGCCAACCCTTAATATCTCATCAACTATAAAGCCTACAACCATCTAACTTTGCATATGGCTTCTCCTCGATGTCCCGACTCGGCACCTTCATTGATCTAGTGACCTTGACCTATATTTCATGCTCCAGTGACTTTGTCATTTTTTAAGCCAACCCTTAATTTCTCATCAACTATTAAGCCTACAACCATCAAACCTTGCATATGGCTTCTCCTCGATGTCCCGACTCGGCACCCACATTCACAGTGACCTTGACCTATATTTCGTGCTCTAGTGACTGTCATTTTTGAAGCCAACCCTTAATATCTCATCAACTATAAAGCCTACAACCATCAAACCTTGCATATGGCTTCTCCTCGATGTCCCGACTCGGCACTAACATTGACCTACTGACCTTGACCTATATTTCATGCTCCAGTGACTTTGTCATTTTTTAAGCCAACCTTTAATATCTCATCAAAATATTAAGCCTACAACCATCAAACCTTGCATATGGCTTCTCCTCGATGTCCCGACTTTGCACCCACATTGATCTAGTGACCTTGACCTATATTTCGTGCTATAGTGACTTTTTCATTAAAGTTTTTAGAAGTCTATATCTCTTGAACATATTGATGGATCAAGTTGATACTTTGCATGTTGATAGATATTGGTCTGAAGTTTTATGCAGTACCATCATGACCCACCCTGGGTGACCTTGAGGTCAAGGTCACAGACTTAGAATTTTTTTGTTAAAGTTTTCGGTTAAAGTTTTTAGAAATCTATATCTCTTTAACATGTAGATGGATCAAGTTGATACTTTGCATGTTGGTAGATATTGGTCTGAAGTTTTATGCTGTACCATTATGACCCACCCTGGGTGAACTTGAGGTCAAGGTCATGGCCTTAGAAATTTTTGGTTAAAGTTTTGGGTTAAGATTTTTGAAGTCTATATATCTCTATGTTGATGGATCAAGTTGAAACTTTGCATGTGTGTGGATATTGGTCTGAAATTTTATGCTTACCATCACAACCCACCTGAGCGACCTTGAGTTCAAGGTCATGGGTCATAGATTTTGATAAGTTTAGTGGCAAAGCACAAGTCAGGCGAGCTACGCTGTCCTGCGACAGCTCTTATTCCTTATAAAATGATACAATCTGGCATTATTCTGATCTTCAACTTAGCCAAGGCATAAGAATACCAGCAACAGACATAGGCAAAAAACAAAGACGCAGATCAGCTGTACAGTAACTTCACACCTGATCAGTGCCTTTATTTTCGCTACACAAATAGTACAATCCCTCTCCTTCTTAAAATCTGAAGTTTCAAGCTTCTATCCTGCTACTGTGACTGCAGAGGCTGGTTAGTGTTGGACATGGTTTGAAACCTAGATTGTTGGCTTTCTCATGCGAAGGCTTATTTATATTCTAACAAAACAAAATGACTGTAATACTCGAGTCTGATCCCCATTGTGCAGCTAAACAATATCAGTATGTCATGAAAATGCTTCCGTGGTGGAACGGTCCTTAATTCCGTCAGAGCTAGGAGCAACAATTCCTGACTAGTTTCGTCAGATTATTCTGACTCTTCAGAGATAATTTCCTAATTGAATATATAACTTTGCGATGCTACTTTTATACCCTTGGGCGCCGTTCACGTGAGCGGTGCTGTTGCTATAGAGATGGCGCCATTTTAGCGGCGCCGCTGCTACGCTAGTAAAATATTTTGTCTCCATAGCGGTGCTGTTACTGCTGGCACCATTTACATGGACAATACTAGATAGTCACGCGAACGGCGCGTTAAAAGTCTAAAATATCAAAAATCGTGTTGGCTGCATGGGTGTTTCTTTTGCGCAACCTGTGCATCACAACATATATACATGCAGAATATCAACACTGTGATTTACATATGGCCAAACGCTACCAAATAATATGAGTACGACAGGCCATTATTTACTTTTAACTACGTTTTCACTCCACTATCTCTCGCTGACGAAACCTCCCATATGTTTCTTGGTGTCAGGATCCTGGTGGAGGATACAAACGAGAGAGCAGCCACGACTTATGTCTTATTTATATTCTAGCCCAGCAAATGGCTATGTCTGCAGATACCAAACTGAAGGAGATGCGTCACGACCTGAACCAAGAGAAAATGCGCTACATGACGTTAGAGAAAGGTTATTCCAGCAAAGTGGAGGAACAGGTAATGCTGTGGTGCAGACTTGGCCCTGAGGTTATAAAACTTTTTTCATGCTCAACTCAGCTGAGACTAAAATTTATCCTGCTCATAAATGTTAAAATGCCAACAATTGTTGGCATTTTAACATTTATTAGCAGGATAAATTACATGCTTTGGTGATCTAAACCTGAAATATCAATTTATTTGGGCTATTGCATCATCAATGAGCAGTTTAAATTTCATGCTCAGCTGAGTTGAGCATGAAAAAAGTTTTATAACCTCCGGCCTGGTATACAGAGAGACAACCAGTGTGACAGAGAACATCCATAGCAGATAATATATTGAAGGCTATGTGATGCAGCTTGCCACAGATTAAAATGATCATTTGCATTGCAAAGGATTCTCAAATTTGTTTCAACAAAAAATAAGAGTGTATAAATTTGTAATATTGCCATTTGAAATTTAAATGAATTGTTAACGAACGACATCGTTGATTTTGAACAACTGGCCCCAGGTCTCCACTCAGGTTTGTTTTCTCTGGCTAATAAGTGAGCCGCCCCATGGGAAAACCAACAATCTGCATAGGCGAAAACAAAGGCGCAGATCAGCTTCGCGGTAACCGCGAAGCTGATCAGCGCCTTTGTTTTCGCTACTCGGATAGTACAATGCGTCCTCTACTAAACTCCGAAATTTCAAGATTCTAGCTCTTTTCTATGACTTTACAGGTCGGTTTGTGTCGGACCTGTTCGGAAACCACATTGTTGGTTTTCCCATGCGGTGGCTCAAGTGTGGAACTAGGGACAGATTTGAATATAATGCAACTATCATTGTTTTCTCCTAGACGGGGGGGGGGAGGGGGTGGCAGCGGTATACCCAAAGGAAATTAGAAAACTTTGAAAAGCTGGTGTGTAGTAGTAGGTGGGCTTAAAATTTGTATTTAATTTAGTAGGTTGTTTTCCCTATGTAACGGTTTCTATAGTGTGACGGTACTGATATGCTTGTAATCAGGTTATCAATTGAACATTTTCATGAGAAATACAAATATCAACCATTTGACTGACAATAGCCCTGAATATGCAGATTAACAAGCAGTCAAGCACCAATATTGTTCACTTGCAGTCTAACGAGTTGCCAATCCTTCTCAATGAGTGTGGTTACTTGTCTTTCAAATGGATTAAGCACCTAAGTGTATGCGCTGATGAAACCTGGTGTTAATTAGTTTTTTTCAGTGATCATACACATTATGAAAGGCAGATCAATAACAGTTGATAAGGTTTATTGTTGAGTTGAGCCATGTTAGGAGAAAAACAACAATGTGGTTTTCGAACAGGTCTGACACAAACCGAACTGTTCAAGCACTGAACATGCGTAGAGGCTGGAAATTTTGGATTTAGAAAGTAGAGGAATTGTACTTTAATTGTTGCGAAAACAAAGTTGCTGATCAGTGCAGTTACTGACTGCCAAGCTGATTTTTGTCTTTTTTTTTCACCTATGCAAATTATTGGTTTTCTCATGACATGGCTCTGATAGGTCACAGGTGATGCTTTATATGGAAAGATCAATTCTGTTTTATAGTGTGGGCTTTTGTCCTTTTATAACTTGATAAGAAAAAGTCTTGCTTTTAACAATATGCTAACTTCAGAAGATACATATGATAAGAGCCGCATCGTGAGAAAACCGGATTTTTGCCTAGGCGAAAACAAAGGCGCAGATCAGCTTCGCGGTAACCGCGAAGCTGATCAGCGCCTTTGTTTTCGCTACTCTGATAGTACAATTCCTCTACTACTTAAATCCGAAATTTCAAGCTTCTAGCTCTTTTCTGAGCTTGTACAGGCCGGTTTGAGTCGGACCTGGTCGGAAACCCCGAAGACCGGTTTTCTCGCGTCGCGGCTCATAAACTAAGCTTATTTCATCAAAACTCTATACAGTATAATGTATTTAGCAAACTGAACAGGTTCAGGCGTTACAACTAAGAATGCTGCATACCCATGCACATTCTCTATTTAGCAACATTTTGTCTATTTATAGAAACTGGAGGTTCAGGAGTTAAGCATACCCATGAACATTCTATATGTAGCAGCATTTTTTCTATTTAGAAACTATATGTTCAGGCATTACAGCAAAGGATGCAGCATAGCCGTGAAAAATATTCTATATTTAGCAACATTTTGTATATTTATAGAAACTGGAGGTTCAGGCCTTACAGCGGAGAGTGCAGCATACCCATGAACATTCTATTACAGCAACGGATGCAGCATAGCCGTGAACAATATTCTATTCTTCTATATTTAGCAACAGTTTGTCTAATTATAGAAACTGGAGGTTCAGGTGTTACAGCAAAGGATGCAGCATACCCCTGAACAAAGCACATATTATATTGTCTATATTTAGCAACATGTGGTCTATTTATAGAAACTGGAAGTCCAGGCACTACAACAAAGAATGCAGCATACTCATGAACAACATATGATGGAAAGTAATCAGATGAGGACCCGTATACAACAGTTAGAGGCTCAAGCCGGGGACCAGAGTCGGGTACAGAGAGTCGCTGAGGTAAGCAGGGTACCAATAAATGAGCGGCGTCACAAGGAAATCTATATTCAACTCTTTGACACAATCCAGCCTATAAAGTCACAGACGAAGACTAAGAAATTGAAATTTCGGACTTAAGTATGGATTTTAGTGAATATTTATGGGATGTAAACAAAGGCACAGATCAGCTGTGCAAATACTGCACAGCTGTAACCTCAAATGATTGGCGTCTTTGGTTTTCTGCACATGTAAACATGGTTTTTAGCTCACCTGAGCCGAAGGCTCACAGGTGAGCTTATAGGATAGGCAGGCATCCGTCGTCCGTCGTCGTCGTCGTCCGTCGTCTGTCGTCCGTCGTCCGTCGTCGTCCGTCGTCGTCCGTCCACAATTTCAAAGAAGAATATTTCTGAAGCTAGTAGGCCGATCTTGATCAAATTTAATGTGAACCATAATTGGGTTGGGGGATTGATGGTATTAGGTTTTGGAGCAGATTGTATCAAAATTGTGGTTTCCATGGCAACAGATAGGTCTCATAGACTTACAATGGGAAAAACTAAAAAAATCTTCTTCTCTGAAACCACTAGGCCCACAGCTTTGATATTTGGTATGTAGCAATGGCTAATGGTCCTCTACATAAATTGTGCCATTCATGCCCCTGGGGTCAAATTTGGCCACGCCCCGGGGGGTCGATAGTCTCCATAGACTTACTATGGGAAAAAAATAAAAAATCTTCTTCTCTGAAACCACAGGGCCCACAGCTTTGATATTTTGTATGTGGCAATGGCTAATGGTCCTCTACATAAATTGTGCCAGCCATGCCCCTGGGGTCAAATTTGGCCACGCCCCGGGGGTCGATAGTCTCCATAGACTTACAATTGGAAAAACTAAAAAAATCTTCTTCTCTGAAACCACTAGGCCCACAGCTTTGATATTTGGTATGTAGCAATGGCTAATGGTCCTCTACATAAATTATGCCATTCATGCCCCTGGGGTCAAATTTGGCCACGCCCCGGGGGTTGATAGTCTCCATAGACTTACTATGGGAAAAAAATTAAAAAATCTTCTTCTCTGAAACCACAGGGCCCACAGCTTTGATATTTTGTAGGTGGCAATGGCTAATAGTCCTCTACATAAATTGTGCCAATCATGCCCCTGGGGTCAAATTTGGCCACGCCCCGGGGGTCGATAGTCTCTATAGACCTACAATAGGAAAAAAACTAAAAAAATCTTCTTCTCTGAAACCACTAGGCCAACAGCTTTGATATTTGGTATGTAGCAATGGCTAATGGTCCTCTACATAAATTATGCCATTCATGCCCCTGGGGTCAAATTTGGCCACGCCCCGGGGGTTGATAGTCTCCATAGACTTACTATGGGAAAAAAATTAAAAAATCTTCTTCTCTGAAACCACTAGGCCCGCAGCTTTGATATTTGGTATGTAGCAATGGCTAATGGTCCTCTACATAAATTATGCCATTCATGCCCCTGGGGTCAAATTTGGCCAGGCCCCGGAGGTTGATAGTCTCAATAGACTTGCTATGGGAAAAAAATTAAAAAATCTTCTATTCTGAAACCACAGGGCACACAGCTTTGATATTTTGTATGTTGCAATGGCTAATGGTCCTCTACATAAATTGTGCCAGCCATGCCCCTGGTGTCAAATTTGGCCACGCCCCGGGGGTAGATAGTCTCCATAGACTTACAATGGGAAAAACTAAAAAAAAATTTTTCTCTGAAACCAAAAGGCCCAGAGCTTCTATATTTTGTATGTAGCAATGTTTGGTAGTCCCCATTATAAATTGTGCCAGTCATGCCCCTGGGTCAAATTTGGCCATGCCCCGGGGGTCAATAGTGTCCATGCATAGACTTTCATTGGTCAATTCTCAATTAATTTAAATCTCATGAGCTTACAATGTGATAATCTCTCAGGTGAGCTACAGGACCAATGGTCCTCTAGTTCATGTTGCAGCTTAAAATAGGATGCAATGTATTTTGGTAAAGCCTATGACACTCGGCCGAGGGGTTGTGGTTTGAGTTTGTTTGTTCAACCATTCATTGTGGCCTACAGCAAGTCACATTTTCTGAGGTAAAGGTCAAATACAGTAGACTTAGTATACATTTGAGCTGCCTCGTGGGAAAACCAACAATGTGGTTTCCGAACAGGTCCGATACAAACCGACCTGTGCAGTCACAGAAGATGGCTAGAGGCTTGAAATTTTGGATTTAGAAAGAAGAGGAATTGTACTATCCGTGTAGCGAAAACAAAGGCGCTGATCAGCTTCGCGGTTACCGCGAAGCTGATCTGCGTCTTTGTTTTCAACTATGCAGATTGTTGGTTTTCCCATGAGGTGGCTCATTTGATGATTAAAAAAAAGGGAAGTATGACCTAATTTAACAAAAAGATTTTTTAAGAAATTGATAAAAGAAGAAATTTTGATCTGTTTCAGGAAAACCAAATGCTTAGAGATACATTGGCTAAAACAAAGTAAGTTATTCTTTTTGACTTAGTTGAGTACGTGTGATACCTGGTAATTGATCGTAAAACTCCCGATATTTTGATCTCTTTTCCACTGACCTAATTTGATGATGAAAAATCCTATTGTGATGAAGTAAAAAATTATGTTGTGTTTTTCCCCCAAATAGCAGTTGATGAAGTTTTACTAAAAAAGATTCATTATTAGGATGTTAACAGTACCTAGGTTACTGTATCACTTCAACATTTTATTGACTGGGATAGTCAGCGCGCACAACAACACAACTATTGTTTCTATATCTATACTAGGTTTGTTTGTTTGAATTGGCGCTTAACGTCCCAGTCAATAGCTATGGTCATGTCGGGATGTTGCCTCCATTTTATGGGTCTTTTACCTAACATTAGGATGTCATGACACTCAAAATGTGCTTCATAAATATACTGTAGATCAGGAAATATTTGTGAGAACTTAATTTTTGCTAATATTCACGAATTGGTTGCCTCGCGAATTCAAAGTTCTCGCTAATAAAGAGTCACTATAAACTTTATAGAATACACGGACACTCACTCGTGAATTCAAGAACTCGCTAATAATTCGGAAATAGAAAATTCACGAAATAAAAGTCACGTGAAAATTTCCGAATTTACAGTAACCACCCAAGCAAACCGATAAGGCTTATATGTATGGATGGTTTGACTAAACCACTTTCCCTGGGCAGGCTCAGACTTGAGCAGTTAACCAGTAACCAGATGGTTGGTCAATAGTTTTGAAGCTTTGCCTGGAGGCACAAGCAGCCCATCTATTTCTCCTAGGACCCTATGGGCGGAGGCCCATATTCCCACCCGACCACCCTTATCTTACAAGGGTGGAAGCTATAGGGCAGTCAGAAATGAACAGCTTGAAATAGAAAGTGTCAATTGTTGATCCATGTAAAATCAAAGAATGAAATAGATTTGTAATGAAACGCAAGTGTAGCACAAATGTTTAATTTACCGGTACACCACAATATTGTTTGGGGTCAAAGACCTTTTCAATATTAGCTATCCAATCCATGTTCTCACGAGAATAAATGTGTAGATATATGCATTAAATTAGTCTAAAATGACCATTCAGGGTCAATAACAAACCATGTTATAAAGAGGTTGAAGTGTATGCTTAAACCACTCAGAACAAGGCGAAATTGGTATTTCAAAATGGCAAAATGAAATATCTACTGGTAATAATCGTGCCGTGACGCGAGAAAAGCGGTCTTCGGGGTTTCCAACCAGGTCCGACATAAACCGGCCTGTGCAGCTGCAGGAGATTGTTAGAAGCTTGAAATTAAGGATTTAGAAAGAAGAGAAATTTTACTATCCGAGTAGCGAAAACAAAGGCGCTGATCAGCTGTGCAGTTACTGTACAGCTGATCTGTGCCTTTGTTTTCGCCTAGGCAAAAAACTGGTTTTCTCATGATGCGGCTCAATTGATATTGTTCCTCTCCAACCAGGGCTGAAGCTATATCACCTGCAGAAATGAACAGTTTGAAACAGAAAGTGTCGATTATGGAGAAAGAACTGTCTAGTAATGCCCTGAAACTGAACACTAGCGAGAACTTGAAGAGGTCATTAGAACAGAAAGTTGCTAAATACGAAAAAGAACAGAAAGATAAAGAAAATACACAGGTAAGAACTGAAAATGTAAATTTTCTAAGGTTTTGACTAGAAATAAAATAATTTTGTCTAATCAAACTGGACATTAGCGAGAACTTATAAAGGTCGCTGGGACAGTAAATTGCCAAATAAGAGAAAAAGCAAAAACGTAAGAAAATACACAGGTAAATATAAAAAGATCCCAAATTTGGATGCTAGAATTTTGCTTTTACTTGAAATTGAATGAAAGAGGCCAGCTTATAGAGAAATTCATAAAAATAAGATGCAGTTAAAGGGTAGTGTTGTTGCCTAGTGGTAGAGCTGTGGTCTTCAAATCAAGAGGTTTTGGGTTCTAATTCCACTGGCCTAGGTTGTGTCCATTAGCAGTTAAAATTGATGATTCCATAATATGTGCTGATGTGGAGGAAGCGTTGACTCTGACTCAACAGGAGATAACTTAATTCTTGCGACTTCATTACATTGCAAAGTCTTGCTAATATAGACCCACTATAAACTATAATGCCGGTATCAGTACATACTCTCATATTAAAGATCTTGATTATAACTCGGAAAGAGAATTATCATGAAACAGAGGACATGTCAAGAACTTCCAGTCTTTATAAATATTGTTTTGGCAAGTTGCTGTGGTTTGTATGGTTGGTGTCTGAGAATTCCTGAAGACAGATTACTCCCACTTACACAGTGTCTGAATTATTGACATTTATACACAGTGTCTGAATTATTGACAATTATACACAGTGTCTGAATTATTGACAATTATACACAGTGTCTGAATTATTGACAATTATACACAGTGTCTGAATTATTGACATTTATACACATTGTCTGAATTATTGACATTTATACACAGTGTCTGAATTATTGACATTTATACACAGTGTCTGAATTATTGACAATTATACACAGTGTCTGAATTATTGACATTTATACACAGTGTCTGAATTATTGACATTTATACACAGTGTCTGAATTATTGACAATTATACACAGTGTCTGAATTATTGACATTTATACACAGTGTCTGAATTATTGACAATTATACACAGTGTCTGAATTATTGACAATTATACACAGTGTCTGAATTATTGACAATTATACACAGTGTCTGAATTATTGACAATTATACACAGTGTCTGAATTATTGACAATTATACACAGTGTCTGAATTATTGACACTTATACACAGTGTCTGAATTATTGACAATTATACACAGTGTCTGAATTATTGACATTTATACACAGTGTCTGAATTATTGACATTTATACACAGTGTCTGAATTATTGACAATTATACACAGTGTCTGAATTATTGACAATTATACACAGTGTCTGAATTATTGACAATTATACACAGTGTCTGAATTATTGACAATTATACACAGTGTCTGAATTATTGACAATTATACACAGTGTCTGAATTATTGACAATTACCTTCCATTTCTTGTAGAAAACCAACACAGTGGTTGTCGAGAAACGCCTAGAAGAAGTCACACAGGAACTGAGGAAGTCGGAAGGCAAGGCAGCGGCACTACAGACCGATTTACAGTCAGCCAACAGTTCATTAGATGTAGCTCATAAAGAATGTGTCACGCTGAAGGTTAAACTACAGGAGCTGGAAAGATCGCTGATAGGACATGATCAGGCTGCACGAGAGAAGGACGAAAAACTGAAGGTGAGGCTAATTTAGAATTTTTGAATTTTCGGGGAAACAAAAGGTAAAAATTTTATACAGCTATTATAAGACAGTGTAGCAGGAATTGGGTAAAAGACATAGAGCCATCACACTGGAAAACGAACAATCTGCAAATTCTGCATATGTGAAAACAAAGACACAGATCAGCTGTGCAGTAATTGCACAGCTGATCAGCGTCTTTGTTTTCGCTACACAGATAGTACAATCTATCTTCTTAAAACCAAAATCTTAAGCTTCTAGCCTGCTTCTGTGACTTTACAGGCTGGTTTGTTTCAGACCTGTTGGAAACCCAAATTGTTGGTTTTCTTACGAGAAGGCTTATAAGTTTTGGGATAGGGTGCATTGCCAGACATATTTTGTAGAAGTGCTAATTTTATTGTGAAAAGACAAGGACAAATTCTTGATATGATTTTACCTATTGATGGGATGTAAATTTTATTGTCTATAATATTGTTTATAATTTATTAAGTTAGGTGGGGCAGTTGTGGACAATAAATTATTTTTGTTGCATAGACTTAATTTCAATCACAATGAAATTGGATGCTATGTAATTAAACATGCATACTTTTTGTATTTGACATTTATCAGGGTGCTTCTAAGGCTAAGGTATACAAACACTCGTCATACAAACACAGACAGACACATACAAACCCACACATACAACCCATTTTTCTTGGCACAAAATTTTGTCCGCCTTTCTTTTGCACTGACTATCATACGTTGCACTGTGATTATCTTGAGCCAAACCAGCCCAAAAATAAAAAATGAGCCTATGCGTGAGAATGCCAACAATTTGGGTTCTGACCAGGTCCGACACAAATTGGCTTGTACAGTCAAAGAAGACGGTTAGAAGCTTGAAATTTTTGATTTAGATAGTAGAGGAATTGTACTATCGGTGTAGCGAAAACAAAGGTGCTGATCAGCTTCGCGGCTACCGCGAAGCTGATCTGCCTCTTTGTTTTTGCATATGCAGATTGTTAGTTTTCCCACGCAGCGGCTCAAATCTAGCCTATAATCTGTCATCATCTCCACATTTTCCCAAATATACTTAGAAAATAATTTATTCACACTTCTTTATGCCAATAAATTTTCTAATACAAATTCCATGTACACAATCTACTTTGATTTAGCTCAGGACTGTTTATTCAGACACTTTAGCAGTTATCTCTCTTAAACATTGATTTATTTCTCTAAACCTATGTTGCTTACATGTATGTGCATATTATAGAGAATAGAAGTTACTGTCAGATATGCTCCTTAACCCATATTTGACGAATGGATTCTCCCATCATTATCATTTGGAAGAGTCCACTTTCATTTTTAGGGGCGTAAGGAGTGATTTTTATATTTTAATCCTTTTTTTCGATGAAAATTCTCTAAGCAAATAGAATAGCCCCAGATGGGACGCCGCGTTCTGCGGCGTCACATCTGGGGCTATTCTGTTTGCCTATGTCCCATAAAAGGGACGCCAGGCTTAAATGAGTTAAAAAGCATAGTTTTGTTTTTGTTTTCCTGATTTTCTTGACAAGTGCACAATTATGATTTTGTATTGTGAAAGCAGTAGTAATTTGAATATTACTGTAAATCCGGAAATTTTCGCGAGAACTTAATTTTCGCTAATATTCGCGAATTCGTTGCCTGGCGAAAATAAAGTTATCACTAATTATGAATTACAATAAGCTTTATAGACGGTATGAGTACCCGTTCGCGAATTCAAAGTCTCGCTAATAATTAGGAAATCGAAAACTCGCGAAATAAAAGTCACGCGAAAATTTCCGAACTTACAGTATTTAAATTTGTTTGTTTGTATTGAGGTTTAACATCCCAGTCAAGAATTTTTCAGTCATGTCGGGACTGAGCCAACGCTTCCTGGGTTTTAACCAGTACTCTGGGGAGGCAATGTGTCATGCTGAAGGACACAACACGGTGCTTCCAGTGGCAGTGGCGTTTGAACCCAGGACCTCTCCATTTGGAGTCTGATGCTTGATATGAAGTTGATCATGTTTGTTGCTTTAGAGTTTAGAGATAAACACAACTTGAGAGCAGGTCTCGAGGTATAAAACTCAGCTGAGCATGAATTTTCATTTCCTCATAAATATTGAACTAGTGAAAATCATTGGAAATTTCATGTTTATATCACCATAGCTTGTAATTTATCCTGCTAATAAATATTAAAATGCAGACAATTGTTGGCAATTTATCATTTATGAGCAGGATAAATTTTAGCCACAGCTGAGCTGAACATGAAAAAAGTTTTATAACCTCGGGGCCAGGAAGAGTTGAGGCTGATTTGGGAAACTCTAAAAGTTACTGGTTTATAGCAATTTTCTGTGGTAACACTTACAACAGTATAACATACTTGAGCCTCAACAGCTGATTCTAAGGAGCACCCACAACATAGGTTTTTATCCCACCTGCTTATAGCAGGGTGTGATATACGAGTTCAAATTTCCGTACGTTCGTTCGTCCGTGCGTTCGTTCGTCCGTCAACATTTACGTCAAAGTTTAGTTTTCTCGACATCAGTGATAGCTGCGAGTCTGAAACCTTGCATAGTAATTGTCTCTGACATACCCTTCAAGCACGCACCTTAGCCCGGTGCCCTTGACCTATATTTCACGGTCCACTGACTTTGAAAATTTTTACGTCGAAGTTTTGTCAACATTTACGTCGAAGTTTGGTTTTCTCGACATCAGAGATAGCTGTGAGTCTGAAACCTTGCGTAGTAATTGTCCTTGACACACCCTTCAAGCACGCACCTTAACCCGGTGCCTTTGACCTGTATTTCATGGTCCACTGACTTTGAAAATTTTTACGTCGAAGTTTGGTTTTCTCGACATCAGAGATAGCTGCAAGTCTGAAACCTTGCATAGTAATTGTCCTTGATACACCCTTCAAGCACGCACCTTAACCCGGTGCCCTTGACCTATATTTCATGGTCCACTGACTTTGAAAATTTTTACGTCGAAGTTTGGTTTTCTCGACATCAGAGATAGCTGCAAGTCTGAAACCTTGCATAGTAATTGTCCTTGACATACCCTTCAAGCATGCACCTTAACCCGGTGCCCTTGGCCTCCCGGCTTGGCCTATATTTCACGGTCCACTGACTTTGAAAATTTTTACGTCGAAGTTTGGTTTTCTCGACAGAGATAGATGCGAGTCTGAAACCTTGCATAGTAATTGTCTTTGACATGCCCTTCAAGCACGCACCTTGACCCGATGCCCTTGACCTATATTTCACGGTCCACTGACTTTGAAAATTTTTACGTCGAAGTTTTGTCAACATTTACGTCGAAGTTTGGTTTTCTCGACATCAGAGATAGCTGCGAGTCTGAAACCTTGCATAGTACACCTCAACCTCTTTATAACACTATTGTTGGGGTCCATGACAATTTCCGTGTTAGCTATCCAATCCGTGTTATAACGAGAGTAAAATATATAGATATATAGCAAAATAAGACCATTTGGAGTCCATGAATGGTCCGTGTTATATCCAAAATCATGTTGTAACGAACCGTGTTATAAAGAGGTCCAGCTGTAATTGTCCTTGACATGCCCTTCAAGCACGCACCTTGACCCGGTGCCCTTGAACTATATTTCACGGTCTGTTGACTTTGCCCGATGCAGGTGCGATATCGACCTCCGTGGAGTTCTTGTATGAAGAAATAGCAAAAATTATCCATTTATTATCATCAATTATCATCAAGTTACCTTTTATCTAGTTTAATTAATCTGAATGTTTATGTTGGCCCCAGGCCATTAGGGTCGTGAGAAATAGATGGCCTGAATGTGCGTTCAGGCGAAGCTTCTAAACCACTGACTGACCCTCTAATCACTGGTTTACCGCTCAGAAGGTTTGAACCTACCCAAGAAAAGTAGTTCAAGTCACACAATTGAAGCACAATTTGTGTGTCACGACATCCTAATTGGTTAGAAATCCCAAAAAATGGAAACTATGTCCCAGCATAACCATAGCTGTTGACTGGGATGCTTAGCCACAAATATATCAAACAATTTTTATTGTGTCACAGGAGGCTGACAGGACGAGACTAGATATGGAAGGAAATCTGAAAAATTTACAGAAGAAGGTGGAAGATTATGACAGAGATCAGACACAACTCAACACACAGATACAGGTATAGAGGCATTACGAAAATTTGCCCAGGCAATATATAAAGATTTTTTCAAAAGCAAAAATTTAAAATTTCATTTGGGAAAAAAAAATGATATTTTTAATAATTTCACTCGGCGGCCCCCTTGGCCGAGTGGTTAAGAGCGCTGATATTACATTACCGCATTTGACCATTCGATCATCTCACCGCTGTGTCTGGTATGGGTTCGAGCCCCGCTCTGGCCACATGTGAGACAAGCCAAGTTCTGCCTGCGGGTGTGTCAGGTGGTTTTTCTCGGGGGTTCTCCCGTTTTCGCCCCACCTACTGATTGGCACCGTCTCGTATGAGCTGAAATAATCTTGAAAGGGACGTTAAACTGAATAAAAAAAAAAAAATAATAATAATTTTACTCAAAACATTGATTGTGGGTACACGTTAGAACCGCCTTGCAGAGGCGGTTCTAACGTGTACCCACAATCTATGTTTTGGATCATAAATAAGAAAAATATGTATACACCACTTTTACTGCATAAAAGTGGGGGTTAAGGGGGAATACATTTCACAAACATGTTTCTTGATGGGCGAGAAACAATTCTTTGGGCATGATAGCTCGATACATAGCATGCCCGTTTTGTAGGGAAATTGAAATGTGATTGATCCGGAACATACACACAGAGGAACAAACATGAAACTATTGACTCTGCACAATAGCTTGATTGGACGCTTAGTAACTGCGAAGCTGATCAGTGTCTTTGTTTTCGCTACACCGATAGTCCTATTCCTCCTCTATTTTACCAAAAATTTCAAGATTCTAGCTTTCTTCTGAAGCTGTGCAGGCCGGTTTGTGTCGGACCTTGTCAGAAGTCCCGAAGACTGGTTTTCTTGTGTCGCGGCTCATTAAGAAGTGTATGCTTTGCCTTCTGATGCCAAAATCTGTGACTCATTAAACCTTTATTTAACAGACACTGAAGCAACAGAACCAAGCTCTCTCAGATGAAATGAGGGTCACAAGGGAAAAACAACAAAAAGAGATTGAAGAGCTCAGCAAAACCAAACAAGGGGCCCAGAATGGGGACATACATGCAGAAGGAGAGATTAAATTACAAGCAGCCATCAATGAAAAAGATCATGAGTAAGTGATACATAAAATTAGCCACCACAAGGGAAAACCAACAATCTGCCTAGGCGAAAACAAAGGCGTAGATCAGCGCCTTTGTTTTCGCTACTCGGATAGTACAATTCCTCCTCTACTTAACTCCAAAATTTCAAGCTTCTAGCCTGCTTCTGTAGCTGTGCAGGCCAGTTTGTGTCGGACCTGTTTGGAAACCATATTGTTGGTTTTCCCACAAGGCGGCTCATATAAAAAAATATAGGGTGCATAGTGAAAAAAGCTCAGTAAAACCATACAAGTGTCTCAAGATTGGGACATACATGTGCAGAAGAGATTAAATTACAAGCAGCCGTCAATGAAAAGGACCAAGAGTAAGTGATAAAACTTAGAACAGGTCATTTTTAGGGGCATAGCGATGCAAGGGCTTAGAAAAACCAAACCAAATAGGGACATACATGTAATCATGGAAAAAGAAACTAAATTACAAACCCTGTTAAAGAAAAGGATCATTATTAAGTTATATAACAGTTACATATAAACATAATGTATGGTACTTAGCGATAGATGTGCTCCCTAAAATCAATGTTAGGGGGCCCAGAATGGTATCTCTTCTGCTGGTTGTAGCGCCGACTCATCCAAACCAGGAAGTCTGAGCTCCATACTGATATGACTGAAAAATTGTTGACTGGGACATTGAAAATGATTTTCCAGTTTGTCCGAGAAAGTTGCCGAGATCAGCAAGTTAAAGTCAGAAGTTGAAGGCAAGAAAACTGAGCTGTCAACACTACAAAGAGAATTAGACATACAGAAAAAGAAAAATAATGTGAGTATCGTTGAAGTGTGAGTGTTTTGGAGTGACAGTCAAGTGAGTTGCATCATGAGATAACCAACAATGTGGTTTTCGAACTGGTCCGACACAAACCGAGCTGTACAAGCACAGTAGATAGCTAGAGGCTGAAAATTTTGGATTTAGCAACTGGAGGAATTGTAATATCTGTGTAGTGAAATTAAAGGTGCTGATCAGCTTCGTAGTTACTGCGAAGCTGATCTGCGCCTTTGTTTTCGCATATGCAAAATGTTTGTTTTCTCATGAGGCGGAACGTATAGTAATAAGCTAGGTAAAATTGCTTGCCTTTGTAAACAACGTTTGTGAGGTGAATCTTAGGCTTAAACTGAAACTTAAACCTAGATTCCATCTCATTATGACCTAACATATTGCAGGGATGTAAAGCTTTAGCATAACAACAATTAAATATTGATCATCAAATGGATAATCATACTGAATGAATTAACAAGATTGGTGCCTCTAGGTGCCTCTGCAGACAATTTTGCAAACTGTAGACCATCATCAGACAGTAGTAACTGAATGATGTGCATTTTGTTTGCCATGACAAAATTAGCTGGCACATGAGAAAACCAACAATCTGCATAGGCAAAAACAAAGGTACAGATCAGCTTCACAGTACATGCGAAGCTGATCAGCACCTTTGTTTTCTCTACACAGATAGTATAATTCCTCTACTTTCTAAATCCAAAATTTCAAGCTTCTAGCCATCTTCTGTGCTTGTGGAGCTCGGTTTGTGCCTGAGCTGTTCAAAAACCAGGTTTTCTCATGAGGCAGCTCAAATATTGTAGCAAAGGGTCATAACAGATGAGGTTTTGGTTTTTTTTTATAGCATAAAGTTTGGTTTATGGATCTTGTTTAATATACACCCATAAGTGGTTTGAATACATGTATATCCTGGATTGAGTGATAGTTTAGCATGTCTTATGTACTAACAGTTGTTTGCTAGTCTGGTTATGGTCATTACATTTACCTAGCTAACATAGTTTAAACAAAAATAGCAAGTCCGAACCAATTAATGTAGAATTGAAGAAATATCATGTGACATTCAGAATTTCTTTCTGATTGTGCCATTTCCTGATCTTTGCCTACTTTTACCTTTTAATTCGTACGGCCTTCTTGAATAGGTGATTGAAACAGTTACAGTAAACATGTAATAATTTAGGGAGCACAGCCATAGTGGTAGAGTGTCAGACTTCAAATCAAGAGTCCTGCTTTAGAATCCTACCTCGACTAAATTTTGTTGCTGAGCAAGATATATACATGTATTTCTTAGTACTGTTTAAGTACCCAAGAAGCGATGGCACAGTCCTAACATGACTGAAAGATTGTTGTCTGGGATGTTACAAAAAATCAAACAACAAATTTGAATAATTTTTCCTTTTTTTTTTTTTTTTTTACTTTTAGGAGTTAAGAGAAAAGAACTGGAAGGCTATGGATGCTTTAGATAAAGCCGAAAAATCTGTCTCAGAAAAAGTTAAAAGTGCCCTGAAAACCAATGTGGTAAATTCTATTTTGATTTTCATTTCATGACTTCATTTTTTTTCTGTAATATAGATATTAGATTAGGCTCTTTCATAGACTTTCATTTAAAATATATGAGCCACTGCATGAGAAAGTCAACAAAATACTTAGGTGAAAACAAAGGCGCAGATCAGCTTAGCGGTAACCGCGAAGCTGATCAGCGCCTTTGTTTTTGCTACACGGATAGTACAATTCCTGTACTTTCTAAACCCCAAATTTCCAGCCTCTAACTGTCTTCTGTGACTGTACAGCCCGGTTTGTGACGGACTTGGTCCGAAACCACATTGTTGGTTTTCCCACGAGGCGGCTCATATATAGAGTTAAGTTCTGGCTGAGATTAGTTCACACTCACTTGAGCATAGTTTGTGTCTGACTGTATATTTTCCTTCCTGCATGCATCTATAACCCATTATATAACACCAAAGCCCTGCAACCAATTTACAATGAGATGTTTGCAGCTGTAAAAATGACAAAATTCAGTTGGAAAAAAGTTGCTGTTTTTTTTCTCATAAATAAAGATTGTGGGCTCACATTAGAGTTGCTTCAATGATGCATGCATCCTTTATTTTTTCTCAAAGCGTAGGTTGTGGATTAACATTAAAACTACCACATTTAGGTGGTCTTAAATGAGGCAATTAGATGCCAAAACAGCAATATTTTAAATGAATAGTGCCAAGTCATCAATTTTTGCATTTATAACAGACATATTAGCATGATACCAAGTTTTATACTTAATATTTGGGCCAAGATCTGATAAAAGGGGTCTTATGGCAGAAAATTCAAAATTAAGATATTTATGACAGGTGAAAGACCAAGTTTCCCTGAGTATGTCCTGAAAATTTGAAGTGATTATCTTAACAAAAAGCAAAGATATGAGCAATGAAAGGTGTGTAGTTGGTGCAATCTAAACATGACGTCATGAGAATTGTTGATGACGTTTCGACGTTGATGACGTTAATGTCTTTATATCACTGTAGTGAAAAGAAGCTAATACATGTACTAAAATTTATGAAATTTTATGTGTTTCTTGAAGTTCAACATCTATACCACTGTATATACTATGCAATAGGCACAAATTCACACACCGTTTGATAAAACATGCATTACAAACGGCCCACCTGGATTTTAAAATGTGGGTAGTCCTTATGGCGCAGCCGTTACCATGGCAACATACATGATAAACACAACTTTGTTTCATAAGAAACACATGTGTCTTGGATTGTGTTACAATATCAAAGCAGATAGACATAAATATCAGAGCATGCAAAATATTTCAAATTTAGATGTCTTTCAATTTTTAATAGCATAAAATATACTTTAATGCCTGAAGACACCTTTTACCAGATCCACGCTCATTTGTTTGTTTGAAGGGTAAAACTTTTCACTCTTGTTTATCCTGCATTGGGTCTCAGTGTGCACGCTATTTTGCACTTATGAGCTGGTGTGGTTTGAATGAGATCAGTGTCTACTTTGATTTGGGCATAAGCAAAGAAACACGCCTTTTGTGCATACAGTATTCAAAAAGCAAATGAGATCAGAAAGTCGGAGTTAGAAGCCAATGATACTGCTGTGTTACAGAGGTTCTTTCCAGTTATATCATTATAAAAGATTAAATGTTCTCTAAGATACCATTCTGAGATATTATTTTCCCTGTCTGTAGGATGAGCTAAGTAATAGTCAATCGGTTATCACTGTGAAAGATGAAATATATTCACAGATATCAGTGTTCAACTTCACGGTGAAATATTCTCCAAGATGTCATACTGAGATATTATTTTCTCTATTTGTAGGATGAGCTAAGTGCTAGTCAGTCGGAGTTAGAAGCCAATGATAAGGCTGTTCTACAGAGGTTGTTCCCAGATATCACTGTCAAAGATATAAAAGTGAGTTCATTTCTTAATGCTAAAACAAAAGAGCAGCGATGCTAGAAAACCGGTCTTCGGGGTTTCCGACCGGGTCTGACACAAACTAGTCTGTACATTCTCAGAAGAAAGCTAGAATCGTGAAATTTTGGATATAAGTAGAGGAGGAATAGTACTACATGTATCCGAGTAGCAAAAATATAGGCGCTGATCAGCTTCGGAGTTACTACGAAGCTGATCTGCGCCTTTGTTTTCGCAAAGGCAAAACTCCAGTTTTCTCGTGAAGCGGCTACAAAAATAACAAACAAGAAAAAAAACAATAAAAAAACAAGGGAACGCAGAGGTGTTGTGGTTGAACTGGATTGAGAGGTTTAGGGTTTATAGGCAACCAGTGAAGAACTTTTATCCTTGTGCAACACATTAATACTCGATTTGGAAGTAATACAACACAGGAAGCATGGTCATGTCTCAACATGATTTAAAATTGTTGACAGGTATGTTAATAATCAATCAATGAAACAAACAAGGTAGGTCAAGACATGTTCAAATTATGCTCTAGTCATTTGTAGCCACGCCCCCTCCCCCCCAACACACTTCCTCCGGGGAATAGCAGGGACTTTGACTTTTGGACTGCATGTTGGTAAAACCACTACTGTTGTCCCCCCGCAGCCTGTTATCTTTTCATTTCACGGCCCTTATTGCATACAGCAAACCATGGGATTTCCCCCGCACTGCCGTGGCTCACAAATTTCCACAGCTATCCCCCCCCCTCCCCTGGGGTGGGGGACCGTGGTTACAAATTACTAGTGCATTACAAGCACAAAAACTAAGGACCATGCTCATTCAAGGTTTCATAATTATTCTTTTTAAAGAAAACCAACAATTTTGGTTCCCACCATGTCCGACAAAAACCAGCCTGTACAGTCACAGAAGCAGGCTAGAAGCTTGAAATTTTGGATTTAAAAAGAAGAGGAATTGTACTATCCATGTAGCGAAAAAAAAGGTGCTGATCAGTTTTGCGGTTACCGAGAAGCTGATCTGCGCCTTTGTTTTCGCCAAAGCATTTTGTTGGTTTTCTAATGCAGTGGCTCAATTATTCTTTTCAAAGAAAAAAAATCATTGCTGAAGTGGAACCATTATGAATTTAGTTTAAAATGAGCCGTCTCGTGAGGAAACCAACAATGTGGTTTCCGAACAGGTCTGACACAAATCAGGCTGCACAGTCACAGAAGCAGGCTAGAAGCTTGAAATTTTGGATTTAAGAAGAAGAGGAATTGTACTATCCGAGCAGCGAAAACAAAGGCGCTGATCAGCTTCGCGGTTACCGCGAAGCTGATCTGCGTCTTTGTTTTCGCATATGCAGATTGTTGGTTTTCCCATGCGGTGGCTCAAATGTAGGTAACAGAGTATCACATGTTCTCACACACATTTCCAGGTTCACAAAGATTGGATGTCAAAGTTTGAGAAAGAAGCGAGCAGCCATTTACAGACCCTTAGTAAACCACAACCTGATAGCGTAAGTACCAAGCAAAATAGCAACTAAATAAAAATGAAATAATCACATGAATCACTGGAAGCAGCTAATGATAAGTTACAGTCATTTCACAAAGCTAGAGCAGTCATTCGCTGTTACAACACGAACCATAATCAGGTAGCATCAGTTGCTAGGCAACAATCAATAAAACACATTTCACACAAACATTTGAGCCACGTCATGAGAAAACCAACATTTTGTATATACGAAAACCAAAGACGCAGCTCAAGGGATCATTGGTTTGATCCCAGCCTTCTTCAATCTTTCTAATGAGACTTTAAACAAGAGATCCAAATGACCATAATTGTTGGTGAGATATTGATAATGATTATGTTGGCAAATATTCATAACAATTATTTTAATTTCATGCATTCACATAAATGTTCACACCTTCATGATTTCATGCATTCACATGTACATGATCACACCTTTGTTTCACTTTTAAAGCTGTTCACTAGGATTTTAGCAGGAAGTAGTTCAAAGGTGACGAGCTGAATGCAAGGAATTCCCCTCCCCTTTTCTTTTTACTAGGATAATTTCTCACTATTTTTTTTCAAATTTTTGGCCCTTGGCCATCTTCAGGAAAACAACATTTGATTTTTTTAACTAGGTGGTATCCATTTTGAATTTTCTTTTTATTTGCTTGTACGAGATATTAACAAAAACAACTCACTAATACAAAACATTATAGTTAAACTGGTTTGTTTGTGATAAAAACAAATTTAAAGTAGATTTGTCGGTCCTTTTTAGCTCGCCTGTACGAAAGTACAGGAAGAGCTATTGCAGTCACCCCGGCGTCGGCGTTAGCGTTAGCGTCGGCGTTGCTCAAAATGTTAAAGTTTTTGGTTAAAGTTTTTATAAGGCTATATCTCTTGAACATGTTGATGGATTAAATTGATACTTTGCATGTTGGTAGATATTGGTCTGAAGTTTTATTCTGTACCATCATGACCCACCTGGGTGACCTTGAGGTCAAGGTCACAGACTTAGAAATTTTGTGTTAAAGTTTTTGGTTAAAGTTTTTGTAAGTCTATATCTCTTGAATATGTTGATGGATCGAGTTGATACTTTGCATATTGATAGATATTGGTCTGAAGTTTTATGCTGTACCATCGTGGACCACCTGAGTGACTTTGAGGTCAAGGTCACGGACTTAGAAATTTTGTGTTAAAGTTTTTGGTTAAAGTTTTTGTAAGTCTATATCTCTTGAGTATATAGATGGATCAAGTTAATACTTTGCATATTGATAGATATTGGTCTGAAGTTTTATGCTGTACCATCACGACCCACCTGAGTGACCATGAGGTCAAGGTCACAGACTAAGAAATTTTGTGTTAAAGTTTTTGTAAGTTTGTATGTTTGTATCTCTTGAATATATAGATGGATTAAGATGATACTTTGCATATTGATAGATATTGGTCTGAAGTTCACCTGAGTGACCTTGAGGTGAAGGTCACAGACTTAGAAATTTTATGTTAAAAATATTTTGGTTTAAAGTTTTTAAAGTCTATATCTTTTGAATATGTTGATGGATCATGTTGGTATATACATGTACTGGTTTTAAGCTGTACCATCATTGCGAACCTTAGAGACCTTGAGGTCATGGGTCATAGATTTTTTTAATAGATTTAGTGGCAAAGCATAAGTCAGGCGAGCTACGCTGTCCTGCGACAGCTCTTATTAGTTTTTAGAAGTCCAAATGGTGATGGGGTTCATTTGATTTTCAGGTTTTGTTATCATGAAACTGAAGGAGCATCTGTTTCGCATTTAATATTAAAGACTTGTACACTTTGCAACGTTTTTGCAACATAAGAAGAAACGAAAGCTCAATTTCCTAAATGAGCCTTCGCATGAGAAAACCAACAATTTGGGGTTCCGACTGGGTTTGACACAAACTGGCCTGCACGGTCACAGAAGGAGGCTAGAAGCTTGGAATTTTGGATTTAAGAAGAAGAGTTCTTTCTGTGTAGCGAAAACAAAGCCGCTGATCAGCTTCGCAGTCACCGCGAAGCTGATCTGTGTCTTTATTTTCGCATATGCAAATTGCTGATTTTCCCATGTGGGGGCTCAAATAAAATCTTTCGAATCCAGGTTCAGTTTTTGAGCCTTACACAAGCCAGATTATTTTGAACCTGTTCCTAAACCCAGAAGACACATTTTATTTGAATTATGCTCAGTTTAACTCTTATAAACCTGGTGTCCTTTTTATGGGACAAAGGCAAACAGTAAAGCTCAAGATGTAATGCCGCAGAATGTGGCCGCCCATTTGGGGCTGTTCTGTTTGCCTAGAGAAAATGCTTTAAAAAGTGAAAAAATAAATTAAATGAATAAAAACCACTCCAGATTCCCTAAAAATGAAAGTGGACTCACCCAAATGATAGTGATGGGAAAGTCCATTCTTCACTAATGGGTTAAACCATTTCTTCAGATTTTCCAGAAACACATTGTCAAGAATCTGGTAAATACTCATGGACAGAACATCATGAGAAAACTCGTCTTTTGCAATGATTTGGGAAAACAAAGCTGCAGATCAGCTGTGCAGTAAGTGCACAGCTGATCAGCACCTCTGTATGTATATTACAATCCCTCTTCTTCTTCAACCCAAAATTTCAAATTTCCTGCTTTCTTCACTGACTGTACAGGCATGTTTGTGTCAGTGTCAGATCTGGTCAGATACCTGGAAACTATGTTTTCTCATGTCAAAGCTCATTTTCAACATACTGCCATGAAATCACCAAGTTTTATCATGCTGATCTGCCTGTACATTTAAGGCTCACTTAAAGGAGCTATATCGGTACCACTGTTTATTCGGTGAAAGCCTGGTGTCCATTTTGTGGAACATAGGCAAACAGTATAGCCCCAGATGTGACACCGCAAAACGTGGCATGCCATCTGGGTCTATACTGTTTGCTGAGAGAAAATTCGCTGAAAAATTAAATAATAATTCAAAATTACTCCTAATGCTCCTTAAAATGAGAATGGGTTCGCCCAGGTGATTAAGATGGTTGAATCTATTTGTCATTTATGGGTTAAGCCCCAGGTTTACATTTAATATTGATTACTTTCCTTTCTACTATTAAAGTTTCCACAATCTGTGTTCAGAGCAAAAATGAAATATAAAGACTACAACATTTGTTCATATGATAATGAAAATGACTGCCAGAAAATGACTGTATAATGCACAGGCATATTAATAATCATGTACCTAATACACAATATTATTATACACATTTGAGCCACCTCGTGGGAAAACCAACAATGTGTTTTCCGAACAGGTCCGACACAAACCGGGCTGTACAAGCACAGAAAAGAGCTAGAAGCTTGAAATTTCGGAGTTAAGTAGAGGAGGAATTGTACAATCCGAGTAGCGAAAACAAAGGCGCTGATCAGCTTCGCGGTTACCGCGAAGCTGATCTGCGTCTTTGTTTTCGCCTATGCAGATTGTTGGTTTTCCCATGAGGCGGCTCAATTTTCTTGAAGAATGTATATCCTTTAAAGAAATGACTGGGTTTATGTTGCTTTGTTAGCTGTTCAGTTTTCTGTTCTGGGGATGGTTTTCAAGTCTGGCAAATATTTTCTTAAATATTAAAATTTGGTCATTAGGAAGTAGGGTAGCCTGGAGATCTTGGGTTGAACCCCACTGGTGCCAAGTTTGTATCCTTTAGTAAGACACATACTGGATAATACTCAGGAAGTAATGGCTTGTCCCATTATGACTGAAAAAAAAATGATGAATGGAACATTAAACCACAATTTAAAGAATCAAATAACTTAAAATGTCTGGATGCCTTAAATACAACCCCAGGGTGGGTATTCCCATATTAAGGCTGTATGGGTATGCGCCGCCCTAGAGTCCCCCTTTTTTGAGTGTTTTAGCTCTGAAAGCACCTAAATACAACTTAGCTGGTCAGAGATGACAAGGTTGCAAAACACAAATTTTATTCAAACCACATGACTAATATAGCAGCACAGGGAAATTAATTTAGTCAAAAGCAGTAATATCATTATAATATGTAGGTAGATAGATATATGAATAATATATAATATAACTCATATTCGACAGAGTTGTGGTACCTTTGCACCTGTACAGCTTAATCTATTACAAAGGGGAGTGCCTCAGCCGAGTGGTCAGTGCATCAGATTCGGTAATGAGGAATAGTACTGGATAATACCCAAGAAATAGTGGCTCTATCCCACATTACTGAAATATTGTTGACTGGGATATTAAAACTGCAGCACAAATAAACAAGCAAAGCAATCAGATATCCTTTTCTTACATACCTCTATCATAAAGATAGAAGAATTCCGGTATAATATTGTGGTGGTAGATAAATCGATCTTACACTGCTGGCTTGGTTGCTCATACAAGATAAGAAAAGCATGCGACTAAATTCGATCGCAGCTGCTTGCAGCAATAATGTTCAACAAAACTAGACTAAATTGGTGTGAATTCATTGGGTATAATCTTGATTCACGCTCGTTTTCAACGAGAAACAAATCAAAACTGCATCTCTTTTGACTTTGACAACGATTTATTTACATTTGACGTCATATCCGTAATAAACACTACGTCATCAGAGTTAAAGCACGGTACCAGGTTACTTTACTGGTAAAATGAATTTAGGCCTAATCGGGGTATGTAAGAAAAAGAATCCATCAGTGGTGTTAAGTGGAGAAAGGAAAATCTCAACCCTCGGGTCCATCGTTCCAGTGGGAAACTCGGCGAGCCTCGTTTCCCACTGGAACGGATGGACCCTCGGGTTGAGATTTTCCTATCTCCACTGACCACCCATGATGGATTCTATTTATCTCCATTCTGACTGTTATGAAAATTTGAGTTGTGATGGAAAGCAAATGCATGTAAATGTTTTGTGTTTCATTTGAATTTAAAAGTGGTTAAGAAAGCGAATTTGAAATATCATAAAATGGGGAGGGGGCAAATATGGCTCAAAAAGGGAAATCATGGTTATACCCCCCGCAAAACGAAGTTTTAGGGGGGTATACTGTTTTCAGTCTGTCCGTAATTCCGTGATTCCATCATTCCGTCATTCCGTCAACATTTTGACATCTTTGCTGAATAACTTAAGTAGTTTTTGCCCGATGTTCTTTAAATTTTCAACACACCTGCACCATAAGACAATACATGTGTGGTATGAATTTAGGGGCCAAAGGGTCAGTTTTGCAAGAGTTATGGGACTTTTTAAACCTATACATAGAATGTTTGCCATAGTGCTAATAGTGCATACTTTGTGAAATCAACTCCTCCTACAGCTTTCAATATTCTCTTTTGATACTTTGCAGATATGTGCCAGAGATATTGAAGATATGCATGAAGAAGTATTATGCTGAAAAAATGAATTTTGACAAATTTACAGCATTTTGAACTTAGCCAATTTTCGATAATTGCCATATTCAATAATGGTTGGTAGTGCATAGTTTGTGAAATCAACTCCTCCTAGGGCTTTCAGTATTTCTTTTCAATACTTTGCAGACATGTTCCACACATATTGAAGATGTGCATGAAGAATTATAATGCTGAAAAAATAATTTTTGACAAATTTACAGCATTTTTCAACATAGCCATTTTTGACCATTGCTTATATACAATATTGATTGGTAGTTCATAGTTTGTGAAATCAACTTCTCCTAGGGCTTTCAGTATTTCTTTTCAATACTTTGCAGACATGTTCCACACATATTGAAGATGTGCATGAAGAATTATAATGCTGAAAAAATAATTTTTGACAAATTTACAGCATTTTTCAACATAGCCATTTTTTGACCATTGCTTAAACAATAATGGTTGGTAGTGCATATTTTGTGAAATCAACTCCTCCTAGGGCTTTCAGTATTTCTTTTCAATACTTTGCAGACATGTTCCACACATATTGAAGATGTGCATGAAGAATTATAATGCTGAAAAAATAATTTTTGACAAATTTACAGCATTTTTCAACATAGCCATTTTTTGACCATTGCTTATATACAAAAATGGTTGGTAGTGCACATTTTGTGAAATCAACTCCTCCAAGGGCTTTCAGTATTTCTTTTTGATACTTTGCAGACATCTTCCTCACATATTGAAGATGTGCACGAAGAATTATAATACTGAAAAAATGAATTTTGACAAATTTACAGCATTTTTTAACATAGCCATTTTTTGACCATTGCTTATATGATGGTTTGTGAAATCAACTCCTCCTAGGGCTTTCAGTATTTCTTTTCAATACTTTGCAGACATGTTCTACACATATTGAAGATGTGCATGAATAATTATAATACTGAAAAAGTGATATTTGACAAATTTACATCATTTTCAACATAGCCATTTCTTGACCATTGCTTATATACAATAATGGTTGGTAGTGCATACTTTGTGAAATCAACTCCTCCTAGGGCTTTCAATGTTTCTTTTAGATTCTTTGTAGATTTGTTCCAGATATATTTTAGATGTGCATGAATAATGTTCATGCTGAAAATTTAATTTTTGACAAACTTACTGCTTTTATTTAACTTAGCCAATTTTTACCATTTCTCATGATAAACAATGATCATAGTGCATACAGTGAAATCAACCTCAAGCTTTCAATATATTCTTTTAATATCTTATAGATGTGACTGGCATTATTATAACTGGGGATGTACATGAATGATTATAATGCTGAAAAGATATCTTTGACAAATTTTCTGCATGTTTGACTTAGGAAGTTATTGGCCAGCTTCAGATAATTTTGCGGGGGGTATACTGAAAGCCTTGCTTGCAGCCAATTTCTAGTTACAGTTGTTTTTAGAGTGTCTAAGTGAAATAAACCATCGTTAGGATAGCATATCCATGTAATATATACCCCCTTATACCCCACTTTATATAGTAAAACTGGGATTTACAAGGCTATACAATTTTTAGCTCACCTGAGCCGTCAGGCTCACAAGGTGAGCTTATAGGATGGCCATGATCCGGCGTCCGTCCGTCCGTCGTCCGTCCGTCGTCCACCATTTTCAAAGATCTTCTTCTCTGAAACCGCTTGGCCAATCAAAGCCAAATTTTACATGAAGCATCTATGGGAAGGGGGAACCAATGTGTATATAAATAATCCAGGTCACATGACCAAGATGGCCGCCATGCCCATATATGGTAAAAACCCTTCAAAAATCTTCTTCTCCGGAACCAGTGGACCGATTTCAACCAAACTTGGCATGAAGCATCGATGACTCAAGTACTACAATGTGTATATAAATCATGACCTTGCGGTGACCTTGACCTATTTTACGGCAAGGTCAACATAGGTCGCCTTTGCATTTGAATGGGAAAAATTGTTAAATTGTCATTTAAAGGAAAAATCTTGCAGAAAATGAGCAGTAGGACCGAATATTAATGATTCTGAAAAAAATTGGGCCCCAGGGGCTCATCCGCCCCCACCCCGGGGCAATATACATGTATATTATCATAATATTCAAACATCTTCTTCTCTGAAACCCCTTGGCCAATCAAAGCCAAATTTTACATGAAGCATCTATGGGAAGGGGGAACCAATGTGTATATAAATAATCCAGGTCACATGACCAAGATGGCCGCCATGCCCATATATGGTAAAAACCCTTAAAAAATCTTTTTCTCTGGAACCGGTGGACCAATTTCAATGAAACTTGGCATGAAGCATCGATGGCTAAAGCACTACAATGTATATATAAATCATGACCCTGTGATGACCTTGACCTATTTTACGGCAAGGTCAACATAGGTCGCCAATGCATTTGAATGGGGAAAACTTTTAAAATGACACTTAAAGTGAAAGTCTTGCAGGAAATGGGCAGTAGGAGTGAATATTAATGATTCTGAAAAAAAATGGACCCCAGGGGCTCATGTGCCCCCACCCCGGGACAATATACATGTATATCTTCACTGTATTCAAACGTCTGCTCCTCTGAAACCACTTGACCGATCAAAGCCAAATTTTATGTAATGCATCAATAGGAAGGGATAACCAATGTGTATATAAATAATCCAGGTCACATGACCAAGATGGCCGCCATGCCCAAATATGGTAAAAACCCTTCAAAAATCATTTTCTCTGGAACCGTTGGACCAATTTCAATGAAACTTGGCATGAAACATCGATGGCTAAAGCACTACAATGTATATATAAATCATGACCCTGTGATGACCTTGACCTATTTTATGGCAAGGTCAACATAGGTCACCAATGCATTTGAATGGGGAAAACTTTTAAAATGTCATTTAAAGTGAAAGTCTTGCAGGAAATGGGCTAAAGGACTGACTATTAATGATTCTGACAAAAAATGGACCACAGGGGCTCATATGCCCCCACCCCGGGGCAATATACTTGTATATCTCCATAATATTCAAACATGTGCTCCTCTGAAACCACTCGGCCAATCAAAGCCAAATTTTATGTGAAGCATCTAAAGGATGGGGTAATCAATGTGTATATAAATAATCCATGTCACATGACCAAGATGGCCGCCAGGCCCATATATGGTAAAAATCTCTCAAAAATCTTCTTCTCCGGAACCAGTGGACAGATTTCAAGGAAACTTGGCTTGAAGCATCGATGGCTCAAGTACTACAATGTATATATAAATCATGACCCTGTGATGACCTTGACCCAGTTTATGGCAAGGTCAACATGGGTTGCCAATGCATTTGAATGGGAATAACTGTTAAAATGTCTTTTGAAGGAAAAAGCCAGCAGGAAATTGGCAAATGGACAAAATATTGATTATTCTGAAAAAGAAAATGGCCCAAGGGCTTCATCTGCCCCTGCACTGGGATTAAATACCATAATATTCAAACATGTTTATTGGTATATGCTGCAGATCTCAGGTGAGCGTTTACAGGACCATTGGTCCTCTGGTTCTAATTTTTTATCCAAAACATAGATTATGAATACTAGTTAGAGAAGCTTCACAAGGCAGTTTTAACATGTACCCACAAGCAATGTTTTGAGTAAAAATTAGAAAAAATATCAGAATTATTCAGCTGAATATTTTCATTTTTAACAGCTTCAAAAATCTCATGGACATGTTTTTGTAATATTATATTTCTTTCATCTTGTAGAGTGCCAAATATGAGAAAAACATCCACGACCTAGAGACCAAAATAAGTGACTTAGAAAAACAACTTAAAGCTGAGGACGACAGCAAAAAAGACTCAGAAAATTTACAAGTGACCATAAGTGACTTAGAAAAGAAATTAAATAATGCAAATAAAGAACTGGAAAGTTTAAGAAGTGCTTCTAAAGACAGTGCTGGAACAACCAGTAAAGTTTCAGATTTAGAAAGGGAGTTAAGTCAAAGCAAGGGGAAACAGGAGTCATTGCGGTCGGAGGTGACGGATTTGGAAAGGCGGTTAGGGGAAAGCGAGAAGTTGAGAGACACACTGCAGTCCCAGGTTCAGGAGTACGATAGTAGTTACACCAAGTTACAGTCACAGGTTGCACAATACAGGAGTGTTCTCGCTGAAACTGTAAGTTGATCTTAGAAAAGTTGATTTTAAATTGGTTTGATGATACATAATTGATAAAAATGATCCTTCCAACGGAAGTAAGGTAGCTTAATTTAAGAGAATCACACCCAAGAGATCTGTGTTTTGATTCCCGCTTACCATAACTGGTTTCATGTTATACCCAATAAGTGGTAGCTCCGTCTAAACAACCAATTGCTGACTGGAGTCTTTAACCACAAACCATACAAAAAAAAAGAGTAAATAAAATAAACGTGAATAAAAACAGCTCTAGCTCAGGTTAAAGTCTCAGCCGACGGACTGGAGAATCCAGAGCGCGGTGGCATAGTGGTAGAGCATCGGACTCAGAATCGAGAGGTCCTGGGTTCGATCCCCACAAGCAGCACCATGTTGTGTCCTTAAGCAAGACACATTAACCCCCTACAGTACTGGTTAAACCCAGGAACCCAGGAAAAATTGTTGACTGGGACGTTAAGCCTCAATACAAACAAACAGACAGAGATTGAACCTGCAGCCCCTGGTTTACAATGAATCAATCTGCACCACTGAGGCTTCTGTCTTATTCTTGAGTTGGTTATTTGATAATTGAGCCACCTTATGAGAAAACCAACAATGTTGTTTCCAAACAGGTTGGACACAAATCGAGCTGTACAAGCACAGACCATGGCTAGAAGCTTGAAATTTTGAATTTAAGAAGAAGAGGAATTGTACTTTCCAGGTAGCAAAAACAAAGGCGCTGATCAGCTTTGCAGTTTCTGCGAAGCTGATCTGTGTCTTTGTTTTCACCTATGCAGATTGTTGGTTTACTCATGATGCGGCTCAATTGTCAGTTTCTGTTCAAGTATGAGCAATGACTACAGGCCAACAGTTACTCATATGATGAAGTCTGATCTAGAACTGTGCTGTTTACTAAAGGTCTTTCCACTTTGATATCAATACCTTGGAAATGTTTTCAGGAAAACAAGTTGACCCAGTTAGAGAGTTCAGTCGAGTCGGAGGAGAAGAAATGGCAAGATAAATTATCGTCACGGGAACAAGAACTAGAACAGGTACAAAATATAGTTAAAATGATGGATATAGTTCAAGAGTATTTTGGGGTAGAACTACATTAAGTAAAGGCCCATAATCCAAAAGAAAAAAAAAAGAGTGAAACAAAAATAATAAAAACAAACGAGCCGCATCGTGAGAAAACCAGATTTTTGCCTATGCGAAAACAAAGGCGCAGATCAGCTTCGCAGTAACTGCGAAGCTGATCAGCGCCTTTGTTTTCGCTACACAGATAGTACAATTTCTCTTCTTCCTAATTCCGAAATTTCACGCTTCTAACCATTTTCTGAGACTGCACAGACCGGTTTATGTCGGATCTGGTCGGAAACCCCGAAGACCGGTTTTCTCGCGTCACGGCTCAAACAATCTTTTTAGTTTTTGTGGAAAGGATTTACAGAATTTTCCAATGGGCGTCACTGTTTAATTTCACTCAGTTCACAGTTACGTGGATGTTGGGGTGTGTGTGTAGAGAGTCAGAATATTGTCTGTCCTTACCATTGTATGAGCCATATAGAACAAAATGCTCTCCCATATGCAGAACAAGATGATAAAGCCTCTTTAACTTTAGTATGATTGCTGCATAGTGGTCATGTTTTGTAGGAAGGTTCAAGTAGGTAATGATCAGGAAAAGGCACATTCAGAAAAATTCCTACTCCAAAAACCGAGGTGGGAAAAACTAAATACAGTAATGCATTCTGCAAAGAAGCATGTCTATCACAAAAATATCTGAAGACTGTTTGAATTGAAATTTGTAATATTATATTCTGTTACGCTACAGACCAAAACAGAACTTCATCAGCTGAGAGAAGAATTATTGAAGTCTAAAGGCAGTCAGGAGGTAATTTGTTTTGAAGTTTTCATTGTGCATTATATAAATATAGTCTAGTCATTAATAATTGATATTGTTGCAAAACTAAAAATGAGAGAAAAAGACATAACTTTAATACCTGCATAAAGTGTTACCAGTATTGATGCAACTGCAGTAGCACTGATAAGCACAACTTCAGCTAAAAGATAACTGCAGCAAAACAGATAACTGCAACTGCATCAATAAATAACTGAACTAGCTTCCATTGCAATACTTACAACTGCAACTGCAGCAATGTGTAGTTGCAACTCTAGCAATATCTATAAACGCAACTGCAGCAACACAAAACTGCAACTGCAATATTGTGGGCATCACATGATCTTTTCCTCTCAAGGTTACTGTAAAAATCAGTCAAACAGACGCTGTAATTTCTTTTGAATTCTTTCACCAATATAAAGCATCTGTTTTGGTTCCTAAAAGACAGCCGTGGTGCCGGTCTTAGTAATTTCCGACTAGGTCCAACACAAACCGGCCTGTGCAGTCTCAGAAGAAAGCTAGAATCTTGAAATTTTGGGTATAAGTAAAATAGGAATTGTAGTATCCTTGTAGTGAAAACAAATGTGGTGATCAGCTGTGCAGTTACTGCACAGCTGATCTGTCTTTGTTTTGCATAGGCAAAAATCCGGTTTTTTCATGCAGTTCATATGATATGATTGTTGCTTTTCAATATTAATTTGATGTCCAACGTAGATGCATTGTCTGTGTGACTTGGGCTTAAGTAATTGCACTTGAAATCATGCACATAGACATTTTGTAATTCTTGATGATTGTAGAGTTAAGAATTGTGTTATAAAGTTAGTGTCATGATGTGTAAAATAGGGATTGTGCTGCATCAAAGCCTTTTGTTTTGGCAGCATTATTTTTGGTTAAGCAATTATTGCTGTACTATATTTTGAGTTGATAGGTGCTTTTGGTTATAATGAAATTGTCATTCAGTTTAGTTTTCCCTTTATTTGTTGAAAAGTGACAAAATTACCAAGATTGCTCATAACATGGAATTTTTCTGTTCTTGAATTAGTGTGACAGAAACTATATTATAATATTCTTTAAATCCGAAATATATTATTTTTTACAGTCCCTATTTTAGCAAATGGGGAGAGGTGATGGGACACCTTTTCATTTGAGCCGCCCCGTGGGAAAACCAACAATGTGGTTTCCGAACAGACCCGACACAAACCAACCTGTAGCTTGAAGCTTGAAATTTTGGAGTTATAAAGTAGAGGAATTGCACTATCCGTGTAGTGAAAACAAAGGTGCTGATCAGCTTCGCGGGTACCGCGAAGCTGATCTGCGTCTTTGTTTTCGCGTATGCAGATTGTTGGTTTTCTCATGAGGTGGCTCATCCTGTTTATTTTTAATTAATTTCAACTATTAATGAATACCATTGTATTATTTCGCATTGCATTGATGGTTCTTATCTTGGCATGTCTTTAATAAATACATATACTTACTCTGTAAAGTAAGAGTATAAAATTATTACATTTATCATAATCGTATATCAATAAACAGAATAGATAAACCATAGAACATACAGCATGTTATGATAATCATATATAGCTTTAATCAATGTTATTGTACTGATAGAGATTGTACAAAATGCTTCAAATAAGTATTGCATCTTTGAAGGCATGAAAAACTAAACAGCTTTCTTAAGATGCTTCGTTCAATACCCGGACTACGAATGCAGAATTTATGGATGCCCAAAATATTGCTTGAACACACTCTCATGCTATATATTTTACATTATGTATAAACAGCAATATGAACATTTTTTTATGATAAACTGCATTGCTCCTTTAACATTTTGCTAATAAATATAGCTTGTCAAAGTTGGATTTTGCTTTTAGTGGATGAGAATTGTGCACTTTTGTGAACATGACAATTTGTTTGCCTTTTCTGAGTGCCTTGGTTTTGAAAATTTTGAATTTGTGTTGGTTTTAAGGTCCCATAATATTCTTTTTTATGTTTGAAATATGAGCCTACACATCAGAAAATCAGCAATCTGCATATGCAAAAACAAAGACACCGTTCAGCTGTGCAGTTACTATGCCTTTGTTTTAGCTCCATAGTATGATGCCTCTTCTTTCTATATCTGAAATTTCAAGCTTCTAAATGTAATTATTTTCTGTGGCAGTACAGCCTGGTTTCTGTCTGACCTGGTCAGACACCCAGATTGTTGTTTTTCTCTTGCTAAAGCTCATATGAGCCTGTGCATGAGAAAACCAACGATTTGCATATGCGAAAACAAAGAAGCAGATCACCTGTACAGTAACTGCACAGCTGATCATCGCCTTTGTTTTCGCTACACAAATAGTACCATTCCTCTTCTACTTATATCCAAAGTTTCAAGGTTCTAGCTTTGTTCTATGACTGTATAGCCTGGTTTGTGTCGGACCTGGTCAGACACCCAGATTGTTGTTTTTCTCTTGCTAAAGCTCATATATTATTTGTGGCATACTGAGTAGGTAAAACAATACAAAAGTGATCAATTTAGCATTACGAAAACACACCTTGTAATATACAGATTTTTCCTAAGTGGTAAAAATTGAAAATTTTCAATTTTAAATATATTTGCTCAAAACATAGATTGTGGGTACACACTAGAACCGCCTCAGTGAGGCACACATTCTATGTTTTGGAGCAAGAATAAGGAATATGGTCATACTCCTTGTAACCCCAGTTTTCACTAAATAAAATTGGGATTGAAGGGGGTATACCTTTTATGATGGTAAAGTGATACAAGTGTGATCGATTTAGTATTGATCCTTGGTTATGGCCCTTTCCAGGCATGGTTGCTTTGATTTGCTTGCCAGTTATGCTTTTACACCCCAAACTAAAAAATGTTATCAGACATTCAAAATTGTTTTATCACCTAAAATTATTGAAAGAATATGGAAACAATTCATAGACATGCTTTCAACTGATGCAATTTACAAAATGATGCACGTTTATGATTCTATCACTAGAATATATTATGTAGTCAGAAAACCCTGCGTATTTGATAAGCAATTGTGTATGAACTCATTTATTGCTGCATGTTTGATATAATTATTGTAATTGCAAGAATGTACTATATCACAACTCTTAGATATGCTTTGCATCTTGAGTTATTGTAATGTGTGTACATTGTAATTAGAAAACAGCACCTTTTATAGTTTTATAAACACCATTTAAGAACTAAACTTGCACTTTATTATTTAGTTCTTATTTTATTATTTTTCTAACATAACAAATGCCTAATATTTTTGTAGGAACTTAATGATTTGAACTTTGCATATCGCTGTGTTGAGAAAAGTTTGACGAGTATTATCGATGAGGTATGACCTCACCGCCCTATATACCAGTGATTCTTACAGCGCAAATTGATGCAACATTACAAGACACATGAAAAAATGAAGTGTGGTGACTGGAAGATGGATTGATTTATATACAACATACAGCGACAAGTTCATTGTCTCGCTGGAGGTTGCAGCCAAATTGATCCAGCTCTCCATCACCGCATTACAGTCTATCATATCTGAGCTGCATCGTGAGAAAACCAAATTTGTGCCTATGCGAAAACAAAGGCGCAGATCAGCTTTGCAGTAACTGCGAAGCTGATCAGCGCCATTGTGTTCGCTACAGGGATAGTACAATCCCTCTTCTTCCTGAATGCAAAATTTCAAGCTTCCAGCCTGCTTCTGTGACTGTACAGGTTGGATTTTGTCAGACCAGGTCGAAGACCAGTTTTCTCGCGTTGCGGCTCATGTCATGTGATGTTGCATGAATCTGCGCTGTAAGAAATTGTTTAACACCACAGGTATACAGGGTGCTCACTTCTTCCCTTCACCGCACTGAGCCGTTGTATCATGAAGATCTGTCATATTGCTGTGCTGTTTCATCCTGACATGACTGAAAAATGGTTGATGGATGTTGAACAACATTACAAACAATAAATATATCAACATCCCATCATGAAACAGGTCTTCATTATACAGTGACTCAACAGCAGAGCTTGCATGCAAGACAGTTTGGGAAAAAAGATGGATCACCTTTTTATCATGGGGGGGGGGGTGGATCAAGCTACAAGGAGCATGTTTCCTAGTCGTAGAGTACTGGAGTCTGGAGCGAGAGGTCCTGGGTTTAATACCTGCATCTGTCATGTAGTGTGTTTGAGCAGGACAATTCAAGCTCCACTTAAAACTGTTAATGACCAGGAAGCTGGTGGCTCCATCTCAACATGACTGAAAGATTGTTGACATGGACATTATGCCATAACCAAACCAAACCAAAGAATATCAAGCTGCCATACAAAAACCTGAAAAGCATTATGTTTATTTCATTCAACTGAACTGTTTTGCTGCAAGTTAACAACTAACTTAGGAGCTGTGGCCTAGAGCTTACTTATATCTGAGCCACCTCGTGGAAAAACCAACAATGTGGCTTCTGAACTGGTCCAACACAAACCGGGCTGTACTAGCACCGAATATGGCTAGAGACTGAAAATTTTGGATTTAGAAAGCAGAGGAATTGTACTATCTGTGTAGCGAAAACAAAGGCACTGATCAGCTTCACGATTACCGCGAAGCTGATCTGCGTCTTTGTTTTCGCATGTGCAGATTGTTGGTTTTCCCATGGGGCGGCTCATCTAATGACAGTAATTTTCCTAAATTTTTGGACTCCTTGAATTGAAAATTTGTAAATTTTTGAATTTCAAACACGGCATTAATACCAGTCTAAAAGCTTAGGAATTTGACTGTTTGAGCTGCAATGTGAGAAAACTGATCTTCAGTTTTCCGACCAGGTCCCACATAAACCAGCCTGTACAGCTGCAGAATAAGGCTAGAAGCTCGAAATTTCGGACATAAGAAGAAGAAGAATTGTACTGTCCCTGCAGCAAAAACAGAGGCGCTGATCAGCTGTTCAGTTACTGCACAGCTGATCTGCGTTTTTGTTTTGGCATAGTCAAAAAATGGTCTTCTCATGATGTGGCTCATGTAACTCTAACCGAGTGCTGTAGCTGGTGATGGCTTCCTGTTTTATTGTCCACATTTTTCTCTTGATGTCCCACAAGGATATTGTGGAACAAACCATTTTAAATAAATTTGAAAGTTTGATTAATGGTACTAGTACTGTTGAATCAGTGTGAGAGTTGCTCTTCTTTTTCTTTCTTTGAAGCCTTTTTGGCTACTTGCCTTGTAAATCAAGATCTTGGGTTTGATCCAAGCCTCCAAGGCTTCTCTAGTCTTTCAGATGAGACTTACTGTCTCCCTATGAATTTAGCTGTTTAGAGAAAACAACCAGCCAAATCTTTTCTTTCTGCCTGTAATTAGAAACTGAAAATCCCTTATTTCAAACTAATGAATGATATTGAAATTGATCCAAGCCTCCAAGGCTTCTCTAGTCTTTCAGATGAGACTTTCTGTCTCCCTATGAATTTAGCTGTACTTGTTTGTAAATTTTATGCTCTTGTT